>CM034362.1:43270922-43405497 GCA_019925275.1 Mytilus edulis
AACCTCATGTGAAATTTGCACATGAAATTTTACAAAAAAAAAGGTATTTTCATGATTTTAATTAAGGAATGACTGTAATATTTTTTCTGTCTATGAAGAAATAACATAAAAAATGTGGTGCACACTGAATAACGCGCGTAGCGGGTTATTTAACAGTGTGCACCACATTTTTTATGTTATTTCGAATAGACAGAAAACAATATTACAGTCATTTCTTATAATTTAATCCTAAATTCCATTTTAAACCGTATAAAACCATGAAAAAACGTTGATGACTTCACGGCCACATGACTAAATTATGTCTATGGGCTGATAACAAAATAACGTCAGCCAATCAGAAGACGCGTTATATCCAAAATTAAATTATTCAGATTTAAAAATTTAAATGTCATTTGAATTACAATATTGTACAAATTCACGTGATTTTCACATTAAAAAAACTCGTGTGATTTTCATTTGAAATTCATATGAGATTCACATGACACTCACATGCACTGATTTCACGTGAGTTTCACGTATAAGCTCGTTTGAGGTGAAATTCATGTGAATTACTAGTAAGATTTACATAAATTTAAATTCACGTGAAATTGATGTGAACAAAATTTGCCTGTTTAGTACTATAGTTGAGGTATTTCCATAATTCATAAAATAAACTTTATAAAGGTATATAACATATACTTCACTTATCGACCATTGTACCATGCATATACATAGTTTCTAATATGCATAAAAAAAAAAATTAAAAAAAGAACAGAACACCAAACAACACAACAAGGAAAAGATTTAGCAACAAAAATATGGGGAAGATCTCAAGTGCTCCCGAAAGATTAGTCGATTTTGTCTCACAATGACATGTTAGTAAAAACCTGGGGATAAATCTTATTCGATAGGTCACATTCGATGAAAAGAGCGAAGAATTGTGGTAAAGATCATAGAAACACATCATTGCAGTCGTCATATGTGTAACAGATATTCCATAACGGTCAACCAACTCATGATTGCGTCCTTACATTTTGCAAACAGATGATTTTAACCTCAACGCTTTAGACTCTTGACTTAAAAGCTTCTTTGTAAGCACCAGCCCACTAACAAGCAACCCGGGATAGGAAATGCAAGCATTGGAATATTGCATCAATTTGAAGATCTATACTTTAAATGCAGGTGCTTCTGAAATGTTGCTACGACAGGAGTTGAAATAATCTCTTATGTTTTAAAGTTTTGTTCTCAACTGACCTTCATTGTCAATTTGTAAATGTAAGTCATGTCAATATATAAGACATACTTAACTTGACCTATAGTTGTTAATGTCTGTGTCGTTTTTGGTCTTTTGTGGATAGTTGTCTCATTGACAATCATGCCACATCTTCTTTTTTATATTAACTGTTTTTGCTGTGTTCTTAATTCAAGTTTGATGGAAGAGATGAGTTCAACATAAACACCTTATGTTTATTTATTTGTCGAGAACACATCATCAATATAGCAGAACGTGAAGTTAAAGAGTAATACTGGCCTCGTATCATTCATACTTAGAAGCTTCTTGTTGACCCCAGTCTCATATAGATAACGAAAAAAGTCTACAAGTAGAAAGCACAATTTGTTCTCATTGAAATGTCGAGTGTTTATTGAAAACTACGTCCTCTAAACGTTACATATATGGTGTTAACCAAGAAAGCAATCATTCTTTTAATGTCAGTTGCAGATAAATTGTGTAAATTATCCTTTTTGGGCTGTGTTTGTTTGGAAGTCCGTATTTTCATATCAATACCAGAAATTGATCCAGAAATTATTAAAACGTCATTTTTTTTTGTAGAACAAATCCACTGAAATGAGTATATTGAAATGAGAGGCCGCCAGTAGTTTTTTGATAAGTTTGTAGATCAAAAATGTCAGAAAAGTCATCGTTCAAATGAATTCAAAGTTTAATTTTTACCAAATACTGGGGTTACATTTGACCTTTTCAAGTAGAAATACGAAGATGTGGTATGAATGCTAAAGATACAACTTTCCGTCCAAGTCACAATTTGTAAAGGTAAATCATTATAGGTCAAAGAACGGCCGTCAAACTGGGGCATATGGTCTTCAACATTGAGACTTGGCTCACACCGAACAGAAGGCTATGAAGGGCCAGAAAATGACTAGTGTAAAACCATTCAAACGAAAAAACTAGCAGTCTAGTCTA
The DNA here is from genome assembly GCA_019925275.1 of Mytilus edulis. Classification (NCBI taxonomy): domain Eukaryota; kingdom Metazoa; phylum Mollusca; class Bivalvia; order Mytilida; family Mytilidae; genus Mytilus; species Mytilus edulis. The sequence continues at coordinate 43,273,102 of CM034362.1, forward strand.
TATAAAACCCGAGAATCGATAAACACTTATAAATCACATAAACAAACGACAACTACTTAACATCAGGGTTAAAGGACCTTTTGGTACTATTTAATGTTGAATAACTACAGTGTGCTAAATGTATATATATGTTCCGGGCCATATGAGTATTTTGACCATACGCATATGGTCATGACCGTTTGGGTATATACTCATATGGTCGGGGTTATTATTAAGTTTACAGTTAATACTTAACTCTTCTTTAGGTATGGCTCTTCGAGTTGTCCCGTCATCAAAAAGACGATACCAAAGGTCATTTTATTATATAATGAATATAAAAAGATTAACTAAATAACAATAAGCAGTATCACGCATTTGATTTTACACATTTTATGGCTAATTATCGATTTATTATTACGCTTTTAAAAATGGCAACATGTCGACCAATGGATGATATTTTTCAAATTTTTTTAAAATAACTGTTATGGAATTATCAAGACCTCGTCATCACTGCACGGAGCTGCAAGCAAGTTTAACTTTTCACTCGAAAGCAAAAAGCGTAACTACAAAGGATCGTGCACAACTAAGACGAGCTAATGCAGAAAAGTTATGGTACGGCGACCAGTACCGTGTGAAAATAAATTTTACTCTACGCATAAATACAAGAATACAAAAAGCGATAAAAACTAAGTTTGGCATCAATATCTAATTTTTATGTAGCTTTTTAGTGGCAAAGTTTATTGTATCATTGAAACGGTTCTAATGCATATTTGAGAAAAAATACCTTTATGGTCCAAATACTCATATGGTCCGGCCCGATAATAACCAAACGAGTATATACTCATATGGTCCGACCATACGCGTACGGTCGGACCATATGAGTATATGCATATCGTCATGACCATACGCGTATGGTCCAAATACTCATATGGTCCGGAACATATACACCATTTTATTTGTTTAAAATTGAATATATTGAAAATACCGAATACATATGTTATCTTAATTTTTCAGAAAGTCTGGAACAAAAGGGGATTAAACATTTTGTGGGTTAATATAATTTTGTATGTTTACTTTTTAGCGCTATGTATTTGGCAAATTAAGTCAAATATATACTCATTTTTAACTGCATTTTAGTCTTATATGGTCATTACTATTTTAATCTCACCAGGGTCATTTGAAAAGTATGAAAAGTAAACCATGAAGTCATATTCAGTCTTGTGGTCAATTTGAAATCAATTCGGTACTGTTAGGTAGATCGACATCCACTTATGTATATGATGTCAATGTGAACGGCAAGGAATAACTTCTGAGCAGTAGGAACATAAACGTCTTATCGATCTTAATTGACTGCAAGCGAATTGTTTGTTCAATACTGAATAATTTAATTTTGGATGTAACGCGTCTTCTGATTGGCTGACGTTATTTTGTTATCAGGCCATAGACATAATTTAGTCATGTGACCGTGACGTCGTCAACGTTTTTTCATGGTTTTCTACGGTTTAAAATCGAATTTAGAATTAAATTATAAGAAATGACTGTAATATTTTTTCTGTCTATTCGAAATATTCAGTTACGCGCGTTATTCAGTGTGCGCCAAATTTTTTATGTTATTTCTTCATAGACAGAAAAAATATTACAGTCATTCCTTAAAAAAAGCTTCAAAATTGGGCAAACAACTGAACATGACCAATTAATTAGTTGTTCTGATCAAAATGACCTATACCTTCTCCGATAGAAATTTACTCTGGGAAAGTGTTTTTTTTTCGAAAATTATAAAACATAGCATGTACATCAAAATCTACTTCGCAATAAAAAAAACCTGTGATGTAACATTAACATGATTAAAGCAAGGCCAAAAGAAAAAAAATCTTTCTTTAACTAAATCATTGAATTAAAAGAATTTTAACCTTAACTGGAACAATCATATTATAATTTAACCGACTTTTGTTGTTTATATTGTTAACAAATAATCAAATCTCTTTTACACAGAGAGAATTGAATGTTTTGCTAAACGATTTATAATTCTGCTAATAGCAAGTTTTCTCGAATCAAGAATTCAATAAATTCCCTTTACAGTTTACTATTACAAGATGTAATTAAAAGATAAATTTGTTAAATTCCTCGATCTACAGCATAAATCATGTATTCCCTTAGTAACTATTACTTGAATAGTTATCTCGTTTGTAAAGTGTACTTATGTGTGTTAGTGTCCTATTAAATCATTGCAAGCAGATGAAGCATTTAGCAGACAAAGATAAAATCCTGGCAAATCATCATAGATCTTTCTTGGTTTTTTTTCTCTACAAATGTTCTATAATTACAGAAAGTGAAGACGACTCACATGCACTGATCTGAATTGACATATAATTCATACAAACAATGTTCAATTGCTGGTACAAATTATTGTGTAACTTTTTTGGATTCGAGCGCCACTGATGAGTCTTTTGTAGACGAAACGCGCGTCTGGCGTTTATACTAAATTTAGTCCTGGTATCTATGATGAGTTTATTTATCCCATCAACATGTTTTATATTTTGCAGTTATTGAGAAACCACGTCTTTACCACCGTACTGTTCCGAAAGGAGATTTCAAAACAAACTTATATCAACAATTGATTATAAAAAAGATAGTGACATCTTAAAAGTATAACATTATGACATTTAATTTGTCTAACATATTATATAAACGTGATTTTATTGCAAATTTAGAATCAGTGCTTCAGAACTGAAATCATTCAAATTGTTTCTTTTAAAAAAAAGTTACCAAACCCAATATTAAACATTTTAAACACAATCTGAAATGAACAGTGAGATTTTTTGTATTCTACAGCATGCTACTAAAACCGTTTGGATCAACTCTAGCTTGCCCTATATTTTTATGCAATATTACTTAAAATATTGAAGAAATCACATCTAGCGTAATTTGTACTTATCTCCCATGCCTATACATTTTGCACTTAAAAACATGTCTCATCCTAGCATTTAAAAGACATCTCAGTTCCGTTAGGCCTAAGGAGAATGATTTATTTGGATTTTGGTATAATGCAGAATGCTCGAAGACTCTAATAACAAAAAATAACGGGTGCACATATCAACCAATCAGGATAACATACTCTTAATTGTGAATACCATGTTATGCTCATAAAATGGCTGTGCCCATAAAACCTAATAGTTTATTGTAACCTCTAACGATCCATAATGGATAACATATCGTTCCTCAAAAAAAATATATCTCTAACTTGTATGATCCTGGTTTTTGTTTTAAAATGTACTCTTATGAGTCTTTTAATTGACTATTGAAGGCAAATATACTCTTTGATATAGATTCGATCCGTCAAATCATCTTTCCTTCCTTCCTTTGGGAATTTCCATAATTATAGAAAATTAACATGGCCCTTTTACGCTGTTTCCTGAATAGCAATACATTGATATAAAAGAACTGCAAATTGCTGGATCATGTTCCTATTTTCCCCCAGATTGAATCAAATGATGTCTGCACTTGAAGCAAAATTATAGACACAATTTTGTTTTACTTCCGTATAGGCATACAGAAAATTATTAAAAGTAAGAAATTTTAAGATCGCCATTATATTTCCTCCATTTTACATTAATATGTTCTTACTATAACTACATGCCATGACACACTTTTGTTTGACAGAAACTATATATAAAAAAAAGAGACACAGTAGTTAAAATTGAAAGTATTCAACAGGTTTTAGCATTCTGAGGGTACATATAGTGAACACTTTAGACAGTTTTTAGTGGGATTCATACTGACTATTAATGTTCATTCGTTTGATGTGTTTTGTCACTTGATTTTGGCATTTGATTAGGGACTTTTCGTTCTGAATTTTTCTACTTCTTTAAATGCCCTCATAATATTTTTTTTGAAAAAATGTGTTTTCATATGATATATACACATGGAAAAAAGTATTGCAACACCTTGATTTTTTAAAACTTGAAAAATCAGCCTCTTTTTTTGGATGAAATATAATAAAAAATGTGTATAATATTATTGAAACATAGTTTATGATAACATTGGCATTGAAACGAACAAAAAATGTTTGAAAAAAAAATGATTTATATAACCACAATTTTAATACCAAAATGGAGTGTTTTTTGTACAAAAAAATGCATTTTACAACTTTTACTGTAGTCGAACATTACAATGTCAGACATTTCAAAATTAATCCTTAGATGACTGTTCACATCATGGTTGATGGTTATACGCCAAAGAATTAGTACTTTGTGCGCAGCCTCTATCCAAACGGATAACCGCATCTAAACGTCTTCTGATTCCTGCCATAAATCGACTAATTTGTTGCTAAGGTAGCAGCAACCATTTCTGATGACGGGCATTGTTTATTTCATGATGGGTTTGAACTGGGGTGTCCTTTCGCGCACTTTCCGCCCAACAGTGTCCCAAATATGCTCGATATGGTTGAAATCCGGGCTACGATCGTGCCAAGGAAGATGAACCGAATTCCATTTGAACATTGGATCTTCCTCCACGATGCTAATTTCCAACTTTGGCGAACTCTGCACAACATTGGACACGGAAAACTGTGTGTCTGTTAGTTAGCAAAGGTCTCCGAAATGGTCTTATCGCACGATAACCAGTAGCGATGAGTCGATCTCGAACAGTTCTTGTTAAAAGGCTCCTGTATGGCCACCACTCTCTTTTTAGGATTGTCTTGTATGCAATGGGTTTCCTTCTGACCAACCTTCATTATGCTTGATTTTTCTTAGCAAATGGTATAGGGGGTCTTCATTATCTCGGAATGTCTTTTACAGCATTTATTGCCTGATTTATTCTCAAAACGACTTATAGAGAAATGGTGATGACCAACAAAACGTGCAGTTTTTACAGCGACATCCCTGCGTCCCTTATGCTGATAATCTGCCATCTTGCTGCAGTTAAGAGTTGTCCAGGACCCATTATAAGATGTCAATTACATAACTTTAAAAATTTGGTTATTTAAAGGGTTGAAAACAATGAGGATAAAAACAACTGTTTTGCTGTTTACGGGTAGAGTAGCTGCATGTGCAGATAAAAAATTATCGAGTCGATATTTTTTTTATTAAACTCAGGTGATACTTAAATAATGTTTACCTAGTTCTATTTTACCAAATTATATCCCAAAAAAATGAAAAGTGTTTTTTTAATTTCAATTTCAATTTGGTGTTGCAATACTTTTTTCCATGTGTATATATTGCAAAAAAAATGAAGGTGACGAATACTTGTGCCCAGGTACTGTAACATCTTTATTCTAAGGTATGCTAGCAGTTATCATAAGCTTGTACTTGTATCATATCTTCTAGTAAATTGTCAGTTAGGTGTATTCCAAACTAGCGACACACGGTATATCAGCCACGAGATCATCACTAGACCCATATGAATTCATTATTCTATAAATTGTTCTGTTGTTCTTTTTTATGGTCGGGTTGTTGTCTCTTTGGCACATTCCCCATTTCCATTCTCAATTTTATTTTCCTTTTTCATTGTTCACACACTTTCCAAGTTTTAATTCCAATAATGTCAAGAGGTATTACAAAAAAGTCTAGGTACATATTGTTGTAAGCGTTGTTATGAACGAATGTCTAACCTTTCAGCTTTGTCGACATAATCATTGAAATAATATGATATCATTATTTGATGCTCTATAATATAAAAACTTTATATATTTATATATACTAGAATCATACAGCATACCAAAATCTACTTTATAGTATACCACTCAACCTTAAGGTTACACAATTGGTACGACAAACGTATGTGTAAACGACTCAAACTTGAGGTAACATATCTGGTACAACAAAATCTACTTCATACCGCTCTACATTGAGGTAGCATAAGTACGTCAAAATCTACTTTATACTAGTGTTATCAAATCCTACAGTTTTGCCTAACCGGTTACTCGGAAGATTAAGTTGATATGTGAAGGCGTTATCTATAGTACCTACAAATGTATGTTTTTACAATACGGTGAATTGAAGTTTGTCTTTTGACATTATCAGGCTTGTCTATGAGGATTCCTGTTACATTAAATGTAGGCCAAACTCTACTTTATACTGCACAACATTATTTTAACACAACATGTAGGACAATATATACTTTATACCGCTTAACCTGGAGGTTCCAAACAGGTAGGTCAAACTCTAGTTTATATCGCTTAATCATAAGGAAACTCAAGGACAACAAAATATACGCTATACCAATCAACTTTCAATTAACAAAACGGCAATCATGCAGTGTGTTGCTTTGTAAGAAGCAAGTTTTATAAGATATTCTAGTAAGTGAAAATCGTAAGTATCCTGATAAATATGTTATAGTTCCTCCATAAATGATGTGCACCTAAATCTTACTTCAATTGCCCATTATAAAATAAAAATTTGTAATCGGAATGAATGTAGCAGTTATACGGAAACAAACTAGACATCCTTAGAATTACAAAATTCAATATCATTTCGTGCAAGTGAAATGTCACAATATCAAAGCAGAATTATGCTTGAACAAACACAATGGCTACGTGATTTTCATGCCCAAAGATAACAAAAACAAATTCTATGCACCATGTTCAAATTTCCAATCAGAAACCAAACAAAGGAAATGAATATAAAAGAGAACAACATCAAAAGAGCCACATGTGCATCTATAAGATTATTAATCAAATTTCAAATCATTTTATAAACTAGCAATGTATGAAGTTTCTTTATCAAAGAAACTAATATCCTTCCAGGTTCAAATACAGTCTAGCTTCCGATGTTTGGTTTAGTTTTGCTTGATTTGTCTCTGTGTTTTTCCTAATTTGGTTTTGGCATTTTATTGAATAGTCTAATCTTTATGATCTTTTGTCATCCTGTAGGAGTCAATGTGTTAAAGTTTTTTGGTTTCAATGACTTCTAATCAGTTTCGGTTAAGGTAGTTCCTGGGGTATAACAAAAAAATTGACAAAATGTTCTAAAACTTTGCCAAAATGAAGATTTTACTTTGTTTTTTTTACATGATTAAAATATGGGTCATCGTGCTATTTTTCAAGGTACGAGTCGTTAAAAATTGCCCACATTTGCTAAGATTGTTCATGAAAAAACACATGTTAGTGCATACAAAGAAATATATGAGACAGAATTTTGAAATAAATTATGGAAAGATAGGTTTATTGTATATTTTAAGAAAATAAAAACACAAAATAGTGTCACCGAACTTGTTTTCTTGCGACAAGGAAAAAATGAAAATTTCCCTATATGTAAAGTATTAATTTGTAACTAAAAGAGTTATCTCCCCTTAAATGGCTTATTTGAAAAATTAATTCTAAAAGCACAAATAGTTTGTATTTGTTAAAATGAATTCGATATTGCAATGAATCACTACGTTTTCTTCATATACATAAGAAGAGTAACCAATAAATTGCAAATCTGTCTTTAAACTTGCAGATCTGTGCAAAGAACAAGACCGATTATTTACTGTGAGTGTACAATTCACGATGGCGTTATACCCCTGAACTACCTTAAAGAGTTAAAAACATCCAACATATCATATAATTTGGAATTGGATTCAGATAATCAGTAACAAAACTTTGTTTTAAATGGTTGATTTTGTTGATGTTGGACACCATATCAGCTTAATGATGAACCAATTGCATTTCATTAAAAATAAGAACATTTCGATATTAAAATAATTGCTCGAAAATACAAGGATTTGCAAAATCAGGCTCATTTAATACTTTAATTTTGATTATGTTCTTTAGAAATTGTGTTTTATTCTTACAGAGAAGACGACTACGATACTTAAATTTCATGCCTTTACCTATGGTTTCGTTGTCTCAGTAGAAAGATGAACAATCTGAAGATACCAGAGACCGTGTGTTCAAACCGCACTGCTTGAGTGAAAACAAATATTCTTACATCAAATGTAACTTAACTTAACTTTACTTTTAATTACAATTAAGATATCTGAAATACATGCTTTATTTCGGGGCCTTTTATAGCTGACTATGCGGTTTGGGCTTTGCACATTTTTGAAGGACGTACTGTGACCTATATAGTTGTTAATTTCTGTGTCATGTTGGTCTCTTGTGGAGAGTTGTCTCATTGGCAGTTACGCCACATTTTCTTTTTTTATATTAAGTTAAATTAAAACGAAAGCTTAATTCCTAGCTATCCCCTTTTCCTGTGTATCTAATCATACCAAATTGTCATTGCATATTCAATATTAATATACCCTCTACGTAAGAAGTTAAATTAAGAAAGAAAAAAAAATGACAATTCAAAGAAAAATGAGTGAAAATACTTTGGTTACAAAAAAAATCTTTTTGACACTGCTCACCCTGTGGTAATATTAAGGTATTGTATATAACGTTTTAAATGTTAATAGTTATCAAAGGTACCAGGATTATAACTAAGTACGCCAGACGCGCGTTTCGTCTACATAAGACTCATCAGTGACGCTCATATCAAAATATTTATATAATAAAGCCAAACAAGTACAATGTTTTTAGATTAAATATCCTGTTTGCTTACTAATGCAACCATATAAAGGTTATATAATGTAGGATTTATTTCGTCATTTCACCACGTTATGTTACACATGTGTTTTAAATGTATATCTTATAATAGATTTTGAATGTTAAAGGTTTTAGAAATGTGTGTCATTTGCAATGTATCATGTAATGTATTAGATAAAGACATTTGTACTATCTTACAATTAAGATGAACATCAAATTTGTAAGTGTACTCGATCTAAGTCACTGTCTTTTTGTCCATTATACACTAAGATGTTGATTTAATTTAATACTGTCTGCGACTTAGAGTCTTATTTAAACATTATATACTAATTGAGATTTTCATTGAAAAATAAATAACGATAGATGATAACAGATGTTTCCTGCCTGCCTTTTACATATCAATATTCATAGAAAGATAAGATGACCCGTTTGCATTGATTCTTAAATGGTATGAAATTCAAATTAATAATGGTTTACTGACTGTTTGTATTGCTGTTTATCGTGTCGTCTGCGATGTTTAGGCATTTAAAGAAACTTCAAGCAAACTGTAATACTGGTCACTTCCGTGCCGGCATACTCAATATTCTAAAAATAGAAAAACACACTTTAAACAATTGTATACATCGGCTCTTTAAAACAGCAGTGTTCCTTTGTATGGTATTCGTTCGCTTATTTTTGTATTACTGTAATTGAATTGTAAAGTACAATGTTGTTTAAAAGAACATATGCACAACACTTGATACCAAAACGGACCCCACACAAAATAGTCTGATAACATATTCAGATGTTCATTGTCAACCCATTTCAATTACTAGTTTATAAGCATACAAACAATAGCTAATGGAACCCACTCCAATTACTCCAATAATGTTTTTATACGAAATACATAATATATCTTCCTTACCCGCTATATGTATGACTTCCTTCTTGTACTTTCAGATATCTGTCTATAAATTGATACTTTACTTTCAAATATTGTTCAAATAATATAAAATCCATCGGTACATTTATCAGCAGGTTTATACTTAAATGACAAACACAATGAGTCTCTTGTGTTGAGCAGGATCTGCTTACCCCTTATAGTGACATATCTCCAATAATCCCGATAGGGAGTGTACATGGATTTAATTGTACCTTCGCAGCTACCAAGGAAGGATCAACGTACATACATACGTACATACATACATATTGTTTTATAATTTGTCGAATCGTACTGCCAAAAAAGTCCAACATTATACCCTATACCGTGAGTCAGTATACGTTCGAAGTTCAATTAGAAAAACAAAAATAGACAGTTTAGAAATGTGTTTCATTTAGAAAACAATATATTGGAAACGTCTCAACTCTGTGGTAAAATAAAGGTAATATATATTTTTCATTTTTCAGATGACAGTCTATACGTTGATATTTATTTACAGATTTTTTTTATCTGTTAACCTTATGCAAATACCATTGATACAACAGCAGGTTTGAACCTACATGAAAAACACGACAGGTCTCTTATTTGAAGCAGGATCTGCTTACCCCTTTGTAGCAACTTTTACCACCCACTGCATTTGACAAGTGATTTTTTTTTGGTTGTTTATTGCGTTTGGGTTTTTTGTCCTTTGTAAGCCTTTGCTATAGTCTTTGTTCGTTTTTTCTTTTTGACTAATTAGTTACGACTTACTGTTAAAGAGCTCTTATTCGTCGGTTCAACGTTCGTGGATTCAGCGAAAAGCGCATGTTGAAGAAGACGATTATCTATACAAAAACGTCATCATACTCCGGCAATCTGACTTTCGAAAATATGATTGCTTGTATTCGATGATTTATTTGATTATATGATCGTATGCCGGTAGTCAATCATAAATGGGAATCTGTCCATGTCTTGGTTTAGAACAGTTATATATCATGGTCAATTTAATTTATGGATAAGACCTTCAACGAAAACCGCAAAAATTGTCAGCTTATGAATAAGAATACTTTTACATTACATGTATGTCTTATCAATATCTAGATTGCTTCTTTCGTACAAACTTACAATGGAATTGAGTGATTGATATTATGGTATTCGTATGACCTAAAAAGTAAAGAATATTACACGAGCATTAAAACCTACTTTACACTACTCACTTGTTTAGGAATTATAAGTTAATGCTTCATTCCGTTCCGTTAAAGCTGTTTTTATAAAGCCTTGAGCGTGTACTTTAATATATGCAATTTAATGCTTATGGAAATCTAGTGACACATTACTTGAAGATTTATAGTCTTGCGTCAAAGAATAATTCTTTGAAATGTATGATTGAATGAATCATCTCTATGTTTTATGACTACTATTCAATATTAATATGTACGTCAATTTGGGAAGTTTCCTTAGTTTACATTAAATAATATATTGTTCTTTCAAGTTAAGATCACGCTGATATTCTTTTTTTTCAGTCACTGCCTTTTTTAACAATTCGGAAATTTCTTTGGTTTACATGAAATTGGTTCATGTTACTTCCAGCAAAGATCACTTTAATTTTGTAGTATTTTATTTGTAATGCATTCTTCCTTTAGTCAGTATCGTTTTAAACAATACCAAGACGATGGTCTATTTTACAACGGAATTTGATGAGACTGTCATCAAAGTGAAAGGGTTAGCGCTATAAAACCAGGTTTAATCCACCATTTTCTACATTTTAAAATGCCTGTACCAAGTCAGGAATATGACAGTTCTTGTCCATTCGTTTATATTTTTGTAGCGGTTTGTTAATTGATTTTGCCATGTGATTATGGACTTTCCGAATTGATTTTCCAGTAAGTTCAGTATTTTTGTGATTTTACTTTTTACAGACAAGGATTCCGGTAAATCATCACATGTATTTCTTGACTTCCGTAGAAATTTTAGTAATTACAGAAAATGGAATTTGAATATATTAAAAAGGACATAAAATTCATATAAATAACGGTAAATTGTCATTTCACTTTTACGTTTACAATAATGAATAAGATATTGTCTGCATTTTATTAGAAACTTCGACAATATTTTCATACTACTTACTTTCCTTACGGATGTTAACAGATATCAAAAATCAAGACGAAACTCTTTATTGTTATAGATCAATCAGTTCATCTGAAAAAAGTATCGTTACAACTAATGTTTTACCTCTTTTGTGAACTTACAATAATAACAGGTTAATGAATATTGATGATGAACAGACATAATTCACAATACCTGTTTTCAAACATGACAAAACACTAGATAAAACAAAACCTACAATAGAAAAATACCCGTAGCCAGGGGTGTTCGGGAGGTTCGGACGCCCCCCCGCCCTATTGAAAACAAATAAGCACTTTTAAAGTCAACGTTCTGTTCGAATTGTGACTGTTAAAGTCGAGTTTGTGAGTCCAAATACCCCCCTCCCCCAATGGAAGTTCCTTGCTACGGGCCTGAGAAAATAAGAGGTCTTGTTGATTTAAATGAATATATGACATGCTTACCAAAGAGACTATTGCACACCAAAGCTCAATTTATGTAAGCAATCATAGGACACCATACACCAATCAACAATGAGAAAATCCATACTGAAAACTCAACTATAGAAGGCTCAGAAAGGATAATTCGAAACTCTTCAATTATGAAAACTAACAGTCAATTGTATATCAAAGCACCTTACATACAACAAATATGATCTAACGATAACTACTTAATTCCGACTTCTGACATGAGAAATAAAATCATTTTAAAGAGCGCATGTGCTCTGGGTGGGGGAAAAAGGTGCACTCAGGTCGGTATCATAAAGGTTTACTTTCTTAATCATCTGTAGAGAAATTCTGTTTTAAAATTAGTAATGCAAAAGTATGACGACACAAGATCAAATAAAAATGTAAATCTTGCTGCTACTTTTCTCAAATGTATCTGTTTCCACTTGATACCAGCCATAATTTTGGCTGAATTTGTTTTGCTATTTTTTTTAGTTTTGTTATTGTGTTACGTCAATTGATCACTGCTGTGTATCATTTTTTGTCTATTGATGTCATTTTCTGTTTTTCTTCAATGTATGCCATCTCTATTTTCCTGTTCACCTTAGGAATTCGTGATTTTAATTTTCAGGCTTTAAAAGAATTAAAAAATGTATTAAAAAACGTATTAGTTGTATTGCTGAACTAAATAAATATAGAATTACAAAAGAATCAACTGAAGAAAAAGAAGATATATAATGTCAGTACATAAGAACTGACTACGTGCTTTTCGTACCACAGGGCAGGTGGTGCACCAGGACTAGTGAGTCATGTAACAGAAACAAATTGATGATATTGATTTAATGTACCATGTGCGCTCTCCAAATAAGGACCAAAAAGAAGGGAAAAAGGAAACATCAAGAAGAACATCAATAGCGATCCATTTTCGGCGAGAAGAGTATTTATCTCAAATCTTCTTTCCTCCAATTTTGAATTTCCATTGTTACAGAACGCAAACACGAACCGTTTACACTGTTTCCTAAATGGCATCACATTTATATAAATAATTATCGATTCATATCCTTGTTTATCGAATCGTTCTAAATTGTTTTTGCACTGTAGTAGCATATTGTTAAATTATTAACTTTGAATATGGCATACTAGAGATAAACTTAAAACATCAATGTTTCAAAAAAGTTAAACATGTACTAGTTATTACCCCATGCCGTGATAAAATGTTTTTTTTAAAATAAACTGTTTTCTGTCACAAACAGAGATTGAAGTAGAAACGTTTTCAATAAAACATAAGAACAGGTGGTATGAGTGCCAATGAGACAACTCTTCAACCAAGTCACAATGTGTAAAAAAGTAAACAATTGTAGGTCAAAGTAGGGCCGTCAAACTGGAGCCAAGCCTAACACCGAATAACAATTCAAGGTATAAAGGGCATGCAAATGACTTGTATAAAACATTTCAATCAGGAAAATCAAAGGTCTTATTTACAAGTAACGAGAAACGAGAAACGCTCGTTAACCACATGAAGTAACGAAAACTACCGAACAACGGGTTTCTGACGTATGATATGTGCAAATAAATGCATCAGGTTAAAACAGGCATCAACCTTTACCCTTATCTGGTGTTAATATACTATTAATAAAAAAGTGGAGATGGTAAACAAATCTGTAAGACAACTTTAACCGTGGACTTAATGGCGTTTAATAAAATAGAGCATTGTAAAAGAAAAAAAAATAAGTATATATAAAGCCCAGTATTACTGCAGACAATGTAGATATAATTGTTTACACCTTCATTTTTATTCAAGCTTTCATGATCACAAACTGCAGTCTTTATCTTCGTTTTCTAGTATACAGATATTTATAATTGTGCTTTCAATTATGTTAATGTGGTACTAAATGTACTTAAAGAGTAAAACAAAGAGGATAGAGATAAAAAAAACCACGATAGTTAATCATCGTGCTGTCATCTATTGAATCTGATATTGAAAGCAGATGTCAGATACAGACCAATAATATATTTAAGATTTACAAACATTTGGAGAGCACATTCAGAGTAAATATTACCGCATGCTGAGGCGCAATTCAGTTTTTTATAACTCCAATCACTAGGGAGCAAAGAACAAAGGTATGTATTCGATGTAATACAATTTAAAGTCTAAAGTATTAAACATTGTATTAGCATTATAACGATGGAAAATGGTCCCATGCATCATATTTGATATTACATATTTGAAACAATATCCTCCGTGTTTTTTTGTAGATCACTCAGTCACTTAAGATAACACGTACCCTGTGTCATTAACTGTTTGCAAAAATATGAATGATTCTAAAACTATTGTTTGGCTTTCTTTGCTATTTTGACCTGAGCATATTTAACATTGCCATTAAAGCAACCGGTTTGGCTAGTCACAAAAACCCAGTTCAACCTTCTATTTTCCCTTAAAATATTCCTGTACCATGTCAGGAAAATTGCTATTGTTATGCTATATTTCGTCTGTGTGTGTTGCATTTGTGTTTTGTTGTGTCGTTGTTCTCCTCTCATAGTTGATGTTTTTCTCAGTTTTAGTTTGTTATCCGGATTTTTTTTTCTCAATCGATTTATAAATTTGGAACAACGGTATACTACTGTTGCCTTTATTATTCATTAACATCCAAAGCTAAAGTCTAGAATTCAAGTATGGTGTATGTTAATACTAAAAACACCCCTTCTCGTACATTTCTTATGGCTTTGATTTTAAACTACAAACTCACTTTAATAACGAGAAATGTGTGCACATGCACGTGCAAAATTCGAAATTGTACGAAATCTGTGTTTGTTTTGATCAGCCATTGGTTTTCTGTATTGTGTTTTTCTATAGACTGGTGTTTGTCTTTGTATCAAATTTGGCTTTGACCATCGTATTGTATAGTGCTCTTATTATTTTTTTCCTTGTATTGATAAAGACTTTTTTAGCATGATTTTTAGTTCTAGTGCAAAATTCATTAACTCTAGAGTCAAACTGAATCGGTAAAATCACAGTATTACATATCATTCAAAATCTAAGAATCAAATATAATTTGTTAATCAAAAAAGTTCCAAAATTAAAAATGAAATAGTGTTTATAAATTTAACAGCTACAAGCTATCCATATCAGTGTTTGTGTAGTTCACAGCAAAAACCAATAAAAAAACACAGAAAATAACATCTTGTAAAACTGTTAAAAAAAATGAATGTGCATCATGTTGATATACTTTTTTTTCAATAATAAAGACAGTTATTTCTAACTAGATTTTGTCAGGTTATCAGTTCACAACTAGAATTTTTTAAATATTAAATTTAAAAAATATTGAATTAAAATGACTTTTTAACTGAGTGCTGTCACTTGACCAGCTGAAATTGTATCCACGTCTCAGCAAGTCAGTCCGAGACAAGACAGCATGAAGTACAATATGTATTTGTTTGTGTCACGTTTGAACTGTTGTACTGGTGGCACTGTTTCTACAAAAAAATTAAAAGAAAACAAAAGATGCATTAAAGAAACTCATCAACGGTGCTATGATTAAGTAAGATGTTCTACGCCAGACGTACGTTTTATCAACATCAGTGACTCTCGAATAAAAAACATAAAAGTTCTTAACTGAAAAAAGTACGAAGTGAAAAAGCATTGATAACCAAAAATTCCAAAAGATTTGGTCAAATACAGATAAAGAAAGATATTATTTATATCTAAACTTTTATTTACATAATAGTTCTAGAATAACTGGTCAGTGTCGTAATATATGGACTGCCCACAGCACAGTAGTATTGACTAAGATAGTGATAATGACTGAG
The DNA here is from genome assembly GCA_019925275.1 of Mytilus edulis. Lineage (NCBI taxonomy): Eukaryota > Metazoa > Mollusca > Bivalvia > Mytilida > Mytilidae > Mytilus > Mytilus edulis. Next base: position 43,288,841 of record CM034362.1, read on the forward strand.
CCGAAGGCGAGGTCATTATCGCTGTCACAGTCAATACCACTGCCGTACGGGCAGTCCATATATCACGTTACTGACCAGTTTTTCAAAAACTATTATGTTTATTTCATTGAGGAACCATGTTATTGAAAATTCTGATAAATTCATAGTGTCCAAAGCAAACTCGAGTAGTTGTACGATTTCTATTGCAAAGAGTAAAGATCAGTCGTAGAACTACTGCTATTCATTTTTAGTGCGATTTTTCAGTATATGAATACTAAATCAAGTTCTCTATAATTTCATAATTTACCAAAACATATGGTAAACAATTCAACAACTTAAATATAATATTGATAACAGGAAAATGTTTTATTAAAGGAACATCTCTCCAAACAGAGAAACCACGCCCCATCGGTCATTAACAGAGAAATCGCGCCCCAACGGTCATTAACAGACGGAAACCACGCTCCAACGGTCATGAACTGACATAAACCAGGCCCAACCGGTCATTATCATGTAAAAATCCGTTAACGACCGGTTTTCCGGTCCGTTTCGTTCTGTTACAATGAAATGACCGATGGAAATGATTACTGAAGAATAATGAATGTCATGTGATCCCTTTTTATCCAATAAGAGAAGCTTATTCTTTACCGATATGAAATAATAATCGTAAGTTTATGATTACCACTTTAAAGAAGTGTTGAGAATAGTTGTAACAAAGACCTAATGGTTGTTTATATGCCCACCGTAAAAAAACAAACAGACCATGGTTAATATTAAGACGACAATCAAAGTTCCAGAATATCAAATCAGACTACTGAAGATTAAGCAACGCGTAGCACATTATTATAAAATAGGAATGTATTCAAGTAATTTGAATTGACTTAATTATTTTCACAACCAGCGGCAGCCATAATGATACTGATGACCTGTAAAAAGAATTGATACTCGACGGTTGCTAGAGCTAATATTGTTATAGACAATATATACACCGCCTGAATATCTTTCGAGTATTGTTTAGTTTGATTTCGATTCGTTTTGTTTTATTTATATCTCATTGTTTCTCTTGGTCATAAACAAAAAAACTGTGTTCTCAATATTGCCAAGACTAATCAACCGACATTTGAAGATAGTGTGTAAGGAAACCATAGTTTATACATAAAACGGATATTGAAATCATCAATCATATATCACGGACATCAGAATCAATCCTAGCTGTAGCTTTAGTAAATGAGGTTATGACATGACAACAATCTGTTATACTTACAGAAATAGAAATATGATTTACTGGCTATGAGAAATTTAAATGAAAAATGTGATCTGTTTCACTTAAAGTAAAATTATGTATAGAACAGATAGATTCAAGAACTAATATCCATATGCTTACACTCTTTCATAAAACAACTAAATTCGACTTTTAAAGACCATTAGACATGACTAAATGTGGTTTTCTCAACAAATTTAGATTGTACAATTGTCATTCATCATTACGATCTAATATTAATGATTGTAAATAATAACATTAGAGGTTCCGAACTCAAAACCAAATTGTAGACTATATCGACCAACGGCGCGAATGGCACACACTAGTTATATTTCTGACTTGGTGCAGGCATTGTCAGAAAAAAAAATTCAAATTTATGTAACATTTGTTTAAAGTTTAAATATATTGACTAATTAGTTGACCAACAAAAACAGACATTGCTGGTCTGTGCTACTATAGTTGGAATCCAGCAACACACTTTGTACACGTAAATCACATTATATAACACAGATGACTAAAACAATCAAACTCTTTGTCTTAATTTGCTGAGTTTAATTTCGAAGATTCCTTAAATTATTGCGAGGGTTCTTTTATATTTTGCAAATAGGGTGCAAAGAAACCATAGTTCATACTTACAACGGATATTGAAATCATCGATCATGTATAGCGAACATCACAAACCATCATAGTTGTAGCTATAGTAAATGAGGTTTTGGCATGCCAACAAACGGTTATAGTTACAGAAATGGAAATATGATCTACTGGCTATTAGAAATGTGATCTGTTTCACTTTAAGCTAAATTATGTATAAAACAGATAGATTCAAGAATTAATATCTATATGCTTACACTCTTTCATGAATCAACTAAATTCGACTTATAAAGACAACAAGACATAACTAAACGTAGTTTTCTCAACAATTTTATGTTATACAATCATTATTCACCATTACGATCCAATATATATAGAATAAAGGACTTTTTGTTTTTGATACTGACTTTATCACAGTAAAATATCAGGTGAGCCCGAAGGGCGAGCCTGATATTTTCTGTGATAAAGTCAGTATCAAAAACAAAAAGTCCTTTATTCTGTTTATCGGTAATTTAAAAAAAAAAAAAAATTACTACAATAATAGAGAAAATAACAAACGAACTTCTTTTTCGCGTCGAATCACGGCGAATCACACTTGACGTCACAGGCTGCATTACGTCATTTGAAATTTTGTCACAGTGCAGTAAACATAGCGTTCTCTTGCACAAAGTATTGAAAAGGAATTATTGCATGTGTTTCATTAATATTCTGCTTTGGACATGACTTTAACAATGGCAAATATAATGGTAGCATACCGGTAAGTCAGATTTCTTTATTTTTCACAAAGCATCAACGAGGGGGATAGGAGGGTCCTGATCCTAAAATCCCGGACGGTTTAAAAACACGAAATCACGAGGTCCCGAATTTAAATCACAGGAGTTTGAAATCCTATCAATAAGGGGTTAAAAATAGACCAAAGTCGACTATCACAGTAGACTCTCGTACGTACCGCGGCAGAGACCCACGATAGCCCACGATAGGGTCTCCCTTCAGCGGGCTACCACGGGTCTCGAGAGAAGCTCTACTGTAATAGTCGACTTTGGTATATTTTTAACCCCTATTGATAGGATTTCAAACACCTGTGATTTAAATAAAGTAAATCCCGAAATCACGAGCTTAAAGACACCCGATCCCGGAGTCCCGATTAATGTCCTATCCCCCTCGAGCATAGAAAGTCAGAACATTAGAATGATACGATATGAATCGGCAGATTTTTCATCGATCATCATTTTTAAATAAGTTCAACGACGTCAAGTTATAATTATATTTTACTTAAAGCCGACTGTAATTTGTAAATTATCCGAACAAGCTCATTTCTTGTCTACTTCATAATTATTTCAAACATTTTAATAAATGGTGTCCCGGTTACCCCCTTTTTAAAATTTATCCTAGATCCGCATATGAATAAGTTCACTTTTTTGTTCTTTGTTCTATGAATATATGTCTTTTAATTGACAATGAAACCACATCTTTTAAAATTGTATATGATGGTCCTAGTCCAAATAATTATGACGTCTTGAAAGGCTAATATATTTTTTTTCGAAGTAAGGCGTCAAAGAAAAAAATTATAATAGCCTTTCAAGACGTCATAATTATTTGGACTAATGATGGTCCCACAAAAATGTCGAAAATGCGTAAATTTCATTTGTTTTCTAGGTTCTCTCATGCGATAGCGGTACCTTTTTGGTCACTATTTATGTGTTGCGTTTAAATATGAATTGTAACACTTTATAGTGACTGAACAGGTAAAACAAATACTTCTCAAGAAACAGAAAAAGAAAACTACTTGGAACGGCACCAGGCTATTGTATGAATAAAAACTCGGATTGGAACACCATGGACGATGTGTTAGTTGTACTTCTTATATCAATTATAGATAACGCATTTTTTTAAGTCTGTCGGCTTTTTAATGCATTTTCTGTTCATATTTTCACAACAAAAAAGGCTAAACTAACTTTGTGAAAGTTATAATCAATGTCAAGTGCTTCATTCGCCAAAAATCTCGTGCATTTTTGCGATAAAAATCACGCGCAATTTAGTGAATGAAAGGGGAAAGTAGATCCTTACGCGTTGCATTCGCGCATGTCATTTGCGTACTAACCCAATAATTTTTATATCACGGCCAGTCCACTGATACTGACATTATCAGCGAGTACACATCAAAGGAAAAATGTACAAATTACCGATAATAAAGATTATTGATTTTTATGTAGAAATTCCGAGCTCAAACCCAAATTTTAGACAATATCAGGGGCTATTGATTTTTTGTTTTGATTGACAGCTTATCGTTTCACGTTGTAAATAAGCATTAAAATAAAGAACAATTATTAAATTAATTAGTTTAAATGGAAAAAAATGGATATTGTTTACGAAAAATTATTAATAAGTAGTCTATATATTAATGTTGAAAATAAACCAGATATAATCTAAATGTCGGCACTTTACTTGACTGCTAAGAAAACAATATGTCAAAGGTTAACATATCATAGATGGTGAAAAAAAAATAAGTGTTAAAAAAAACAATGTTGACAATTTCAATTCCAAATTTATTCAGATAACAAAAGTTACCCTGGTCTCATGGAAATATAGCCGCATTGTTTTGAACTTATGTGAACCTCGTGTTTACACTAAAATTCCAGTATGGCTGTGCATGGTCGGGCCTCCTTTTATAGTTCTAATTGTGGAACCTAGTGTACTTATTTTCACGAAGTCATATGCTAATGCCACCTGAAGGCCATTACTAAGTAAAACTAACCCTGATTATAATAAATTATTGCACACATAAAAAGGAGTAGGTAATTTTATAGGAACAGTAAAATTTATCTGAGCCGTGCATGGGGGTTCCGGTTGAAAAGTGACAATATAAATACGCAAATCCAAACTATACCTATAAATATGATTTTACAACAAACTGAACTTTTGTATCTCTTTTCAATCAAAAGCTATAAGACATTTAATGATTCATATAATCTAGTCGACATCGTCCCAAAGCTGTTTTCATTCTGAAAATTTCAATCTTTATATGTTATTTTTTACACTTGAGGCGGGATTTGGTGATCAATAACAACTGTCAAAGATCTAGATAACTTTTATAATTATAGTAATTATGTTTTTTATTAAAAATTATCATTTCTTAAAACTACAAAATAAAAAAAAATACCGAAATTATATGATCAAGGCACGCTATCACTGTAAAAACAATATGGCGTATCGATAAATAGCGCAAGTAAAGTCTCGATCTGTGATGTAGATATTATTACACTGATTGGTGTAACGGTTTCCAGTCCCGTTAGTACTATAGTTCCAGACTATATCGACTAACGTAGCGAATGATACACAGCGGTTTTTTTTTTTACTTGGTGCAAGCATTGTCCGTAAAACATATAAAACTTCAAATTGTATATGACAGTTATTTAACGCTCAGGGTAAAATAATCGAATAGAAATGCCCAACCCATGGTTAAATGAAAACAAATCTACGGCTGCCATTAATTATTTCGAATCTAATAAGACAAACTCGGTAATTATGTTAACCGTGAAAGCCCTATACACATGATACTGTTTCGGCTGTTCCATTTTACCCGATTTCGATAATATTGGTAATATCATATTATTCAATGACTATTTTTTTAATCGCATTTTAACACTGATATATTTTCTAATAATGTATTTTTATTCGTTCTGAGGCGTACAAGAAGCTTTAAAACGACCGGTATTTACATTTCATTTTTCTATTTCCGGAAACATACATTTTTTTTTGTACTTGTGACGTCACCTTGTTCGTTGCCATGCCAAGACAATAACTTCATTTCCCGGAATTTTCGTTTTATGAACTATTACCATACATAAATAAATTGAAATGGACGTATTTGTTTATTTTGCTGTAGAATAGAGATAAATGTATTGTATCTGAATCTCGGCCTACGTACACTAGAGGTTTTAATGTCAAAAATTGAGTATACCTGGTAGTAGAAATAAGTTGGTCGTAACGCGGAACATCCGTTTTTGTGTATTATTGTGTTTGCGCCCAAGGTAGATATATTGCGATTATACTGGTTGTCGATAAAAGGTCGTCATATTAAAATAAAGATATACATATATTGACTTATTAATTAACCAACAAAAACAGACTTTGTTGGTTAATGCTACAATGATTGGAATACAGCAGCACACTTTGTACATGTACATCACATACATATAATACAGATGACTAGAACAATCAAACTTTTTGTGTTAATTTGGTCAGTCTAATTTCGAAGAAACATTAAAATATTTCGAAGAATCATTCAATTTTGCAAATAGTGTGCAGAGACACCATATTTCATACTTACAACGGATATTGAAATCATCGATCATATATAACGAGCATCACAACCGATGCTAGCTATAGCTATAGTAAATGAGGTTATGACATAGCAGCAATCTGTTATAGTTGCAGAATTGAAAATATGATTTACTGGTTACGAGAAATTTAAAGGACAACATGTGATCAGTTTCATTAAAACCAAAATTATGGAAAAGATTCAAGAATTAATATATATATATGCTCACACTCTTTTATAAAACAATTAAATTTGATTCATACTGACAACTAGACATTACTAAATGTGGTTTCCTCAACAATTTTAAATTGTGCAATTCTTATTCACCATTACGATCTAATATTAAAGATTACTAATATTTATGTTAGAAATTCCGAACTCAAAACCAAATTTTAGACATTGTTCGTTTATGTTATAATAATTGTAACCCATCAGCACACTTTGAGCACGTACATCACAAACATTTAACACAAATAACGCTTTGTGTTAATTTGCTAAGTCTAGTATGATGGTCTTGCAAATAAACGGCAAGTGTCTATTTTACCAAAATTAATTTCTTGTACACTTTTTAAGCCACTAGCATAATTAAAATAAAGCATAGTAGACAAAAAATAATGAAACAAATTTAATAAATATGAATATACAAATATATATATCAATTATTAATACGACACTAAGGCATTTTCAAAGAATCGCAAATCATAGGCATATCCCTAATTTGAAATTTAATTTCAATAGTTCATGTCATAATAAACATCTGTTATCAATTTCAACGCCAAAACGGACTCACCCTCCGCCCCACACACAGTGTGCATCATAAAAAAAACTACATGTTAAATAAATAGGATTTTTTTTTTAAGGCACGTGAAGGTATTAAAAACCGGACAACGAATCAAATCGATTTTTGATGCATTGGAAAAAATGAAATTGAAAAAACCATGACCTGATCGCATGAAACAAGCCAGTACACTATACAGTATTATCTCAGTGGTTGTACCGAATCAGACTTTTCGGCAGTTTGAACTACATGAGCAACACCACCGCTGCCACATGGAAATGACGATCGGATTATGCTTACGTATACGTAGCGTCTGAAAAGACCACACGGTGTTTTATAATACAAATGTGAGTAAGTGTTGTTGTAAAACTTATATTTACTCAGAGGCAAATTAATACCTTAAAACTGACATCCCATCCCGTTTAAAATCAGATAAAGTAAAGAATACTGTTTCTGATAACGTAATAAGTTTGGATTGAAAGGTTTTTATGTTTTATTGTTGTAGGGTTTCACAGACTGGTATACTCATTATTAGCTAAAAAGATATCAGTTGATATATGTTTATTGTTCAGTAATCAAAATTCATATGAAATTTCAACATCTTTCTCTTTTCAAATGTTTCAGTCTAGTAATGTTTTTCAGACTTCGACGTTTTGATTTTTATTGAAGAAAATAAAAATTCTTTGTTAGATCAATGACAAGACGGGGACAATTTTACATTAAAAGTTGGTGGCGTATCTTGCTAATTCGTGGTGTCCTCTAAAAAATAGTTGGATACTTTATATCTTAATCGTAAATTCAGTTTGTGTGGGACCTCATATTGCATATGTGCATTGTCAAACGGCAGAAATGTATCATATGTTTCTTTCCTTTTTTTTTTTTTATAAAAACACAAATAAGCAAAGATAAAGATAATGCTTGACTGAAATTAACTCTTCTATGTTTTGTCTTTTTGTTCTTCTGGCTTACATATACTATTAGCTATCCGCAATTCGTAGTACTTAAGAAATGTTATATTATGAGAATTACAAGACAAGTAAGGCTCATACAACTAATGTTATATATATATATAAACATGTCCTGAGGAAATACAGATTTGGTGGTGATTACAGCATAATCTGAAAATGTTCCCACATAACAACTCCATAGTTTATATGCTCTTGTTTAGCTGACTTTGTTAAATAGGACTATCTTACAACTGTAACATAACTTGCGATTTTTTTTCTTATTAATTAAGTGTTTTGCAAATATTTTGCTGATCAAAATCGTCGTCCTTCAAAGCATAATTATATCTAAGATATTATTACAAGTATTTCTGTATTGGCCTTGTTATTGGTCCGAGGCTTTCTGCATTGACCTGAGGCTGGCATCGGACCAATAACAAGGCCAATACAGAAATACACGTAATAATATCTTTATTAATTAACTACAGTGTTACAATATTTTTTTAATTTCATTTCAAAAGAGATAAATATTTTTATCTTGAAGTGGAACTATCCAAATCTCAGTTTGTTTCTTTTTATTAGATGCAATACATAATGATCTCGTGCTGTTTCCAGGTGTCTTCAGCATTTTCTCATCTGATGAATTTTTCTACCCTTTTCAGTCACTATAAAGTGTTACATATCAAATGTAGACACAACACATAAATAGTAATTTGAAAGGTACTGCCATTGCATGTGTTATGCAGAAACTAATTTAAAATCGATGTGCAATTATGTTGTTGTCAAGAAATGAACTTTGTGATAATCTACTCGTTCCCCAAACCTGAAATAGTTCTATCGTCCGCCTTTAAAGTACCTTTTGAATGAATGTGACCGTCTTTCGCCTGAAATGTATGCCATCCTGACATTTTCAGCATGTTTAAGATAACTAAATGACAACTGCGTCTTCAAAACAATTGTTTACTTTCAGTTTGTGTTTATCGTGTCTTTCGATGTAAAATCTAGAGATTTCCGGAATCCTGCACTTGTGTCAACTCGGCCAATATAGAATAACTCGGCCAATACAGAAAAAAATCTATATTGGCCGAGTTATTCTGTATTGGCCCAGTTTACACATTATATTGCATTGACAGTTTTCATTATATTAAGTCCAATATAACAGTGTAGTTAGTTAATAATATTATATATTATATTAACTCATTATATCTGATTATCATTTTATACAGCATAAACTCGTTTTGTGATTTCCGGGCTTTTTATAGCAGACTATACGGTATGAGCATTTTCTTATAGTTGAAGGCTGTACGGTGACCTATGGTTGTTTATTTCTGTGTCACTTGATCTCGTGTGGAGAGTAGTCTCATTGGTAATTATACCACATCTTCTTTTTTTTATTTGACTGTTTTCTGATCTTTGGCCAGTTTGGAGTACTTTATATTTGCCTTGCCATTTATTTTTTTATTAATTAATATCAATTATATGTTTTGTAAATAACTTCGGTCGTTAGTTTTCTCGTTTGAATTATTTTTCATTTGTGATTTCGGGGCTTTTTATAGCAAACTATACGGTATGAGCATTTTCTTATTGTTGAAGGCTGTATTTTCAAGTATTTATTTCAGTTTTATATTGAATTGAACCAAACTAACGCTTTCAAACTTTAATTGACAAATATGTGACACGCGTAAATTATAATTGACATATTTTTGTTTATGTTTATAGGTCAAGTGTTTTGCAAGCATTTATTTTTTTTCCTGATTAAACCAAACTTGAATTATTCATTTGCAAGGAATGAGCGTCCATAACAAGCTTAATATCAAGTAATAAAAGTTTGCGCCTAATCAAAAATAAAATAATCAAATACAATCGTGTCAATTTGAAACAAGCTAGCTATATCAATTCCGCGAATATTTGATACTATCACTAATTTGTATTAAATGCATAATTTCGGTGCTGCATTATCAAACTTGTTAACATATGATAATATCCATATGAATATGTTTTACTACATATGTTAATATGTTTGACTAACTGTTAAATAATACAAACTATGTTCAATGAATAGTTCTTTTTCTTTTTTCTTTTTATATTTACTAAGTGCAACCTTTGAAATTCATGAATGCGTTGAAATCACAAAATATAGATTCTTTCATCCAAAGAAATAATTCATTTTCTTATCTTTACACCTACGTTTTAATTTAGATAAAATTAAATTTCGTTATTAGATTGTAAGTGTTGTATTTAGATTGTATTGATATGCTACGTATATATAGAATAAACCGTAGGATGATTGCACAAGTTAGTGACGAAATAAAAGTTGTATCAAGGTTTACTTTTAAACACATCTGAGGTACTTAATTCATTGGTACTTGTGCACTGTATTTGTAAATAGATATTCATGTGATGGTCTTTTCTTATCAAATTCATATGATATTGAACAGATTTTATTTTTGCTGCACGTGAAAAGTTTGATGCTATATATTTTTATTCATGGTTGCGTACTTGACATATTACACAAAACACAACATAGAAAACCAAAGACAGAGCAACACAGAAAAGACATAAACATAAAATTAACTCAGCTGTGCATTGCATCTAGACAATCATAACATAATTCCAAAAGTATTTGCGTGGTTCATGACAACGATAAGACATCTAAGAGCAGGCATTGTTCCGCAGAATGTTGTAAAGCTCATACAAAACTACTTCCATTTGTGTAAAACAGATCATCATTGTTAACGACCCATATAACTCTTTGAACATGTATTCATTTCTGTTTTTGAGTGAGCTATAGTTCTCTGTAGGGGACTCAATTTTCCCACTACATTGAAGAGTTATTTGTGGACTTGACCCCGCCACATTCTGTATGTATTTGATTGTCCCAAGTCAGGAGCCTGTAATGCAGTGGTTTTTGTCGTTTGTTGATGTGTTACATATTTGTTTTTCGTTCATGTTTTGTAAATAACTTCGGCCGTTAGTTTTCTCGTTTGAATTGTTTTTCATTTGTGATTTCGGGGCTTTTTATAGCAGACTATACGGTATGAACATTTTCTTATTGTTGAAGGCTGTACGGTGACCTATAGTCAATACCACATCTTCTTTTTTTTATTTGACTGTTTTCTGATCTTTGGCCAGTTTGGAGTACTTTATAATTGCCTTGCCATTTATTTTCTTATCAATTAAGTGTTTTGCGAATATTTTGCTGATCAAAATCGTCGTCCTTCAAAGCATAATTATACTATTATATATTATATCAACTCATTATATCTGATTATCATTTTATACAGCATACACGCGTTTCGTCTCGAATGAAAACAACAAGTCAAGTACTATGTAATGGGGGATTTACTAAAAAAAGTAAAACAAGAGATTAGAATCAAATACAGCCATGCCAATTTGAAACAATCTGGCTATATCACTGCGGCAAATGTTTGTTTAATTCAGAGCATTTTTTGTTGAATGTATAAATCCGAAATTGCATTGATATTTTTCTAAATTTATGATACCGACAATAGGAATATTGATGTTTTAACTGCACGGCCTACTGTCAAAAGATAAGGGATGTTCATAATTCATTTCCTCCTATTTACAAAGTGAAACCTTTGAAATTCATTAATTGATAACATATCTACAGATACCTGCATCCTAAAATATTTTTTTTTTATCTTTACACCTACAGGAACGTTTAACTTCTAAAAAAGATGATTTCTTTATATTCTATTTTAATGAGAAGTGTTATAATTTGATTGAATCGATATGCTACTTGAAAATAAAGAACAAACAAGAGGATATTTTCACCAATTAAAGACCTAATTGCAGTTGTACCAATGTTTACTTTCGAGGTTATTTAATATATCTGTACTAAATTCATTGGTACTGTTGTACTGCACTTGTAAACAAATACTCAAACAATGGTCATTTTCGTATATTATTCATTTGATCTTGACTGCTTTAATTGCTATTGTACGTTCACGAAAGTTTGATGGTATGTATTCTTATTCACAATTACGTCATGGCAATATTAAACAAAACACAACATACAAAACCAAAGACTGAGCACCGCAAACACGAAAATCAAGAGGTTATTGTAAAACTGTATAATTAAATAAATCTTATGTTTTATTAATTAAAAAAAATAATCTGCAAATTGGAGAGATTATTGCTGCCTACTTATGTATATTTTTCCTTCTTGTTAAATTTTTTAACAATCAAAATCTGCATAATTTAAATAAATTGATTTATTTGAAAGGAAAACTGTTAATATTAACTCGTGAAATGTACCTTGATAATCATTTTACATCAGATTCATGTTCGATCTACAAAATACTCACAAGTGACTCTTCAATGAAAACAAAAAGTCAAACTATTATTTAAGAAGAGTTTTTACCAAAACAAGAGCATCGAACCAAATAAACCATGCAAATTTTAAACATGTTGGTTATATCAACTCTGCAATAATTTGTTTTAATCAATGAATTTGTCATGCATTTTTCTCGACACTGCAATAGAAAATATTAGATATATCCATCACTACAAACCATTAAAGTCTGAAATGGCCTATATCTGTACTCGACTGTACTGATTTTTACTCGACCAGTCTGAATTGGTCTGACTTTTACTTGACATTACTCGACCCCAGTCTGAACCATACTTGACTGTACTGAATCGTACTTGACCCTTGTCTTTTCCGTTGAAAATAGTCTGAACTATTACTCGACCAGTCTGAAACAGTCTTAACCCATTCTTGACATGTACTCGACCTATTTTTCCAGTTTAAACCATACTTAACCAAAGGTCTGAACAATACTCGACCAGTCTGAACCATACTAGACCAAAAACCCTCTACTTTTTTAACTGTTTAAATAAATTTCTTTTTAACTGACATATATAACAACAGCCAACAAAAATTATAAAAGATTTTAACCAATGGGCATATAAAAGAAATATATCTCTGACTATATTTAGGATAAAAAAATATATTATATATAACTTATATCAAAAAGGGATAAAATTAAATAAATAAATAAATTATTTTTTTGATTAGTGGTGAAATATAAAGTATAACCTCTGCTTGGGGCAAACTCATAAATAAGATCACACCTGGTCAGTGGTATTAAATTCTAAATAACATTGATTCAAAATTGCAACATCCTGTTTAAATCAAATAACAAGGCCTTTCGAATATACATGTATGTACTAGATAAGTAATACACGAATTTAAGAAAATAGGGCCTTCTTTTTACCTGTAAAACACACATGTACTGAGTTAATTAGAATATATTAAAGTGCTCTCTGTATGCCATGTTAATTTGATAAAAAAAATACTTAAATTAATTTAAAAAAGTTTTACTGTTACTTTGGAATACATTTCCTTTTCTAAAAAGGTTATCAAGGATTGCTAGGGAAACTCTATTATAATGTTTATATTAAATTCTTTGTTTAATAAAACAAAACAATTAAGCTCTCATTTTTTTAAAATTTATTAAGTTGTTTTATATACTATTTTATATATATCTTAATAAAAAAAACATTCACTGCATTATAAACTAAAGTCAACTCACAACATAAATCTATACTAGGCTAAAGTTAATGGTGAAAATAGTCCAGTTGCCATAAAATACTTCCGAAATATTCATAAAATTTGAATAATATTGAAAATATTAGTCACAATTCATTTTTTTTAGATTATTTGATCAGCTTGTTTTATTTATATTTTAAAAGTTGATATATATCATTATGTAAGTGTTGATTAATATTGAGTTGAAGTTATATTATGATTGATAATGGTGAAATTTTAATAATTTCAATACTGTATTGAATACATGTTTAATTTCAAGTTGTTGTTCAAATTTCATTTTTATTAAAAAAAATCCTAAATTGTAAATTCAGTTAATGGTTACAAAGAATAGGTCTAGTTTGGTTAGGACTTGGTCGAGTATGGTTCAGACTAGGTCGAGTATGGTTCAGACTAGGTCGAGTACGGTTCAGACTAGGTCGAGTACAGTTCAGACTAGGTCAAGTACAGTTCAGACTCGTATAAAACGGTTAAGTACTGGTCAAGTACACATTAAGACTGTTAAGTATGGTTCAGACTCCAGTCGAGTGTTATCAAGTAAATCTCAGACGAATTCAGACTGGTCGAGTAAAATTCAGTACAGTCGAGTACAGATATAGGCCATTTCAGACTTTTAATGGTTTGTAAGGCATAGGAAAATAATGATATTTAAAAGCCCAATAAAAAATCAAATGATTACCAATGTTGATATCATATTTTTAAATTTTTAATAAGTATAACCTTTATTATATTTAATTCATAACACGAAAATATATACCTTCATCCAAAGAAATAATTAATTTTATTATCTTTACACATACGTAATACATTTTTGTTTTGTATTTCTGAAAAAAAAAATAAAAAAAAAAAATTTCTATTCTAAAATGAAGTGTTGTATTTTGATTGTACCGATATGCTACTTAAATATAATATGAAGCCGTGGCATAATCATGATAATTGCACCAATGAATGACCTATTGTTGTACTGAACTTGTAAATATATATCCCTATGATGGCCATTACTGACTGTGGATTCATCCTTTTTCGTTGGATTCCAATTTTCGTGGATTCCGTGGGTATAGATAAAACCCGAAAGTAAAAGTTCATCGAATCATAAATTTTCTATTGGCTTATATGCAATGACACAAAACACAACATGGAGAACAAAAGACTGAGAAACACAAACCCCACCAAAATCGAAAAGTTCTCTCACAGCTGCATAATTTATGTAGATATAATGTTTGTTTTTTTGTATTTTTCACAAAATCACAAATCTTCAAATTGGAGAGAAAAAACGTTGGTTATTGATGATTTTGTCCCTTTCTGTCAATTTAAACTCTATTTACAGTATACACAAAACAAATTTAGATGTGTCTAATAAAAAAAGTTTCATCAATCAAAAACGTCTGGAAGTATACTTATACATGTTAAGCTTATTGAATATGTTAGAAGAACACTTGCAACAGTACGAATATGGCATATTTCTTGTTTTCTTTCATTGCAATGTGATAGAATACAGTATATACAAATCTGTTTTTTTCGTCCTTCTCATTATATCTTGTGTTAAAAACGTAAATAGCAATCAACAAAAAATCCCCTTACAAACGATATTTAATATAAAACTATAACACATTTATTTAAAACGGAAAACAAAACAGAAATAAAAACTTTGTTTGAAATGAACTTTGAGGTAAATTGTCTCCAGGCATTCATGAAATTATTCCAGTAGTGTTTGCGTGTCATCTACAAATGATTAGACACATACGATCAGGCATTGTTCCTCACAGTGCGGTTAAAGTTTGCATACTTTTGATAAATCACCAAATCAAATATTCACAAAAATACAAATTTTCTGTAATCCACGAAAGGATTAGGTTCAGTAAGGTCCCTTTTTGGCCCCACTCTATAGCGTGTTACAAAATTGTGAAATTGTAATCTTTTAGCTATGTATTGGAAAGTAGAATGCTTCTGCTACATACATACAGGCTGTTTGTGTCAATACAATGTATATATATCGGGTACTAGCATCATTAAGTCATGCTAAGTAACGAAAATCTTCACAATTTTATCATTTTAGTAAAATTTTAGACGGTTTTTGTATTAAATTAAAGTGGCCACATTTGTGTTCATTCATAGTATTGAAATGTAAGTTGTATATGATGATAATACATAACATATATAAAGGTTGAGGATGAACACGGATGCGGCCACTTTCATTTTTGACCAAAACCAAAACTAAAAAGTGACGTTTTTGGACATATTTGATAGATTTTTCATATTTAAGATTGAATCAGAACGTTTTTAATGACTAAATCAGTTACAATCTTTCACAAAAACTAATCAAATCAATTGAAATGGAAACTTTAGTGTTTTAAAAGTGTCCAAAATATTTCGTTTGATGAACCTGAAATTTAAGGCCAAAATCGGCACTAACCGGACCTACTCCTTTGATATCCTAGAAAAAAATTAATCCATAGAAAATTACGCGTGTGATCCTGAGCGGCTTTGATTCTTTCTGAACGTTTAATAAAATTACGCACTGGCAAGGTTACACAAAACACAACATGGAGAACGAATGACTGAGAAACACAAACCCCACCAAAATCGAAAAGTTCTCTCACAGCTGCATAATTTATGTAGATAATATGTGTTTTTTTACAAAATCAAAACTCTTCAAATTGGAGAGAAAAAACGTTAGTTATTGATGATTTTGTCCCTTTCTGTTAATTTAAAATATATTTACAGTATACACAAAAACAAATTTAGATGTGTCTAATAAAAAAAGTTTCATCAATCAAAAACGTCTGGAAGTATTCTTATACATGTTAAGCTTATTAAATATGTTCGAAGAACACTTGCAACAGTACGAATACGGCATATTTCTTGTTTTCTTTCATCGTCATGTGATAGAATACAGTTTCTCTAATTCTTCGTCAATTCATCAATTTCTGCACCCATTGTATAAAAAAAAATTAATCAACGTGTGGTTCGTTTGATCTCAGTTCTTCATTGGTTAAAATCCGATTATCACGTCGACTTTTCTTATTTTCTTCTGAATTTACTATTGTGACGGCATGTACAAATGTGACCATGCCTGATGACGTCACATAGAAAGAACACATCTTTTTGAAGATCAGTCGCAAAGAAGGAATAATTTGCCTGCGTATTGTTGAAAATCATAAGAGAAACAGATTCCACCACTAAATCTTGTGTAATACGATATGTATCCCCTATCGAAAGTTAAATTTTAAATATTTAAAATGCTCGGCGAGCCTCGCGTTTTAAATTTGAAAATATAACTGTCTCAAGTGGATAAATCTCGTATGACACTCGATGCAGTGGTAGAGTCTATGTATATACAAATCTTTTTTTCGTCCTTCTCATAATATCTTGTGTTAAAGACGTAAATAGCAATCAACAAAAAATCCCCTTACAAACGATATTCAATATAAAACTATTACACATATATATAAAACGGAAAACAGAATAGAAATAAAAACTTGTTTGAAATGAACGCTGAGATAAATTGTCTTCAGGCAATCAAAAATTCTTCCAGTAGTGTTTGCGTGTCATCTTCAAATGATTAGACACATACGATCAGGCATTGTTCCTCACAGTGCAGTTAAAGTGTAATAAAACTTCTTCCAATTTATTATAAAAAAAACAAACGACAGCATTGTTTAACGACCCCTTAACCTCAGCTATAACCCTCTTGTGATTGTGATTTTTCGGCAGTGTTGAAGACACATTTGTGGCTTTGAGCTTTTTTCTGCGCTTTGCTCGGTTTGATGTCCATTTGACAAATATATCATTGAGAGTTTAGTTTTATTTAAACAAACCGTTTTCAGGAGACACATCTGTACCATAAGCGTAGTTTATAGTTGCAATGTTTTGCTTATCAAAATCTACGTCATTCTAAGCTGAATTATTCATCTGCAAGGAAAGAACGTGACTATTAAGGATGTACTAGGTGAGGTTTTGGAATTTGTGTTTAATGTTCGGATTCCTCAGTTTTTGTTTATACAATATAAGGTAAAATATTTTGCCCAATAAAACCTTTTTTCTTCTTTTTTATATAACACTTCATAGCTCGGAAAAGGTCATTTGCTGAAATTTCAGCAGATTCTTGATTTTTTTCTTTTGATTTGAGACCCAAATTATACCAATGAAAATATCAGGTGAACGTCCTAGTCAGTCTTTTCCCGCCTTATTGTAACAATCAAATATCCTGAAAAGGAGCTCCATGACCTATCAACATTTTTAGCTTATTTTGTTCCTTAACTAATGCTATTTTAATTTATAGTATCAATTTAAGTTTCTTGATTTTTTAATTTTCAACTAAGTACATCCTTTAGTTATCGCTGATTAGCATTTTGTACGTCAGACACGAGTTCCATCTACGAAAGACTTATGTCGAAATACTGTGTATTAGGAGTTTTTACTAAAAACAACAGCATGGAATCAAATACACCATGTCAATTGGTAACAAAATGGCTATATAAGGTTCTGAAAAAAGAAATTACCAATTCACCAACATTCGAACTGACTCCATTTTCAGAAATCGACATCTATAACAAACATAAACTTTTAGCTACCGCTTTACAAGCAGAACCGAATACAATGAAAGTCGCTACTATGTATTGGCTTCTAAAGCTACAAAAAACACCTTACAAATATAGATTTATTTCGTCTTCAAGCCATTGTTCCACTACTAAATTGTCTATTCTTCTTACCAGTACACTTGGTACAATCAAAAACCTGATAACAAATTGTTCAAATAAGACCTTCAAAAATAGTGGAATTAATTACTTTTGGAGTGTAAAGAACTCGTTGGAAGTACTTGATAAATTGCATGCTTATATAGGTGATTTTGAATCTGTTCAAAGTTTTGATTTTTCTACCCTGTATACCACATTGCCTCACATTCTCATTAAGAAAAAAATCAGCCACCTAATTAAATGGGCATTTAAAAAGTAAGAATGTGAATATATATGTTCAAACTCTTTTAGGTCATTTTTTAGTAGCAATAAACAAAAAAAACTATGTCAATTGGACATGCTTTGATACTATATATGCCCTTGAATTTTTACTAGATAACATTTTTGTTCGCTTTGGAGATTCCGTATATTGTAAGGTTATTGGAATTCCAATGGGGACTAACTGTGCACCACTAATTGCAGACTTGTTTTTGTATTGCTATTAGTTACAATTTATGACAAAAATCAGCAAAGACCCATCGAAACAACATCTCATAAACAAATTTAATAATACTTTTAGATATTTGGATGACATTTTGGCTCTGAATAATGACTACTTCAGTATGTATACTAAAGAAATTTATCCTGTTGAACTTACTTTAAATAAAGCTAATACTAACAATGACCACTGCCCTTTCCTCGATCTTGATATCTATATCACTAACGGAAAGCTTAATACTAAAATTTATGATAAAAGAGATGATTTTTCATTTCCTATAGTCAATTATCCATTTTTAGATGGTGACGTTCCATTGTCACCATCTTACGGTGTTTATATATCTCAACTTGTACGATTCGCTCGTGTATGTAACAATGTTTTAGATTTTAACGAGAGCAATTTATGTATTACTGAAAAATTATTACACCAGGGTTTTCGATATCACAAACTAGTCAAAACATTTGCTAAATTTTATCATCGGTATAAGGACATCATTCATAAATATAGCTCAACATGCAAAACCTTTAAATAGACTTATCAAGAAGGGATATAGTTACGATACTGTTGTCAGGTCACTAAAGATTGCTTATTTTGGCGTTAATATTGATTCACTTATAGGGTCTTTGCATCGGAACTAAACACATTTATTAAAAAACCAGTTGTTGGCATGACACGGGTTATGTTCGTCTCATATATGTTATGATGGTATGATACTAAACCCCTAACGGGAAGAATTGTGCCTGATATTCATATGATGAAATCATAATCTTTCAATCAGTTTAATTGAAGTCTGGAGCTGGCATGTCAGTTAACTGCTAGTAGTCTGTTGTTATTTATGTATTATTGTCATTTTGTTTATTTTCTTTGGTTACATCTTCTGACATCAGACTCGGACTTCTCTTGAATTGAATTTTAAATGTGCGTATTGTTATGCATTTACTTTTCTACATTGGCTAGAGGTATAGGGGAGGGTTGAGATCTCATAAACATGTTTAACCCCGCCGCATTTTTGCGCCTGTCCCAAGTTAGGAGCCTCTGGCCTTTGTTAGTCTTGTATTTTTTTAATTTTAGTTTCTTTTGTACAATTCGGAAATTAGTATGGCGTTCATTATCACTGAACTAGTATATATTTGTTTAGGGGCCAGCTGAAGGACGCCTCCGGGTGCGGGAATGTCTCGCTACATTGAAGACCTGTTAGTGACCTTCTGCTGTTGTTTTTTCTATGGTCGGGTTGTTGTCTCTTTGTCACATTCCCCATTTACATTCTCAATTTTATCATAGCTGCAAATATTTTTTATTCAGTTTGTTTCAGTTTGTTTCAATTTGTTTCAGCTTGTTTGTCATTAAATGCATAATTTCGACACTTGATTAATCAACTTCTAAATGTATGATAATGTCCATAGCAATATTGATTTTGTAACCACATGAATTACTGTGAAATGATAAGTGTTTTTTTAAAGTTTATCCTGGTCTTTAAACTGTAACCTTTTGAAATTCATCAATTAATAACACAAATATAGATATCTTTTTCCAAAGAAATTATTCATTTTCTTATCTTTGCCCCCACGTACCAATTTGAAAGAAAATAAATTTCGTCATACTTTTTTAATTAGAAGCTTTTATTTTGCTAGTAATTAATTGCTATTTAGATATAAAAATAAAGCCGTAGGATAATTCCACCATTTATGGAATATTTGCATTTGTAACACTGTTTACTTGAAATGTTTTTTAAACACATCTGAGGTACTTAATTTATTGATACTCATGTACTGTTTTTGTAAATAGATATTCAAATGATAGTCAGTACTTATACTATGAATATGATTTTAAACAGCTTTGATATGCACCACTGTGAACTTGCTGTACGTTAACGATCAGTACTAGTATAATGCTTTTATTATACAAGGATAGCCTTTGTATGAGGTCGATACAACAAAATATTGACCTGAAAGAAGTATCTTGACTGAGGACGAAGTCCGAGGTTCAGTTACTTCTTATGGTTGATATATCTTATATTGGCCTCATACGAAGGCTATACTTTTTATATTATTAATCTTCAATCGTATTTGTATAAACACCGTCAGTGCATTATATTCTCTTTTTTCAATTAATATCTAATTTTGTTGGAATTCTATAGATATCAAATTGCCTCATTAACCATAATAACATATTAGTTGTTATTTCAATAATTTTTTCCTTTTCTGTATATCTTATTATGAGGCTGACTTCATATAAGAACTTCTTAGGAAGAAAAATAAGAAGTTAGCAATATCCTTTATTTTTACTTTCCGCTATACAGATTATGTTCTCTCATTAAATAACTAAAACCTTAGTGACTATGTTGAACGCATCTATCCCATCGAACTAGAGATGACGGAAACAACAGATAAGTTAAGTCTGCCTCATATCTTGACTTACATCTAGAAATTGACAAAAATGGTCGGTTGAAAACAAAACTTTACGACAAAAGAGATGTTTTCAGATTCCCCATGAAGATATTTCAATTCTATGTAGCAACATTTTAGCATAGCCCTCAGACGGAGTATATCTCTCTTAATTGACACGATATTTCCTAGCCAGTATTTTCTATCATGATTTCTTTAATAGAGGGATGCTGTTCACAAGGAAGCTAATAAACCAAGAGTACCAAATGTGAAGTTGAAATAAACCATTCACAAATTTTACGGACGCCATCACGAGTTAGTTGACCTTTATGGATTAACCGTTTTACAGATGATATCAGACATTTTTAATTTCGTAACTACAATCCATTCACTTTTCATGAATGTGACTTACCGAATAAGATTATTTACCGGATTTGTAATTAAATAAGCAACATGACGGAGCCACAGATGGAGCAGGATCTGCTTATCCTTCTGAAGTACCTGGGATGACACGGATGTTTTAGTGGGGTTCGTGTTGCTTAGTCTTTAGTTTTTTATGTTGTGTCATATGTACTATTATCTGTGTTTTTATCATTTTCGTTGTGGTGGACGTTTCGTCCCCTAGGGTATCACCAGCCCAGTAGTAATGAATATCAATAATGTGGTCATTTTTTTTTTTATAAATTTCCTGTTAACAAAACTTTAAATTTTTCGAAAAACTAAGGATCTTCTTATTCCAGGCATAGATTTCCTTAGCCGTATTTGGCACAACTTTTTGGAATTTTGGATCCTCAATGCTCTTCAACTTTGTAATTGTTTGGCTTTATAAATATTTTGATATGAGCGTCACTGATTAGTCTTATGTAGACGAAACGCGCGTCTGGCGTACTAAATTATAATCCTGGTACCTTTGATAACTATAGTTAGCCATTACGTTGTCAATAGATACAGGAAGATGTGGTGTGAGTTTATTTTGGACCTTTCTTATCTTTCGCCCCTTTTGATGTATTTGATAAATTATCTTTTAAATTAATCGATCATTTAAATCCATTTTTTAAACTTTGAACAATGTGATGAAATTCCCAAAATGACTTTACAGAATAAATCGTTTGTTAGATATTCTAAAAATAACACTGCAATATCACTTTTTTTTCTAGTTTGCGTAGTCTTATAGCTAAATAGAACAGAGAGGAAAAAGAATAGTAATAGAGAAAAACATAGATAATACTGATCCAAGAGAAATCCTGTATACATATTAAATAGCACTTCTATCAGACACAGTTATTTCAATGCATTTGAATATGTATTAGCTAAGTGTTAGTAGTACTAAACATGCTAAATGTACTTTATATGATGAGCATTTCTAAAAAAAAAAAGAAAAACAAAAAGAAAATTTCCCCAAAGAACAACATTTATATTTCTCATTTGGCTTCTTTTATTTATTCGAATTATATCAAGAATGCTTGTAGACGTAATTTAGTTACAACTAAAAAAATGTACTTTACAACGCAGCACTACCCGTTAATAATGTATTCCGTTTGAAAATATTTCAGTCATGTAAATTTACTTAAAACAGTTTTATCTGTCGAAAATGATGAAAGCTGATCATAACTACTTTATAAAACAAATTCCCAGAGGATGCATATTATTGCATTTGAAAGAGTGATGTGATACTATCTATATATGCAGGAACGTTTTTTATTTTTATTTTGAAAAGAATTTAAAGGATATTTCTGTAAAAGGAAATTAATTTACATTATTTGATTGTTGTTATCATATATCAATATATATTGTTAAGCAAGCAGTCTTGTGGGCATTTGGATATTTTGTTAAAAAAAAAGAAGTGATACAAAGCTGAATTGTTCATTTGCCATGCATGTGTGTAATAGGAGTATCTACTATAAACAAGGGACTGATTTAAATATTGAATTGTCAATTTGATACAAGCTGGTTTAATCGGCGCTGCGAAGCTGGTTGTAATCAGGGTATTTGTAATTAGCTTCTCAATGCCGACGCTAAATTGCAAAATTTGTAGAGTTATCATAATATCAATTGCAATATTGACATTTGTATTCAGCCACTTTACAAATAAGTACAAAATTAAAGGATGATTTGATTTTCTGTGTTTTAGTGCCTCTTTAAAGCTCTGCTTTTAGTGCTATTGCGTGGCGGTCACTTTTCTTGGCGGAGGAAGAAGGAGTGTCCGGAGAAAACAAACTTCGATAGGAAAATTGACAATCCTAGTCAGTTAGGATTTGAGTAGTGTGCACTAACACGAGGAAGGGTCAAACTCAATACTTCAGTGTTGTCATATGAAAACAAAGACTAATAAATTGGAAACAAACACAGAAAAATAGCAAACTGTATGTATTTTTCGACAACATCAATCAAGCAAAACATTGAATAACTTAAAAAAGAGTTTAAAAATGAAAAATATCTAGATGAAAAATGAAATGTATGAGCTATAACATCACAAATGTATGGTATGACTGTGTCTGTCGTCAACTCTCCATTTGTGCATATTAATGCTCACAGTCGCTTATTTTTTATTATCGGGTGTTACATTAGTGTATATTTTGCTTGTACACAGACTTCGACAAAACAAAGAAATTAGATATCCACGAACATGCAAGTGTTTCTTAATCCAAGAACATTTTCCTTAATCCAAGAACATTTTCCTTAATCCAAGAACATTTTCCTTAATCCAAGAACATTTTCCTTAATCCACAAAAACAAAAGAATCACACAATTACTAGTGAACGGCAATACAGACAAAATACGTGTCTTGTGTTCCTGAACCTGTATTTAATTGTTAAACTTAATAGAAAGGCCCCTATCCCTATCAAACAAACGTGTACTGGTGTGGCCTTTTTAGTACTACGACTGTCGACGGTTCTCTCAAAAAATTGCGGCTGCCTTCATCAATTAAAACTAATGCTATAATATAACCGAGAGTGTTGATTGAAGTCATAAACCAGCAAATAAAAAAAAAACTAACATTGGCGCATCTACAAGTCAAATTTATTTAATTTGTTAATATTAAAAGAACATCTGAACGAAAAATTAACAGAACAATGGCAATGCCATAAACCATTCCAGATTTATACCAATTTACGTAAGGAACTGTTTGAAAAGACATATAAAATTAGTCAATTAATACCTCACAAGCTATATCACTCTAGTTTTTTCTTCTTTTTATTTGACTAATCTGACAATGTCAAGAATATAATATCCGATATCGTGACAAACTTGGTTTGTTTTATACTTGAAAGGTTTCATTGACTTCCGTATACGTGATTTGGTTTAACTATGTCAGATTTTAGATTGATTGACCCCATTTCAATATTAACCATGATTTTTCACCCGTTATGTTAATTTTCTTTCTAGTATGATTTCTTTTATAACAATATGATTATTCAGATTATGTTTCTAATTGTTCTTGCCATGCGGTTTATTTCTACTATGACATAGCAGGATTATTTGATATTTGAATACGTTATCAGTTTAGATTTCCTTAGAAACTAGAATAACATTCGCTAGCAAAAAAAAACCCTTATGCTTTTTTTGGTATTTTTTTTCCGAAGTACCATCCGTTTATCGAGATATCTAAATACAGCACTTCTCAAATATTTAACACCTATATTTGCACACAACATTTGGATTCGACTATTGTTTGCAGGAAAGTGATAAGTTTAGTGTTATGACAAAATCGTTCTTTTAGCAGACTAATATAGTTCGTATAATGAATATTGTTGTATCCGTGAATAAGCATATCCGTGAGTCGTAGATTTCAGGAATAATATACTTGCAATGTTTTAAATGATAGTGGAGGAATAAAATAGTCATATGCAGGAGGGTATGGGGTATTCATTTCCATGATATATGTGTCAGTATAACACCAATAACATATTTATTATGCTACCTTCGATTGCAATTTTGTTGTTAAGTGTTAAATAGTTTATTTTTGTTAAATTTTTTTTTTGTCATATTTTTACGATTCTCTTCGAGTTTTTGGTTTCATCTATCATTTGGTAATATTCACTCTTTTACCCATTTGGTAACATACTTTTCTAGTTGTCTTCTAATTTATTTGTTTAGATATACGTTGTTTACGCATTTCGATAGGTAACAAAATGAAATTTAGACGACACTAACCTGTATATGTATTTGGAAGTATACACATGGAAAAAAGTATTGCAACACCTTGATTTTTTAAAATTTGAAAAATCAGCCTCTTTTTTTGGATGAAATATAATAAAACATTTGTATAATATTATTGAAACATAGTTTATGATAACATTGGCATTGAAACGAACAAAAAATGTTTGAAAAAAAATGATTTATATAACCACAATTTTAATAACAAAATGAAGTGTTTTTTGTACAAAAAAAATGCATTTTACAACTTTTACTGTAGTCGAACTTTACAATGTCAGACATTTCAAAATTAATCTTCAGATGACTGTTCACATCATGGTTGATCATTATACGCCAAAGAATTAGTACTTTGTGCGCAGCCTCCATTCAAACGGATAACCGCATCTAAACGTCCTCTGATTCCTGCCAAAAATCGACTAATTTGTTGCTAAGGTAGCAGCAACCATTTCTGATGAAGGGCATTGTTTATTTCATGATGTGTTTGAACTGGGGTGTCCATTCGCGCACGTTCCGCCCAATAGTGTCCCATATATGCTCGATATGGTTCAAATCCGGGCTACGATCCGTCCAAGGAAGATGAACCGAATTCCATTGGAACAATGGATCTTCCTCCACGATGCTAATTTCCAACTTTAGCGAGCTCTGCACTACATTGGATACGGAAAACTGTGTGTCTGTTCGTAAGCAAAGGTCTCCGAAATGGTCTTATCGCACGACAACCAGTAACGATGAGTTGATCTCGAACAGTTCTTGTTAAAAGGCTCCTGTATGCCCACCACTCTCTTTTTAGGATTGAATTGTATGCAATGGGTTTCCTTCTGACCAACCTTCATTATGCTTGATTTTCCCTAGAAAATGGTATAGGGGGTCTTCTTTATCTCGGAAGGTCTTTAACATCGTTTAGTGCATTATTTTTATTCTCAAAACGACTTATAGTGTAATGGTGATGACCAAAAAATACGTGCAGTTGTTTCAGCGACATCCCTGCTTCTCTCATGCTGATAATCTGCCATCTTGCTGCAGTTTAGAGTTGTCGAGGACCCATTACAAGGTGTCAATCACATAACTTTAAAAACTTGGTTATTTAAAGTGTTGAAAACAATGAGGATGAAAACATCTGTTTTGCTGTTTACGGGTAGATAAAAACTTATCGAGTCGATATTTATTGATTAATCTCAGGTGATACTTAAATAATGTTTAATTAGTTCTATTTTACCAAATTATATCACAAAAAAATAAGAAGTGTTTTTTTAATTTCAATTTCAATTTGGTGTTGCAATACTCTTTTCCATGTGTATAGTTACAGCTTCTCATATAATACCTTGTCTGTTTGTTTTGTTCACACATCAGTGTCAAGATAATGGAATTTGATGCGACTGTCATTTGAGTGAGCGGTTTAGCGCTTTAAAACCAGGTTTAAACAACCATTTTCTACAAATGAAAATGCATGTACCAAGTCAGGAATACAACAGTTGTTTTCCATTTGTTTGATGGGTTTGTGTTTTTAATTTTGCAATTTGATTAGGCACTTCCCGTTTTGAGTTTTCCTCGGAGTTCAGTATTTTTGCGATTTAACTATTTTTGTAATATAAGTTTTTAATGACGGTTGCAATAGGGGTGTTCGTAATGAAGTGCATGATTTTGATGGTTAATATATATTAACAATATTAGTAAAGTTATGAATTTATCCATGGATAAACCAAGTTTGTAAAACTTCACTCAAAACAAAGAATCGTATATACTTCTGTTAATGATCATGCTACCTTCGGGCAAAGTAAGTATACCAATTAAAGATTATTCATCACAGACACATTTTAATACTCTGTTGTAAATAACAGCAGACTTTTAAACATAGCTGTAAACCAATTGTTTGTAAAAATAAAAGAAATGCCGTCTTTTGATAGTAATTAAATGAGTTTGTGTAAAAAAAATAGCCCACGGAAAATCGCACTTCTCCACGAACGAATTATACTTCTGAAAAGGATTGAAATGGATCTCAAGAAAAAAAAAAAATTGTTACAATGCACTATACTTGTAGATAAATATCTAAATTATGACAAATGAAAGTAATAAACTAGATTTACCTACATGTACGCACGATTAAAATAGTTTTAGTACTAGTAACTTTTTACAAAGCTGGTTTTTTCTGTCAATCCTAATTTCAGATTATATGACCTCGTCAAGCTTGTTATATAGGCAAAGACCATTTCAAAGTTATGAGCAGACCATTATACCAAAGGTGAATAAAAATAGCATACACACTCAACTGAAGATTGGCCGTAGCAGATGTTATGTCTATGCTGGAAAATGATTTGGTTTCCTTGACCCTAATAATAATTGCCATATGCATGTGACAGCGTTTGTATTTGTATGTAAGAAGAATGATACATTTGCCATCTAAATACAGACATTAAAACCCATGTATAATGATTTATATGAATTCTTAAGGCGCATAATTCATCTTTGCTATTGACATGATAACGGTATGTTATAATGAACAGGGAGTCGCATTGGTTTTGTATTTTTTGTCATCACGATTCTATTTCAGTTTCCCACGAAATCAATTGTACGATCAGAATGTACCAGGATATAATCCTACCGGCAAGATAGTATCCTGAGCCATAAATCCATACAATGCTCAGGCAGTAATATGATTTGTATATTTCAAAACAAAATCACCGCTATTTACTTCCTCATTCAAAATTGTTTATTGTTGTTTATGACTCTTTGATGTTTGTGTTGTCGATTGTTTTTGTACTTAAGTGATCTTTAAATTGTTTGCCTCGGAGATTTTATAAGTTTATTGACATCTAAATACTAATAAAGAATGTACCTTTTAAACGGATAAAAATCTATTTGTGATGTCGTTTATTAAAACAAATACAATTTATTATTATAGTATTGTTAATATCCTCCAACATTTGCTGCCTACATCTTAGAAACTAGCAAAACAATATTCTCTCTTTCATACACACAATTTTTTAGTGATTCTTAGTTTTAGAAAATTTGTAGATATAAATGTTAAGTTATTAGGTGTTCTTTTTTTGAAACCAATGCGGGTCACAAATAAGTCGATCGGTGATCATTTTAAAGCAATCAACCCCCCAAAAAAAACATTTCATTGGTAAAAAAAAGTAGAACAATAAAAAGTAGGTTTTTATACAACCGGACGGATACTTCTTTTTTTCAACTGACTGCACGCTTGAAAAACAAATGAAATTATCATTTATACACACGTGTATTATAAATACCTTGTGCTTTTTTTTAAATTTAAAAATTTTCTCAAAGCCAAAATAGCACAAAATCCTCAAATGAATACATTTTATATTTGCTTTACTGTTCTTTTTTTGCGATTTAAAATCGCGAATTGATGTTTCGAACGGCGTGTGTCCCTTACTTTCACGTCTCTCCACAAGATATTTTATTTGATACAAAAATAGAACAATAAAAGGTAGGCTCAAATACCGGACAGCCAATTATTTTCTTTTAACTGTACTGTTACGGCCAGAAATCGCCTTTAAATTGCAGCCAACAAAAGACACAAATCAATAATAAAATTTAACAATATTTATTATACAAAAGTTTACAAGAAGTATTACACAAATATTACTGTCAACTTAACTGTCAAAATATGAGTCCAATCTTTTATCTTTGTCTGTATCAGGAAATCTTTCGGAATCCAATCTGAATATTACGTTCACTACTAAGGTCAAAATCCAGTATGATGTTGTTTGTAGAATAAAAATGTCAATCCAAATGCTATGAATATTAATGTCTATCGATGTCTAAGTCCAAGTGTGAGCGTTTTACTTTAGTGTCTGCATATATATAATTGTCAAGGAAAATTCTAGAACAATCTATACTGGAACATCCTAGAAAGTTACAATGGAAGTTTCTAGTAAAATGTAGAAGTTTATATAACGCATCTTTTATTAGGATCATTCTGGAACGTTCCAATCATTCTGTAATTGTTCCAGTGATTTCTAAACTGCACAGTTCTAAGATTATTCTGTAAACAACTATCAGGCCACACAACACAAATCAGGCCAACATAAATAAATACAATAATTACAATATCATAACAGTACGCATAATAATCAAATGAACTATGTCATTTATACACCCGCGTATCATAAATATCTGGTATTCTTTTTTTAATTTGACTGTTTTTTTCAGAGCCAAAAAAGCTAAAAATCTTTAAAAAAGAACACTTTCTTTTTGCCTTAATGTTCTTAATTTGCCATTTAAAATCGCGAATTGTTGTTACCAAGGCGTATGCCAATAAAAAATAAAGTCTCTGTATAAACATTCGTTTCACATTTAGGGGGCTCGAGGGTCTAAATCGATTTTTTTTATATCGGATTTCGCTATATTTTTCTATACTTAATAGAAAAATAAAATAAAAAAATGGAGTCACCGTTCATTAACGCTCACAATCTGCCTTCGAAAGTAGCATACATTTTTGTAAAGGTCTTTTTTTTCTTTTGTTAACTAATAGGAGAAATAGGGGTAATATAAAAAAAAAACAGATTACAGAAATCGTTAAAATTTTACAATAGTTTAGTTTAAATACAGCTTACTTAAAAATTAAAATTAAATATATAGGTCACTGATGAGTTAAAACGAAATTTCAATTTCAAGGCCAAAAAATTGCATTTTTGTACCAAAAGGAGATAATTTGGAGCTTTTTCAATGATACACATATTTCAAAACTCATCTGGCTCTTAAACGAATTAATTTTTGTAAAAGTTTTTTTGTACCATATAATAAAGTAACAACTAATAGAGTAATAAATAAAATTTGTGATAAAAAATAATTTTTTTTTTTTTTTTTTTATAATTTTTATACCCTCGAGCCTCCTTAAGATTAGAAATGTATGTGTAAAAATATATAAGAAGTAAAGTATCAAAGTTAATTAAAGCTGGTGATTGATTCGTGTAATAAGCCTAACTCTAACTTTCTCTTTTGAAATGTTTCATCTTCGTTTATAATGGGACTTTTAATAATTTTGCTTAAGATTAATGCCAAACGTGATTGTTATGGTTTTCTTTATGCCATGTTGTTTTAAGTCCTTATTTGTATTATTGAATATAATACCACATTTTGCATAGCTTTGATTAGCTGTATCTTGTGTGCGTACTTTAACTTTTTTGTGACTTCTTTGTTGGTATTTCAATTATTGCTACGAATGGATAGTGACATACAGCTTTTGATTCATATACCAAAACAGACAGTTTATCATCATGTTCTGATTATAAACTAGCTTTGTGCCATGGTTTTAGTACATGCATCTCAGCCAATGTATGTTAGCTATATCGAAGTCATTATATCTGGATTGTAATGAATACATCGGAAGCCATTAGAGAACCTCATATACTACATGTTTACAAGCTTTACGGCTCCATGTTACAGGCTGTACTTTGATTTATAGTGATTTACTTTTATAAAATGTTATTTGGATGAAGAGCTCTCTTATTGGCACTTACACCACATCTTCCTATATCTATTTGTTTACTTTTTACAATGAAATAAAACAGTTAAAACAGAAGTGTTTCAATAAATCGTTGTCAAAGCCTATCCCAGCACCCCAACTCCATAGATCATAAGGTGTTTCGAACATCTATTTAGACCAATTAGAATTAACTAATTGACCATGGCCATGTCCATCGTCAGGAGCCCAAGCCATTGCATAGTGACACTTATTATAAAAATACTATAATTTTTATTAGGGGCTCGACAGGCTTGATAAAGAATCAATATTACATCAAGAAATGAATTGCACACTGCCTTCTGGCGAATTCCTCCGATCTGTAAGCATGGCTAACAGACACTTTAAGAGAGCGAAAAAAACAAAAAAGGCTATCATGAAAAAGGCCTTCTATCAGAAAAATAGAAAGATAAAGATTCGCTCTCTCAAGAGGAAAAAATCAATTGAAAAAGCACGTGAATATGTTAAAATATTCACCACTGAAAAAATAAAAGAGGATGAGATTTTGTTACTCAGTAAAGGATTAAAATATATACCGTCTCCCTCGACGAAATTTGCAAAATCTAGTATTGCATCAGATTTCAATGAATTTGCAAGAAAACTAAGATGTAAATATCATTTTGACAAGGGTGATATTTTCAAACGTCATCCCTTTTTAACAAAATCCGGATATAAACCGGAACTTGCAAATAATGCCATTGAGACATATATATTCAAAACAAAGGTTGAGATAGATAATATAGCAATTAATAAAGCACACGATAATCTCACTACGCAGGAAAGAAAGGCAATTTCTTCCCTCAAACGAAACGAAAAAATAGTTATTCGAAAAGCAGATAAAAATAACACCACAGTGATCTGGGATAAAACAGAATATATAAATGAAGGTCTGAGGCAATTAAGTAGTGCTACTCACTTCATGGAAATTGCAAAATTAAACATAATAGAGACTAACCAAAAAATAAATACTATTATCTTTGAAATGCATAGAAAAGGGGTCATGGATGAAATCACCTTTAAATATCTTTCTGCTAAGAGAGTTCTCAAACCAGGAAGGTTGTATCTTCTGCCTAAATTGCACAAACTTGATCCTGAACTAATAGAAAGCGTTCAACAGAATCCTACGCTTTATAAAAATGTCAGAATTCAAGGAAGGCCTATTGTTTCATTATCGGGTACTGTTTTAGAGAGAATAGGGCAGTATTTGGATAAATTCATGCTTCCAGCAGTATTAAAACAAGAAACACATTTAAGGGACTCATTAGAATTTATAAATATTATTGAGAAATTGCAGGTAAAACCTGACGCCTACTTAGTCAGTTTTGACATAAAAGAAATGTACAACAATATGTCCCATGTAGAAATGTTTGACGCAGTCAAGCATGCTTGGCCTACGATAATTAAATGTAAACATGCGATACTTTTGCCTCCGTTGCGATATATATTGGAACTTCTGAAGATAGTTCTTGAAAATAATGAATTTATGTTCAATGGTAAATTTTATAAAACTTCAACTGGAGTTCCAATGGGAAATAGTTTATCACCTGAAATTACGGATCTGAGAGTTTATGAAGTCTTAAATAGTATTTTAAGGACTTTTCAACATAAACAAAAAATATCAAGTCTCTACAGGTTTAGGGACGATGGCTTTTTTATTTACAATGAAGGTACAGATGATGAAATATCACAATTCTTTGAACATGCTAATAGACAACATGCACTTCTAAAATTTACACACGAGAAATCACAAACTAAAATGCAGTTTTTAGATGTGCTGGTATTCAAAGGTCTAAGATTTAGAGAAACAGGAATCTTAGACCTCACGACATTCCGAAAAAAGACTGAAAATTATCAGTATTTAGAGAGATCCTCATGCCACCCATCCTCTACTTTCAGAGGCATAATTAAAGGAGAAATGCTTCGCTTTAAGAGGTGTACGAACGATCCAGTAGATTTGCAAACACAATATGCGTTATTTTCTGAGCGCCTCATCAAAAGGGGATATCCAAAAAATGAAATTAAAACTGTTATGCAGGAAGTGACTGCAAAACAAAGAATAGACACATTAATGGTAAAGCCCAAATCTGTATTACAGTCGCCTCCCTTGGTATTCTCCACAGTGTTTTCAAGACAGAAATCACACATTAAGAACAATATCTTAAAACACTGGGATAAATTAAAGGATGACGAAGAGGCAAAACTGTTATTTGATAAAAGACCTCTGTTTGCTTTCCGTAGGCATAAAAACTTGAAAGACATAGTAACATCAGCAACTCTGAATAATTAATATGTTGCAGACTATGAAAATAGATTCTATACTTTGTTCATTAAATTGATAAACAAGGTTAAGTAGATAAAGAGTATAGAAAAATATAAGTCAGATAGATCATGAGGTGTCGAGCCCCTAATAAAAAGTACAGTATTTTTATAATAAGTGTCACTATGCAATGGCTTGGGCTCCTGACGATGGACATGGCCATGATCAATTAGTTAATTCTAATTGGTCTAAATAGATGTTCGAAACACCTTATGATCTATGGAGTTGGGGTGCTGGGATAGGCTTTGACAACGATTTATTGAAATACTTGAGCTATTATTACGTTGTCAGCCTGAGAATTGTTTAGTTGACATCTTGTCGACTTTTATGATCTCCTCGTACCACAATAAAGTGGTTATTTGGTGCAATTTGAACAGTGCTGAAATTTCCTGTGTTTGCATATTCACCGGAGGAAATATCTATCATCAGCAATGCTAAAAACAATTGGGTTTTACCCACGTCGTCTCAAATTACAATCTGACACTTTAAGGGCAGTCACACCAGTGATCTGATATGACTTTATATTTTATACAGTTTTATAAATAAACCTGAATTACATAAATGCAACTAGCAATGGAAAGACTAAACATGCTAAGTCTTAACAAACAGAAAAATCCCTCTGAAGGACAAAATTTTGAAAAAGAAGATGCTAGCATGCAGGAATTTATTTCTTGCAGTGGAACTGTGATTAAGACAGAAGAAACTCCATCCTTGGGAGAAATATCTTTTGACTTTAAAATGGATTGTGCGGATATTTCAAATGTTAATCCGGAAAAGGAAGGAATAGTGACGCAGTGTTTGGAGGAGTTGGAAAACAAACTCAGAAAGAAACACCAGGTAGCTACCTTAAAATACAGTCTTGCTAAAGTCGATTCGACACAACTTCCAAGTTATATCAGACTAACAGTTAATTTCACACCATCATTGGACCAAGGTTCAAATTCGTTTTTTAACGAAAATCTGGATATAATTAAAAGTGAACTCTGTGAACAATTTCTAACTAGACTTATTGAAATGTGCGAGGAGCACCACAAGAGCATGTTAACCAGCATATCTAACTTGCTTGAGGACACAGAGCGAATGATAGGTCGTGGAAGTGCAGAAGAAGGCGCTTGTCTAAAAAGGTTGACATTCCTAGTAAAAGAAAAGAAAGAGATATGGAACGAACGATATCTGAGGGCTATTCGTAACATGTCGACATCTAGTACCGAGAAACCGGAAACTGAAGCAAATACTATATCTAAACTCCAGGATGAGTTACAAGAGCTGAGAGGCTTCCTTGAACCATCCCATCGAGGACGAGGCGGACGTCGATTTAATCGTGGAAGGGGGAGGGGAGGAAGAAGATTTCCCTCCGTTTAAGAATTAAACAGTATCGAACAATATTGAAATGACTATGTACATAACTCATAACTTTTATCGGAAAATAAATGATTTAACTTAACTGTGTAACTTCAGACAAGTCGTTGGAAGATGATAAAACATTTAACGTGTGCCTATACACTTAGTTAGTGATGTTTTTGACAAACAGCTGTAAAGTGTGTGAATAAAAGTGTAATATCTTATCAGTTCTTGAGTTACGCTTAATTTATAGATAATTGATATAGCAGAACACAGGAGGTTAGTTTGTCAATGAACCCAATGCAATTATGATAATAAACAAATGTTTACAAATACATCTTTATTTTAAGTTGAGAAATAAAGCTATCAAAGATAATTTTTGGTAATTTGTTCACGTTAAGTGGTCAGAATTAATACATTATAATTAAATGCAACGGTTATAATCGGCTAAAGCAATAGTTCATTGCCAATATGTTTCTTATTTCTGTCAAAATAGATATTAAATGTGAAAAATATCTTTACCGAAAGCTAAAAAGGTTGATTTATTATTTATTGAAATATTAAAGTTATAATACCTATATAATACAGGGAAAGTAAATGTAAAAAACCAATACGTCAGAGTTTAGTGAGTGGAATAAGTTGATAATAAAGTGCTGAGATTTGCAAAACAAAAATGCATGGTTTTTGAGTGTCTGATAAATTAAAAAGTCAAATTGTCAAAATACATCTGGTATACGTGTCAGTTTATAGAGCAATGAATGGTGATTGGTTGCAATGTCTAGAGGGATGTTCTCCTCTTCCCCTTATTTAGTTTCCTAATGAGTAACTGATATCTGATTGGTTGGTGAGTTCATACAGGCTTGATAAAGAATCAATATTACATCAAGAAATGAATTGCACACTGCCTTCTGGCGAATTCCTCCGATCTGTAAGCATGGCTAACAGACACTTTAAGAGAGCGAAAAAAACAAAAAAGGCTATCATGAAAAAGGCCTTCTATCAGAAAAATAGAAAGATAAAGATTCGCTCTCTCAAGAGGAAAAAATCAATTGAAAAAGCACGTGAATATGTTAAAATATTCACCACTGAAAAAATAAAAGAGGATGAGATTTTGTTACTCAGTAAAGGATTAAAATATATACCGTCTCCCTCGACGAAATTTGCAAAATCTAGTATTGCATCAGATTTCAATGAATTTGCAAGAAAACTAAGATGTAAATATCATTTTGACAAGGGTGATATTTTCAAACGTCATCCCTTTTTAACAAAATCCGGATATAAACCGGAACTTGCAAATAATGCCATTGAGACATATATATTCAAAACAAAGGTTGAGATAGATAATATAGCAATTAATAAAGCACACGATAATCTCACTACGCAGGAAAGAAAGGCAATTTCTTCCCTCAAACGAAACGAAAAAATAGTTATTCGAAAAGCAGATAAAAATAACACCACAGTGATCTGGGATAAAACAGAATATATAAATGAAGGTCTGAGGCAATTAAGTAGTGCTACTCACTTCATGGAAATTGCAAAATTAAACATAATAGAGACTAACCAAAAAATAAATACTATTATCTTTGAAATGCATAGAAAAGGGGTCATGGATGAAATCACCTTTAAATATCTTTCTGCTAAGAGAGTTCTCAAACCAGGAAGGTTGTATCTTCTGCCTAAATTGCACAAACTTGATCCTGAACTAATAGAAAGCGTTCAACAGAATCCTACGCTTTATAAAAATGTCAGAATTCAAGGAAGGCCTATTGTTTCATTATCGGGTACTGTTTTAGAGAGAATAGGGCAGTATTTGGATAAATTCATGCTTCCAGCAGTATTAAAACAAGAAACACATTTAAGGGACTCATTAGAATTTATAAATATTATTGAGAAATTGCAGGTAAAACCTGACGCCTACTTAGTCAGTTTTGACATAAAAGAAATGTACAACAATATGTCCCATGTAGAAATGTTTGACGCAGTCAAGCATGCTTGGCCTACGATAATTAAATGTAAACATGCGATACTTTTGCCTCCGTTGCGATATATATTGGAACTTCTGAAGATAGTTCTTGAAAATAATGAATTTATGTTCAATGGTAAATTTTATAAAACTTCAACTGGAGTTCCAATGGGAAATAGTTTATCACCTGAAATTACGGATCTGAGAGTTTATGAAGTCTTAAATAGTATTTTAAGGACTTTTCAACATAAACAAAAAATATCAAGTCTCTACAGGTTTAGGGACGATGGCTTTTTTATTTACAATGAAGGTACAGATGATGAAATATCACAATTCTTTGAACATGCTAATAGACAACATGCACTTCTAAAATTTACACACGAGAAATCACAAACTAAAATGCAGTTTTTAGATGTGCTGGTATTCAAAGGTCTAAGATTTAGAGAAACAGGAATCTTAGACCTCACGACATTCCGAAAAAAGACTGAAAATTATCAGTATTTAGAGAGATCCTCATGCCACCCATCCTCTACTTTCAGAGGCATAATTAAAGGAGAAATGCTTCGCTTTAAGAGGTGTACGAACGATCCAGTAGATTTGCAAACACAATATGCGTTATTTTCTGAGCGCCTCATCAAAAGGGGATATCCAAAAAATGAAATTAAAACTGTTATGCAGGAAGTGACTGCAAAACAAAGAATAGACACATTAATGGTAAAGCCCAAATCTGTATTACAGTCGCCTCCCTTGGTATTCTCCACAGTGTTTTCAAGACAGAAATCACACATTAAGAACAATATCTTAAAACACTGGGATAAATTAAAGGATGACGAAGAGGCAAAACTGTTATTTGATAAAAGACCTCTGTTTGCTTTCCGTAGGCATAAAAACTTGAAAGACATAGTAACATCAGCAACTCTGAATAATTAATATGTTGCAGACTATGAAAATAGATTCTATACTTTGTTCATTAAATTGATAAACAAGGTTAAGTAGATAAAGAGTATAGAAAAATATAAGTCAGATAGATCATGAGGTGTCGAGCCCCTAATAAAAAGTACAGTATTTTTATAATAAGTGTCACTATGCAATGGCTTGGGCTCCTGACGATGGACATGGCCATGATCAATTAGTTAATTCTAATTGGTCTAAATAGATGTTCGAAACACCTTATGATCTATGGAGTTGGGGTGCTGGGATAGGCTTTGACAACGATTTATTGAAATCATTTTGATCAGGGTGATACTTTTAAACCCAAACCCTTTTTAACAAAACCCGGTTACAAACCGGAAGGTGCAAACAATGCAAATGAGACGTATATATTTTCAAGATATAGATTGATAAAGTTATGCTTCCACTAGTATTATAACATGCGTACTGATTGATTAATATATTGTTTGAGAAATAAATAAACATCAATAGATAACATGAAGTATAGATAAAGAGAGACAATAGAAAACAAGAAGTAAAGATAAAAAGAAAGAATAGAAAACAAGAAGTATAGAAAAATAGCAAGTAAAATAGATCACATGGTGTCGGGCCCCTTATTAATATCAGTAATTTATATTATGAATATAAGTGTCAAGAATGGCTTGGGCTCCTGACGATGGACATGGCCATGGTCAATTAGTTGATTCTAATTGGTCTAAATAGATGTTCGAAACACCTAGTGATCTATGGAGTTGGGGTGCTGGGATAGGATATGATAACGATTTATTGAAATATGAAAGAAATTAGTTTTTCAAAATCGTCTAGTAAGTGCTCTTAGTTAATTTTTTGAAAACGTAACTAAAATTAAGCATTTGTAACTCATTTATCACCAAAATGAGAATATATAGTACGTAGAATGATCACGCTACGAAATAAGTATTTTCAATCTTGTTTCGGGTCCAACGTGATATTTGTATGGAAAACAAAAAAACATGTCAGTAAACTGCTATTAGTTTGTTGTTATTTATGTATTATTGTCTCTTTTGTAACATCTTCTGACATCAGACTCGGACTTCTCTTTAACTGAATTTTAATGTGCGTATTGTTATGCGTTCACTTTTCTACATTGGCTAGAGGTATAGGGGAGGGTTGAGATCTCATAAACATGTTTAACCCCGCCGTAATTTTGCACCTGTCCCAAGTCAGGAGCCTCTTGCCTTTGTTAGTCTTGTATAATTTTTAATTTTAGTTTCTTGTGTATAATTCGGAGTTAAGTATGACGTCCATTGTCACTGTACTTGTAAACATATTATTAAGGGCCAGCTGAAGGACTCCTACAGGTGCTGGAGTTTCTCTCTACATTGAAGACCCAATGGTGGCCTTCGGCTGTTGTCTGCTCTAAGGTTGGGTTGTTGTCGCTTTGACACATTCCCCATTTCCTTTCTCAATTTTATTGTACCTGTTACTCTAATAATAATACCATTAACGATTAATGACAAGGTGTGTGAAATTTATAGAAGCCTTCGGTTGTGGATTGTTTCCAACATACAAAGACACATATGTGACCTTTTCAACAGACAACGCCTGAAACATGAAATTAACACAGACAGGCAGAAATAAAGAAGAAAAAAACAGATGCAATTTGAATTGATAGGAAGTCTATGAGATTTGATTACATCACAAATTTATCTTCCCTCTTCTCAATATGAATATAAAAGAGGGCGATGAAAACATTCCGCTTTTGGACCTTGAAATTTATATTGTCACAACGATCAGAAGACCTTCACAATGTGTTGCTCTTAAAATAGAGAGGCTAGAGTAAACTGGGGGAAAACAAACAAACATTAGTACACAAAATCAGCATAGAAAACTTACGACTGAGCAATACGAACCACACCATTAAACAGACAGCCCCATTGAAGCTTTTCGAAATGTATGCAAAGTCACCCATTATTACGTATATTGTCATATTTTGTTTACATGGAAGTCATCTACGATTTTGAATTAAACACTTTGAATTCTGTTCCTCGCTTAGTATTTCGTCATTTTTGTTATAAAAAGGATAAAGGCAGTAACTTTTGAGTCTTCGCGTGTTATATGCAATCATGACCATTTCAATTTAACTTTCCATTGATATTTTTTTTTTTATATTTCCACATAACTTTATATAGACATAATATAATTGCTACTATACAAGCTAGTTTCGTATTATCCATATTGTTTTTAAATGCTAAAGTCATTGTTCACACAAACGGCCAAACATGTTATCAACAAATGATCAGATAAAAAACTTCATTTCAACTTCTGACTTGGTACAGGCATTGTCAGAACAAAATGTCAGATTTAACCAGGTTTGATAGCTAGGTCAACCTATCACTTGTATGACAAGAATGGTTTTCTTTATTGTTTTGGTGACGTATTCCAATGTTACCTTATAGTTAGTCGCTAATATTTTATTTACGATTTTTTTTATTCCATTTGATTCATCGAGATTTCTTAATATGCGCCCATGAATTTCAAATAGAATTTCGAAAATTCAACTTTTGTTTTTTTAATGTTAATTTTCTCATTATGTTTTCTATACAGTTTTTCATGGACATGACTTTCTTTTATTTCATAACATAAATAATAGTTAACATTGTATATGTTCCGGACCATATGAGTATTTGGACCATACGCGTATGGTCATGACCATATGGGTATATACTCATATGGTCCGACCATAAACGTATGGTCGGACCGTACGCGTATGGTCGGGGTAATTAACAGGTACATTTATGCTTACCTCTTTATATAACACGTCTAGTTGTCACGTCATTAAAAAGACACTACCAAAGGTCATTTATTCATTAAAAATTAGTAATTTTAAGATTATCAAAATAAAATAAGCAGTTTCACACAGTAAATTTCATCACTAGTCAAAACTATAGTAAACACATTTTTTTTTTTCATTACCGATATGTTATTACGAGTGAATGGCAAAATGTCGACCTGGGAAGATAACGTCCAAAAATATCTTAATGAACTGTTACACAAGAAGTCAACTGTTTTACTATAACCTGACGTAAAAGTCGACAGGATAAAGAGTCTAATAAATCGCTTACTTTTGAAACTTAATTTAAAATATAATTAGCATTAGCAGTGCAATATTCATAATTTTTTATACTTATATGTGTTTTGTTTTAATAAAAAAAAATGAATGACGTCACCGGCAAGGACACTAGTTTATTTTTTAAAGTTGTCTGGTGATATGATGT
Organism: Mytilus edulis; assembly: GCA_019925275.1. Taxonomy (NCBI): domain Eukaryota; kingdom Metazoa; phylum Mollusca; class Bivalvia; order Mytilida; family Mytilidae; genus Mytilus; species Mytilus edulis. Next base: position 43,329,300 of record CM034362.1, read on the forward strand.
ACTTCAGTCATGTTACGATATTGGAGATCTAGAGCTTTTTCACCGTAGACACATCGGAATGACCCAGGACCCTATAAAAGCTATGATACCGTGTGGACGTAAATGTCACCCTACGCATCCATGCAAGTATACAATTAGCGATGAAAACTAACTTTGGCATCAATATTAATAATGTTATTTGAATTGTAAATAATACAATTGCATGTAACAATCATTGTTATTTTATAAAGTTTTCTCATACATATTATTAAAAATATACCTATATGGTCCAAATACTCATATGGTCCGGCCCGTTTATTACCCAACGAGTATGTACTCATATGGTCCGACCATACGCGTACGGTCGGATCATACGCGTATGGTCGGACCATATGAGTATACGCATATGGTCATGACCATACGCGTATTGTCCAAATACTCATATGGTCCGGAACAGATATATAGCAAAGAGTCAGCTAAAGAACGAAAACAACGAGAGAAATACATTTTTATGTTTACATCAGATCTTAAACAATTCATACACGTAAAGAACATAGTATAAGCTAAGTAGTCAAGATTCATTAGAATCTGTGAATATATGTAAGCCACAATTTTATTATATTCCAGCCGAAAATTTGTGTATTATCCTCAGATATATGTCTTTATTGATTAATAAACGTCACAATTGCATGTCCTTCCCTTTCTCAAAACTGTGTCCTTTTAAACAAGTCAGGCGGACATAGACTATATAATTTCAGATATCTTTCAAGGGCAATAAGTATATGCAACTACTATAAATTAAATATGCTACTGTATACAAACATAAATATATCCCTACAGATCACCAAACACGGTTACAGACTTCGGAAAGGCACATGATATTACCTTTGTATTGTTAATCAAAATTGCCACATTAAAGCGACAGTAGTCTACCGATTAAAAATCTCACAAATCTACCATGCAGGAAGTGACAAAATAAGACAACAATCAAAAGCTCAGGAATGGCAACAACTTCAAAATGAGTGAGACATGGGTCGCCGACTGAGTAAGCCTTTCTGTTAAGATAGCATTACCGGCCGTTCGAATTCCCTTATCAGTAAGCACTGCACAATCGGGAATAGAACACAAACATTACAGTTACAAACCTAAGGACTATATGTGGTTGTCTCAAGACCGCGAAAATACGTAACCGATGAGTTGAGACATTGACACGTCTTATCAATCAATCAAGGGGAAATGGTAACCGTTAAACTTACTTTATGCTGATTTCAGTCATTAACGTCTTATCTATGTTAGAGCAAACCCTCATAATGCTGTCTGTGAGAACATGCATGAGCGTAACGTACTGACTAATATTTGAAAATACAATACACAATTTTATTGTATAATTTCAAATGAACCATAGGACTCTGTAGACACCCAAATGTAGATTTTGACAATTCCATAGGCAATAATTAGGGATGAAGCACTTCTAAAAAGAACAATGGTACATAACCTGTACCCTTAATATTTACTGTAAGATTTTCCACATTAAAAAATAGTTGACGCACTTTTTGGTATTCTCCCGTACTTCTTTTATATAAATTAACATGACGAAATATATTAAAAAAGTAAATGAACGTATCATTATTTATCAACTGATATATTTCTGTTTTTGTTTTTCAAAATACTTAAAATGAATAGCCTTGCTATTACTAGACCAAATTGTTTTTTTATTAGTTTATTTCCTAAAACATCTCAGAAATCGAACCATTGTTCTTATGACGTAGTCAAACCGCACCTGTTTGACCTTACATGGCAACAAATGCAGAGGAAATCTTCATAATAACAGGAATATCATTTATGTTTGTGTTTGGTATGTTAAAATTCATTTTTTTGTTTATGTAATCATACAATATTATAATAAATATCACAGTTATGAAAAAATATTGAATCGAATATCTTACAATAGTTCTCACAATAAATATAATGCCTGATGTAAAATTTATTGAAACAACTTATTCACAGTACAGCGAAAAAATGTACACGCAGCAACACAACAAAATGACTCTAAATATTAGATACCATTTTTAAAAGTTCAGATACTGAACATTTTTATTGACCTATAATACTAATAGGACATCTTGTTTAGTATACTGTTGAGTACCGTTGTTCCAGTGTATCAATAAACTCAACGGTGTCTTTTGCAATTCTATAACCCGTATCTTTTTCTTGAACTATATCTACTGGTGGAGATATATGTATTGCTTCACAACCCATTTGTTCACGAACTACAGATAAATCTTCTGTTAACGTCACAATTTCTGTAGTATAAACAGAAGACACCTCGCTGTGAACGAACCTCATTAAAATTTCAAGTGGTTCACAGTCGTTATTGAAACAGTCGCTTATCTGTTAAAAAAAGTAAAACACTTGTCAGCAAAACAATACAAGTAAAATCTATCGATATAAACCGGAAGTAGTTGATCAGCATCATGTGTGTTTTTTAAGGTTTGTGTTAGCGATTATTATTAACGTTGATTATTGTTTCGTTTTCTTTATAATCCGAAAATTTATCTTTAAGATGATGTGTTTTGCATACGTTTACAAAAGTGAGAGGGGGAGAATAAACTAGTTGGTCAATGTTGGTATTGACAAATTACAAACTCTTCAATTACATTTTGCCGTCTCCATATAAAGGAGTTGATCCGTAAGGGCCGATTTTGGCCTCAAATTTCAGGTTCATCTAACAAAAGATTTTGAACATTTTAAAACACTTAAGTGTTTATTTCAATTGATTCAATTAGTTTATGTGAACGATTCTAACTGATTTAGTCGTTAAAAAGGCTCCGGTTCAAGCTTAAATATGAAAAATCTATCAAATATGCCAAAAAACGTCATTTTTCAGATTTTTTTTGTCAATATTAAAAATGGCCGCATCCGTGTTCATCCTCAACCTTTATACATGTTATGCAATATCATCAAATACAACTTACATTTCAATATTATGAATGAACACGAATGCGGCCACTTTTATTTAAGACGGAAACAGTCTAAAATTTAACTAAAATGCTAAAATTGTGAAGATTTAAGTAATTAAGCATGACTTAATGATGCTAGTACCTGATATATGTGCATTGTATTTTCAAAAACAGACCATATTTATGTAGCAGAAGCATTCTACTTTCCAGTAGATAGCTTAAAGATTATATTTTCACAATTTTGTAAAACTGCTATATTTTGGGGCCAAAAAGGGGTCTTACTGAACCTACTCCTTTATTTTATTGGTGTTATTATTTATTAAAAATGGCATTTAAAATCTGTTATAATCCATCTTTTACAAATCATTGCTTAAACTTATTAAAAAATATATATTACATTTGCTTTAAATATTACTTTTGATAACTAACTTCACTATGTTAACTCTTTTCATAAATATTTGTTTAACTTTTTTTAATCATAATCTAATTGATTACGTCTTCTTTATGTTTTTTTTTTTTTTTTTAATTTATTTTATGATAACAACATACCTGATTACAAAATGAGCAATTTCCACTTGCAGATATAATAGGAAATCCACTTACTGGTGGTGCAGCGTCTAAATATGGTTTAGCCCAGCCTTCGATGACTGAACCCTGAATAAATAGTTTTATAATTATCTTATGTCCGTTTGTTTTGTTTACACATCGTTGTCAATTAAATGGAATTTGATGCGACTGTCATAAAAGTGAGGGGTTAAGGTAGCATTAAAAACATTTTAGTCCTCCGATTAACACATCAGAAAATAACTGTACCAAGTCAGGAATATGAAAGTTTTGATTCATTATTTTGATGTGTTTGAGCTTTTGATTTTGCCATTTGATTATGGACTTTCCTTACTAATTTCTCCGTGTTGTTATAATATAAGTAGGAAACAAAAAGTAAATGAAAATCATATATATATATATACTTCTACATAACAAGATCTCAATTTTTTTTTAGATTTTAGATACTTTTTTTACTATTCCAACAACCATTGTTGAAATCATAAAAAAACTTCTTGTATAATGTAGGTAACTAATTATTCAGGCAAATTCAATGCTGCATCAATTAAATATCTGAGAGCTAACCGAATATCAATCTGCAAATTTTCTTTCCTTAAATTAGATAATTAATATAGTTTGACTTACAACTTTCTGTTTCAAAGATTCGGCTGATGGTTTTATATGGGTATATAATCTTTCCAGTATCTCTAATCTCACATAATTTTCAGGCGACTCACCACTACAGGAAATGGGCATTGCCAATAAAGGCAGTGCATCGTACATAACACACAAAACAGAAACGATTACGAATGACTGAAAAGATATATAAAACACATAATGTATTAAACAAAAATCAACACATACTGTAATATAAGTTCAAATATTGCATCTATAAACGAGCTATTATTGAGATAATTTTGTATCCAATGTCATTGTCAAATGCGACAATTTCAATCGAATGCGCTATATATATATATGTGTGTATGTCTAAGTGTATGAGAAAATAGTCTTCAAAGCGAAATTATAATTGATAGGTGTAAAAGTTACTGAAAAATCAGTAGTATTAGAATTTACTATGTCAATATTTTTCATAAAAATATGTTATTTTTTTTAATTATATCTTAGGCTTAAATTATGTACAATTGCGGAAGAAAAATTGGCGTAATTGATAAATGCGGTCATCGTTTGAGTCTCCTTCTGAAACATTAAAACATATATTTTCAAACTATTTGAGTGTCTAAGGAAGTCAAATTATTGTTAAAACCTTATTTTCGATAGGAAAGAACTTTAAGATTATTATCACCACTAAATATATAGATTTCAACAATTCATGTAATTTTACAAAATGTAATTTCATTCATTAATCCCGTCTCTTACAGGAAATGTATGTTGTATTCTTTACAGAATAGAAACAAAACATAATTTGTGAATGATTTAAGTACGATTTTTAAAAATTGTAAGATAAGAATATACGAGACAAAATATGGACATATTCTACACAAAAAGGTACTTTTATTGATCATGTTGATAACCAAACAATATCTTAGGTTTAAATGATATGCAATAACGGAAAAAAATATCATAATTGAGAAATTCGATCATTTTAAAGAGATGATCATTTGAGTCACCATGAGAAAAATTAAAAGTACATATTTTTAAAAATTAACGAGTGTCTAAGGAAGTTAACATTATTGTGAGCTACTTTAACTCTAATTTCGATAGGAAAGAACTTAAAGGATTGCTATCACCCCTTAGAATATAGATTTCAACAATGCAAGTTTGTTTTTACAAATTTGATTTCATTCATCAATCCCGTCTCTTTAAAGGAAGGAAAAATTGTATTCGTTTGGTTGAGTTTTGAAATATTTTAGAAAAATTGTAAGATAAGAATATACAAATAACAGACAAAAATATGGATATATGTTATACATATAGGATTGTTTTTCTTTATAACCAAACCTTACTAAAAAATCGTGTTCAATTGTTGTGTTTGATCGATATTGCCCACAGTGTATATATTGAATGAATGAGGTCGCAGAAATTTGAAATACACGGGAAACATCTGTAGAATTATGTGTGGGTATTGACATTATATATATTTATATTTAAAGGTATAGGAATGAGAATATGAGCGACACTTACAAGGACTTCATTGTTACCAAAAATCTGTTTTATAATTTAAATTACTGTAAAACGTTTTTATTACAAAATTAACATCTTTGTAAAAATCTCTTGTAGCGAAAATAAATGGGGAATATCTTTGTTAATAACAAAAATAAAATATGTGCCTAATAACAAAGCATTCGGTTCTATATATTCAATGTTAAAGTCTACTCAATATTTTTGTAAACATCCCATGAGCTATTAATATTCGTTCCAAGTAGTGTGTCCAAAATATGGACTAGAATCATTCGGCTTTTTTTTTAACATGTACGTATGTAGTCAAAAAAGAATGATAAACAAACAACGGATAATTCTGATACCCTTTTTTTATTTCATTATACATTTGGCACACTTTAGTTTGCTAATAAAAAAACGGGAATATGAACACAATATTTAAACTAAAACTTGGTACAATTATTATTTGTCATAATTTGTTTTCTTAGAAACGATAAACTCCTCTATAAACTTCCTCAATAAAGAAAAGTGTATCACTTACTTTAAAACTAGTTTGTTGATATTAAACAAAAATAATTTATTATTTCCCTACTAATAAAAACGAATATAAGGATTCATGTTGATACCTAATTATCGAAGTTCATTGTTTTGTATAAGATATCTTTAAAAGTAATAAGATAGTTCGTACAAATGTGAGGCAACATGAAAATGCAATTGTAACGATCTTTTCATTAGAAGTATGTATTAAACTTATTCCGGTAAACGAAGGGTTAGGAATACATATGCACTTACTGATTTCATAGTTACTCTTGAATATGTTGTGTAACTCGTAACGTTTTATATAAAATTTATTTCAAATATAGGTATTTTAAATGATCTGGGAAATATCTTTGCTATTTTTTTTATATTACTAAGCTATGTCTCTGTAAAGTTTCCGCAAAATTCCTCCAACCTGTAGTGTTCGACTTAAAATAAATTAGGAGCCGGACATTTATATGTAACTGTTTAATGTCTTTATAACACAAACCAATGCTACATCCCTTTTTCCGGTTTACATAATAGAAATGGAAAGTGTTTTTACATTTGCAGACAAAACTTGAATATCATGAATTTTCTCATGCATTTTACAAATAAAACTGTACTCAAATATAGAAAAAAAAATCAATTGAATATCACACATCTCACAATTTTACAGGATAACGTCTTCAAAGTTAAGAAAATAAATCAATAAAAAAAAATCATACCATTTAAGTGAACACGTAGTATTTTCTTGTTCTCAATGATTAACACGTATCATGAGTTAAGTACTTTTCATTTAACAAACAGTTTCAAATGAACTAACTATTCAGGGACTGTTCAATCTCACTCTCTTAGAAATGCATACTTTTCTTTAGCGGTTTGTTTTTACCTTTGATATGTATTTCTGAATGCATTAATGAGAATGAAATCGGTAAACTACTTTTTCCTCTTATTCATCTACCCATTTTAAAGTTAACTTGGTAAACGAGCCGATCCTGCCTGTCACTTTTAAAAACAACAATTGCATATTAGAATTTGTAAATATATGTTATGTTATGTAAATTATTTTTTGTAATTGAAGATGCATTGAAACATGATCTGTTGATTCTTCCATGTCATTATATTGTCACCGAAACATGCACGAAACTAGTGTTCACACACATTACTGTGTTTATTCTAAATCAAATTTTGTAAAGATTAACTGTTGGGTAATTTGAAATTACACCATAGAATTTTAAGAAAAAAACATGAGAAGCTTCAAGTTAGCTCTAATGAAACTCTAAAAAAAAAGAGGAAGAAAGGGGTCACAAAGACTTGTTTTCTTGCTTCATTATGAAATAAGTAAATTCACAACACATTCCATTATAACAGTTAATTTATTATGTACTATCCCCTTATGTGGCAAACAAAAAGTTAAAGAAAAAGACTTTGTTTTTTTTAAATACAGCCGTAAAATATAATAAGTCACACAATGTATAATGAAAGTTACATGAAAAGACTTAGATACTCTAAGCTATATTTCACACAAGCTGTTGGAATTTTACGTCCTCAATGCTCTTCAACTTTGTACTGATTTGAACTTATTTGTAGCTATTGTGATCTGAGTGTCATTAATGAGTCTAATAAAGATGAAACCTGCTTCTGACGTATTAAATTATAAGCCTGGTACCTTTGATAACTATTCACACATGAATTACAAATAACTCTCTTTGATTTCTGACCGATTTTCATATGATATAAGAAAATTGATTGAAGAGAACTATCCAGCTTATTTGAATTGTTAAATGATCCAATACAGCTGGTCAATGTTTACTAATAGCGATTGTACTTCATATTAAGTAACTTAATATTTTATGTTATTTTATATATGAATTAAAGTCCTTGTAATTGAAAGAGGGGCGAAAGATACAGGACGGACTGTCAAACTCATAAATCGAAAATAAGCTGACAACGCCATGGCTAAAAATGAAGAAGACAAACAGACAAACAGTAGTACAGATGACACAACATAGAAAACTAAAAAATAAGCAACACGAACCCCACTAAAAACAAAATCCGTACTTTCCCTTTTCCGTTTTAGTTTGTAACCCGAATTTGTTTTCTCAAAATCAATTTATGACTTTTGAACAGTGATATAGAACTTTTCAAAACCCAATATGTTGATAATTTATGTCATTTTATTGTCACTGAAACAATTAAGAAACTCTTATACCCATTAAAAATAACATTTGGATGTTTTAACGTGTGTACTATTTTTGCCAGAAAAATGTCAGGATGATTATTCAACATAAAGAAATCATAACTGAGTTGAAATGTGTGTTCGAAAGTAATGAGACAACAATTTTCACCTGTTTTGGACGGTCATTGATGATAAACTGGTTTTTGGCATATAAATCCAACAAGTTCGTTTTCTGTAAATAATATAATTTTGGATGTAACGCGTCTTCTGATTGGCTGACGTTATTTTGTTATGAGCCCATAGACATAATTTAGTCATGTGACCGTGACGTCATCAACGTTTTTTCATGGTTTTCTACGTTTAAAATGGAATTTAGAACTAAATTATAAGAAATGACTGTAATATTTTTTTCTGTCTATTCGAAATAACATAAAAAATGTGGTGCACACTGTTAAATAACCCGCTACGCGCGTTATTCAGTGTGCACCAAATTTTTTGTGTTATTTCTTCATAGACAGAAAAAAAATTACAGTCATTCCTTAATTAACTTATATATGTATAGACCTTTTCTTCTATTAAGAATTTTGTTATCTTTCCTTTTTTAAATGTTATTAATATTTTGTTGTTTGTTTATTAATTTGTTTTTCGTTATTTAATTTTTAATTAGATACGAAAATGTGTAGATCATGATAACACTAAATTAATAAAGTTTATTCCAAAAGAAAATATTTCAAAATAATAACCTTGCTACTTCAAGATTAACACATTTTTTCTTCTTTTTTTCCCTAAAACATATTGAGAAAATATCTAAGAAATCAAACTACATTTTGTGAATGAATAGGAGGAAATATATATTGTAATGATTTACATCATAAGTGGGTATGGAAGTAGTTACAATATGTATGCCCAACATCCGATTCTTAAGGAATATCATCGATCAGATTTATTTAGTGAACATGTATATCGGCACGCACACAAATAAAAGGGATTTTCTTTTGATCTGAATTATATCATGTTTCTTTTATCTATCTGTATTTGTGCATGTAGGTGGTCACATTTGACCCGATCTAATTTCAATATATTGTAGGTACATATTGCTTGCATTGACATTTATTAAAATAATAAAGTAGCATTTAATTAACCAAGAAGACCGGAACTTGTTATAAACTGTCGGGAATTTATTATTTCAATGACATCACAACGACTTATATTTTCTTTTCAGTATTGCTACGCAACCTTTGAAGAATAAGACATTCTTTTTTGGGGATTTTGTTTGTGTTGAACAAGATCATGTATCCTGTTTTTGCATATGAATTTTTAAAACTTGCTAGTGTATTCTAAGAATGGTTGCTATTTAATTTCAAGTAATGTAAATTCTGACATTGAAGAGGATTAGAATATTGCTACAACCTATTATACTAAATTTAGTCCTGGTATCTATGATGAGTTTTTTTTAAATAGGACGTCATCTTTATTTTTAAATACTGTCTAAGGACTAAACTATTCTCTCGTAGTAAAGAATTTATATTATCGACCTACTTGAAGCAATTTTTTATTAATATAAGAAAAAAGATGTGGTGTGATAGCCAACGAGACATCTTTCGACAAGGGACCAGAGACACATATATTAACAGCTAACGCTCAACGTACAGGCTTAAATCATTCGCAAAGTATCCGAAATCGCAAATGTAAAAAAAGATAAACGAGAAAACTAACGGCCTAATTAATTGTGAAAAAAAATAATTATACTTTCCTAAAAGCATTTTAATATAACATTATATTTTTTATTCTTGATATACTGTTTTATATCCCCATGTCAAGCGCGAAAGAAAATGCAAATTTGTAACTGGTTTGTCGTTTAATACACCGAGTCGGTTCGGGATTGATCAAATGATAGACCGTTCTAACACCGAAAGGTACTTCAACCAATGGAAAAACACCATCAGGCATAATACCAATTCAATAGATGTAGACTAATAATTTTTAACATTTGTATTTCAATTATCCTTTAAATGAACGTAATTAAATGTGGTATGTTTTAAAAGTGTTATTAAAAGTTTGTCATTGGCAAGTTTATCTCATGTATGTCTTGTTATTGAAGTTTGTCGAACGTAGTTGTGTGTCTGCAGAAATCGCATAGACGATATACAATTTAAATTAAATGTGCTTCTTAACTTTAACAGAATCATTTAGAAAGCCGTTATTGACCTCGAAATAAGGAAATAAACTCATCATAGATATCAGGACTAAATTTTGTATATACGCCAGACATGCGTTTCGTCTACAAACGACTCATCAGTGTCGCTCGAATTAAAAAAATTAAAAAGGCCAAATAATGTACGAAGTTGAAGAGCATTGAAGACTAAAATTCCTAAAAGTTTTGGCAAATCCAGCTAAGATAATCTATGCCTGAGGTAAAAAAGCCATAGTATTTCAAAAATTCAAAATTTTGTAAACAGTTAATTTATCAATATAACCATATCAATGATAATTCATGTGGTTGTAAATAAACTCATCATAGATATTAGGACTAAATTTTGTATATACGCCAGACGCGCTTTTCGTCTAAAAAGGACTCATCAGTGACGCTCGAATCCAAAAAAGTTAAAAGGGCCAAATAAAGTAAAAGGTTGAAGAGCATTTAAGACCAAAATTCCTAAAAGTTTTGCCAAATCAAGCTAAGGTAATCTATGCCTAAGGTAAAAAAAGCCTTAGGATTTCAAAAATTCTAAATTTTGTAAACAGTTAACTTTTACATTTTAAATATAACCATATCAATGATAATTTATGTCAGCACAAAAAGTGCTGAATACTGGGCTGGTGATATCCTCGGGGAAATAAATCTCCATCAGCAGTGGCATCGACCTAGTGGTTGTAAATAAACTGATCATAGATATCAGGACTAAATATTGTATATAAGCTAGAAAAGACTCATTAGTGACGCTCGAATCCAAAAAAGTTAAAAGGGCCAAATAAAGTACGAAGTTGAAGAGCATTTAAGACCAAAATTCCTAAAAGTTTTTCCAAATCAAGCTAAGGTAATCTATGTCTGAGGTAGAAAAGCCTTAGTATTTCAAAAATTCAAAATTTTGAAGACAGTTAATTTATCAATATAACCATATCAATGATAATTCATGTCAGCACAAAAATTACAAATTACAATTTCTTTAAAATCTATATCGAATTAACTACAGTTTATAAAGCATTTACACATGCATCATTTATATTATTGTTAAGGTGTTTTGCTGACAATTTACTGTACAGTGTTCCATCTTTCAATTTTCTCTAAAGGTTCATACCAGAAACAAGTATCTCCTCTTCCATTTTTTTTATAAACAGAAAACGCCTTTAACAGAGAAAGACCTATCGTTTTGAAGAGAAATAGCTCTATATAGATGTATGAGTTCGTCTCATTTTTTCTATGATTTTTTCCTATGTGTATCTGTTATGTTTACCATGTTATATAACAAAAAATAACAGTGTATAATATTTTGCTGTACATAACGAAGTCGGACGGGACAAACATATGGTTTAAAAAAAGTATTTGAGAAATTGAGTATATTATTAGAAATATTACATTGGTGAGAATTCGAATTTGTATGCCTAACAACAAAAATAAATCTGTCCAATTGTTATTTAATATAATGAAATGATCTTTCAACAGAGTTATTTTGTAAGATTTAAACACATCAGATTGATTATATATTTGTTTTGAATGGCCTCTTTAGATAGGGTGCTATTTCAATTTTTTTAAAATCTATATCGTTTTCTGGTCAATTTGTTAAAACTACTTCGCTTGAGAAAAATTTTTGTTAATGAAGTTTATCCAGTCTCCTAGGCTTAATATCTATTAAACGAAAACACATTGCAGGATATCTATCGATCACAAGTACTTTTGTTGTTTCGAATTGATGTTTCGTTTTCTATTTGTTTAAATTTGATCAAATAACTACATGATAAAATAATAACTCAAACATGAGTCAGAAAAGAGCAATCATGGTTCGATAAAGGGGTGCAGGTTTTTTTTTAAGTTCATGTCATTCAATTAGCCTGTTTTGGATAAAAAAGATAAGTATTCATTTAATTCTGTTATATCGTATAAATTAAACTTTTATTGAAAACATGATTAAATGGTCTATAAGACATGTCATAAGCTTTGAGAACAACATGAATAAGAGGACAGGGATATAATCTCGCTTGGCAAATACATTATCTTGGAGTGTATTAGTTCAAATTTGAATACACAAAAAATTCTTACTGGTTTATTTTCTAAAATGTATTTAGCAATTAACTAGAAAATCAAACCACATTTCTTATTTCGTATTAAATAATCCCAAGTTATGACCTAATGATTGTGTAAAAATAAAGGAAATATTTTGTTTGTAACAATGTATATAATTATAGAAAATGGAAGTAGTTTTGATATAAATTTTCTGCATCCAAACAATTAAAAATATTATAAATAAATTTTATATATTTTAAGAAGGCTTATTATTTATAGCCGACAATACGGTTATAATTCTCTAATTGTCAAAGGTCATACGAGTGTTTATCATCACTTACATTCAACACATTTGAACTTCAAGTAATAGTTGTCTCTTTGGCAATCATACTAAATCTCCATATTTTATTTTCAATTAAATTAAAATTTATTTATTTGCTATAAACATGATCTGCTTTTTAAAATAGCTCAGGAACTTTGTTTTTTTGTGACGACAGTCATTATGTTTGTTTAAATTGTGTATATTGTTGTGTATATTTATTTTCTGCCCCGGCAACCTGTCTATCACTTAAATTAAAGTCAAAACAGACATTTTATTCAAAATTCCCTATCATTTCAATATAATTTCCGTGACCCGTTTCGCTTTCTTTAGTATAACATTCAAAAAAGAAAAGTGGCGTTGATTTTTGCATATGTTAAAAAAATTTAATTCGAATACGTTAAAATCGCATTCAAAACGTATTATGTCCTAACGTAATTTCTACTTACCATGCCAGAGCACCTGTGACCGTTATTGAATATCCGTTGTACAGATGATATCGGATATGTTCCTTCTAGCTTTGTCATAACATGAGCAGCAACCTATCCTTCTGGAGCAACTGCGACCACCTCTAATTTTGGTGGGGTTCGTGTTGCTTAGTCTTTGGATTGTGATGTTGTGTCTTGTGTACTATTAATTGTCTGTTTGTCTTTTTGTATTTTAGGCATGGAGTTGTCATTTTTTATTTTCGATCAATGAGTTTTGACAGTCCCTCCACATTATCAATTAATTAATGATATTTAATTCGAGGTTAGAAGGTAACCACACAACAATTTAAATCGAATTAAGCGAATTATCTAATTCGTATTAACAAACACATATTTCTAAAGCGAATTAGCCAATTCGAATCCGATTCGATTTTTTTAAATAAAAGAAGAGTGTGTGAACGCGATAACCGAATTCGATTCGCATTTTATTCGAATCCAGGATCACCGATTAAAGAAGAAATTTAATTTATCAATCAGATAGCGGAATGGACGTCGACAAGAGACCGGATATTGATCTGGTTAATGCAACTGCTGTTTGAGTTTTTATTTCCCGAGGGTATCACCAGCCAAATAGTCAGCACTACTGGGTTGACGAATAATCGTTGGTATGGTAAAAATAATAGATTAGTTGTTTTTTTTAAACTTTGATTTTTTTTAAATACTAAGGTTTCACTACCTGAGGAGTATATTACCTTAGTTGTATTTGGAAAACCTTTTAGCAATATTTGTTCCTCAATTCTCTTTAATTTCGTACTTTATTTGGCCCTATAAATCTTTTTGGATTCAAGCGTCACTGATGAGTCTTTTATAGACGAATGAATTCATCATATATACGAGGATTAACGTGATTGGCTAACATACAAAATTTCAACCCTGATATGTTTATTTACAACCACTCGGTCGATGCAAATGGTGCTTGATTTTTTATTCCCCGAGGGTACTCCCAGCAAAGTAGTCAGCACTGCTAGGTTGACGAATTATCATTGATATGGTCATAATAATAAATTAACTGCATTTTTTTGAAATACAGAGGCTTTACTACCTGGGGGAAAGATTGTCTTAGCTGTATTTGGCAAAACTTTTATGAATTTTTGGTCCTCAATGATCTTCAGTTCTGAACTTCATTTTGGCCATTTTAACCTTTTTTATTCGAGCGAGCGTCACTAATGAGTGTTTTGTAGACGAAACTCGCGTCTCGCGTAAATACAAAATTTCTATTCTGGTATCTACGATGAATTCATCTAAATATATCCATGCTATACATCATGAAATGATTAAACGTGTCTAATTTTACACGATTTATATCATTTTAAGGACACTAGCTATTGCTTATGTAATAATATTCAGAACTACTTTGTAATGTAAATAAACAATTATACTAGAATAAGGTTATATATTTAGTGTACAAGTAATTTTGTTTTCAAATTTGTGAACTTAGTATTTACGAACACGTCTTAACAAAATTGGATAGAACAAGTATATTGTCTCTCATTTAGCTTTTCGTCCTCATATGACATGTCTATATGTGATAGAGATAAACAAACATTCATATCTTTTTACTTAAACATCGTACAGACCTCATATCGAAACTATATACGGATTGAATTTTTTGCCCAGAAATGTATAAATCAAAAGAACGAAGATCCCTAAAAGGTGTAAATATTTCAAAAGTCTGGGCAGCCGAGGCAGGACAAGACAAAAACATCTGAACTTAATACAAACTTTCGTATGAACACGTTGTGAGTATGTAAAGATGTGTGGCAACATAAACAAATTGAAATGCACCTACTTAGATTTGAATATTATATGGAGTTTTAATTATAAACAATCTATGTCAATTCAAATTTTATTTTCTAATTACTGTTTAGGACAATTTGGAAACAACATTGCCGTCTTTTTGTTGTAAAAAATCCGTTTGAGTCATTTTCTAAAATAGACATAAAATTGCATTTCTGAGATTTTTGAGGTTCGTGTTATTTTTTCTTTAGTTTTCTATGTTGTGTTTTGGTACATGAACTATTGTTTGCCTGTTTGTCCTTTTCATTTTTAGCCATGGCGTTGTCAGTTTATTGTCGATTTATGAGTTTGACTGTCCCTCTGGTATCTTTCGTCCCTCTTTTTTTTAATGCATTTTCGATTTTCGTATGAATGCCACATTCTTTTAAAACCAGCAAATAAAGTCGTGGTGAATCCTTCTAAGTACTTATTTTTTTTAAAACACCAAATTCCCACAGTTGGTCGTACTTTGCATTAATTTTGACTTTATACCATAATTCTTTCAACCCACATGGAATCGAATATTCAAGAGTATAAATAATATTTTAAAAATTGTGTCTCTTTGATAAAGCTCATTTGGGCGTTGTATACATGTATGCATTATCGTAAGTATCAATTTAAAAACAACACTGCAGTGTTTTGAAACAAAATGCATAGAAGAATATTGTATATTAAAACGAAAAAAAAATGGACAAAAATAAAATGAACAGCTTGAAGTGCGTCTGTCTGTTTTATTTTTAGA
Organism: Mytilus edulis; assembly: GCA_019925275.1. Lineage (NCBI taxonomy): Eukaryota > Metazoa > Mollusca > Bivalvia > Mytilida > Mytilidae > Mytilus > Mytilus edulis. The sequence goes on from CM034362.1 coordinate 43,345,145, forward strand.
TTTAAGTTTATTGAACTCTATTTTATAATTGCCGTTTCCAGATCTTTTCAGACATTCCTAGTTGGTAATATGTTCCAAAGAATATAAAAAAAAGTTTTTGAACCTCAAAAATAAAATTGGGATGAACTTCTTCTCAGCAATTAATTATTTTTATAACTCTTAAATCTATACTTGGCATCTTAACTTAACTATTAAAAGATAGAACCCATTATTCATCCTCTTAGAATATTTAACTCAGTAGATGAAGTTTAAGTTCCCAATTAACTCATCCTTTTGAAGAAACTATAAAAAGGGAATTTCTATTTTACTAAATATGTTAACAAATGAAACCAGACACCATGACTTAGAATATAAATGAACAAAAAACTAAATATCTGTTACATTAAAGTCATTTGTTAGAGCAATACATTATTAACGATATTCTTATGAACAAATGCAAAACAGGACATATTTTCGGGCCAATTCAATTCTGTTAAACAGAATTTATAACTTAGCGTCTCCAAGAATTGTTATTTTTTATCAGAATATTTGTCTTGTTCATTTTCTGTAAATAAAGAAGGCATTTCGTATTATTGCCAATTTGAGTATTTTTTTTATGAATTTATCATTTGATCACATATTGTAATAATTACAAGAATGTTTTGAGACGACACAATAAAGTTTGAATAAACATCTACAAAGTAATGCATTATTTTTATCTCAACCAAAATTTAAAATTTTCATATTACAAATGAATCAGATAATGTAGCACTTTTTAGCGTTAAATTATTTCTAAAAACGAAACAAAACGTAACGAAAAATTATAAACTTCTCAAATCATACTTATTTTATTGCTTAAAATGTACGTTCATCTTTGTTCTTTTATAAAAATTTACTGTACTCGACAAAAATTGCTACTTATAGAATTTTTCAGACATCCCCATTGGTAATATTTTCAGGAAAATGACAAAATGTTTTTGAACTTCGAAAATAAAGTTGGGGTGAATCCTTCTCAGCAATTAATTATTCTTATCAGCACTGGATTCCTAAATCTATACGTTAAATACATTTTGTTTTTGTCATAAATATTTAAAAGAGAGAAAACATTATTTAATCTCTTAGAAAAACTTTTAAAACTCAATATATATGTTCCAGACCATGTGAGTATTTGGACCGTACGCGTAAGGTCCGGACCGTATACGTATACTCGTACGGTCCGACCATACGCGTACGGTCGGACCGTATGAGTATACGCGTATGGTCCAGTACGAGCTGACCATATGTGACATGTTACTGGATCATATGGGTTAAACTTAAACAAATATTTATCACAATTTTTAGTTTTAGTTTTACAAATTGTTATCATTACAATTAGATGGATAATATGGACAAACGGACAATTGAAATTAAATATTTGTTTAATTGTATATCTGAATCCTATTCTGGTACTCTCGACCATGGTGACACTTGCTACCACAAGTAACGTAATATTTTTTACATTTACATGTTTGCAGTTCCTTTCCATTTGCATTTTTTTTAAAGTTGCTAAATATTGTAAAACAATTGTCCTCCCACATTATTTTTACTTCCGATAACTTCAATGATGATAATTCAATTAATGTATTACTGATCGACATATGCATGCTAAATACAAGAGATAAACAGATTTAATTAGCGTGAATTCTTTAAATAGTTAAAATATAAAGTTTTTATTTCAATTGCAATTGAACCTTTTTATATTAATTTGAGAGTTATTTTATGTTGATCTTTTATATATGCAATTGTATCTAATAAACTTGACCAACTTCTTAATATAAGTCAGACCGTACGCGTACGGTCCGACCGTATGAGTATTTTGAAAAAGTATGCATACGGTCCAGACCGTACGAGTACGGTCCAAATACTCATACGGTCTGGAACATCTACATATAACGTTTTGTTTAAATTTAACTCTTCCATTTACAAAATTATAAAGAAAAGTGCTACTTTTTCCTTAAACGTGTAAAAGAACAAAACAAAAAACCATGGCAGAAAAAGAAGAATGTTCTTCTATAACAAAAAGGACTATGTAAGGAGGATAACAATATTAACAATGTTCTTGTAAATAAATACAAATCATGACATTGTTTATTTAAGCAAATAAGTTCTGGTGAAAATAGTTCATATAAAGATAATATATCTCCAAGAATTACTGTTTTTGTTCGTCTTGTTCATTTCTGTTAATAAAAAAGTGGCTTTGTATACTCGCCAAATTGAGTACTTTTTATCAATTTATAATTTATCACATATTGCAATAAACGCAAGATTGTTTTGACTCAAAATTAAAATGAAGTAAATTCCGGCGAAGAAATATATTATTCTTATCGACATAAAATTTAAAATTTTGATATAATTATTTCACATTTTTCACAATTTTATAGTAATCATTAGGGACGACATCAAAAGATCGATGTAGGATAAAAAAAACTGAAATCAAATAGTTTGGGGGTTGTCAACATTGCTGCAAGTTTTGTTAATCTAAAATCGATTTTACATATATCCCTATTGGTCAATCAATTTTCACAAATTAAGTTAAGAGGGGGTGTGGGGGTCAGTGAAAAAAAACTATTAAGCTTTTTATCCTTCATTGAACTTTTGATGTCGTCCCTTACCTTAAAAAGGAATGAAAATATCTTACCCTTTTCATATTATGCATAGATCAGTCCCTGTATCACTTTTTAGTGTAGAATTATGTGAAAAACCGAACGAAATTGTTCAGAAAAATTATAAATTTTTCATATAATGTTGGTTTAGTTAGGTTCGTCCGGCTGGGTTTCTTTTAACAAAATTTACTGTACTCGATACAAATTGCCACTTATAGAATTTTGTAGACATTCCAAATTGGTAATATTTTCAGAAGAATGCAAAATGTTCAAGAACTTCGAAAATGAAGACGGGTTGAACTCCTTCTCAGCAATTAATTATTTTCAGTTACAGTTACACATGACTGAAGTGCAAGTCTCTGTAAGATATCTGGCAATTTTGAAAAATTTCAAAACGCGAGCGAGTAAAAACTCCAACGACCTAATCATTCTAACTTGAATAATCAATTAATGTCAGCTTGGTGGGATTTTGTTTGTCATGTGTTCTCCATTTTTTTTATTCTTAGACAGATTGGCACTCTCACAATCTTAAATCTTTTCTTTGCATACATTATATTTTTTTATTAGAATTATTTCAAAGATAGAAAACGTGATATCTTTCTCCTACACTAGATCTCTTTTTTGTTGAAAATAACTAAATATCTGTAAAATCAAGGTCATTTTGTAGAGAAAAACAATATTAACGATGTGTTTGTGAACAAGTATTGCAGAAATTAGACATCTCTGATTCAAAGAAGTACGATAATTGCAAAAAAAAAGTACTTATTTTAACTTAAAAAACATCTCAAAGAATTTTTGTTTTTTTGGTTAAGACCGATTCATTTTTTGTTTATAACAAAGTTGTTAATATGCATAATTGCCGCTTTGAGTATTTTTTATTTGATTTATTATTGCAATAACCTAAATATGAAGTTGGAGTAAAGACCTTCGAAGCAAACACTTATTCTTCTCGCCACTGAATTTTGAATCTTTCTTTTAAGTTGCATATACTCTAATTTTTTTAACATAAATTTTCTTTAATATAAAAGGTGGAAAATCTTATTCCAACTCAAAGAATACATAATTCAGTACAAGTAACACTTTTTAGTGTTAAATAATTTCTAAGATTTCTCTTCCTTATAAGAAAATTATCAAGAGGGACATACAATTTCTTTTGGTGTTAAAACAAATGAAACCGGACACTGCGAGAGAGAAAAATATCAACAAAGTAACTTCTTTCAAATAAATCTATTGATAATATATAAAAACACATCATTTACTAACAACAGAAACTTAAGATTTCATTTTGGTTTCAAATTTTATTCTTGATGGAATAATCATTTTTTCTTTATTTTTCAACTTACTTCTGCTAGTATGTTATATACATACAAACATTCAATGATCAGCAATCTGCCGATACCTGTAACTTGACATTACACAAGGTCATGTTTTTCTCTGACTGTTTATGACGTCTTTACAATAAATTCATTGGATGTTGGATGTGTACGGATTGATTGTTTAGTCTTAAATGCATGATTTTTTTATTATTTGATAGAGGCTTTGAACTAGCTGTCAGATAACTGCGAGTACTCTCAGATATGTTCCTAGAGTCTTTTTGTTGTCGGGATGTACAAGTACCCGGCCATGTCTACTTCTACTTTTGTCCATCTGATGAGTTAAGCCTTTTTCAACTGATTTTGATAGTTCGTTCTTATGTTGTACTGTTATACAACTGTCCCAGGTAAGGGGAGGGATGGGATCCCGCTAACATGTTTAACCCCGCTACATAATTTATGCATGCGCCTGTCCAAAGTCAGGAGCTTGTAATTTAGTGTTGTCGTTTGTTGATGTGTTTCATACTAGTATTTGGCTTTTGTTTATATTTTTTTTTATATAAATAAGGCCATGTCGTTAGTTTTCTCGTTTGAATTGTTTTACATTGTCATATTAGGGCCTTTTATAGCTGACTATGCGGTATGGGCTTTGCACATTGTTGAAGGCCGTACGGTGACCTATAATTGTTAATGTCTGCGTCATATTCGTCTCTTGTGGACAGTTGTCTCATTGGCAATCATAACACATCTTCTTTTTTATATACACCATACAACAACTAAGCAAGTAAATACGGAATTTGAGTTGGAATTTTATAACCTTAAACCTTCATTGCGCAAATTAAAGATTCAATTGGCACAGAAGCAAAGTACCGGTTATATATTATACGATAGACACATTAAGGTACATAACAGTCAACTGTTTATTTTGTTTTGTTGTCAATTTCAGGGATACATGTACAGTTGCTTTTAAAATCAAATGCCTGTTGGCCTTAGTTCATATTAGAAATTTAATTTCGATACAATATGCTTTGTATTTTCAATGACGGTTAGATGTTGGTGTATATTGTATATTAAATTAGATCGACCAACTGCATTGATGTTTATAAAATAATGCAAAGGATGGTCGACAATCTCTTCCATCTATTTCAATGGCTAATTGTTTCATTATGGAGTAAAAGAAAAAAATTGCAACATTTATTAGAACTGCACCTTCAACCATATTTTAGTGATAAGAAAAAGGGGAAAAAATATGTCACATTTGTTTTATTAATTTTTTTTTATGTATTTAATCATCACCAAAAGGGAAGACCATATTTTGTTTGTTTAAAGTGATTTTCCTTTAAATTCATATTTCTACAGGTAAAGTACTTTTCGCCACCATTTTTAGTTTCGTTTGAAGTCACATACATGTAGATATATTGGGTAGATTACCAACTATACAAATTAATCAATTGTTGTTTGTTGAAACGTTCAGTGGGAAATAGTTCACAAAAATTGGTTCAACGTACAGTGGGAAAAAGTTCACTGAAATAAAAGTCAAATGAATTAATAAAACTATAATAAAGGATACAACCTGTACAGTTTAAGTTGAATCTACCTCATGTATTGTATTTTATATAGAAGTTGACAATGAAGGTAGGTTGAAAAAAAGGGATAATTCGACTACCAATTGTGAATTTCTCTTTTTTTGTATATCAATGTTCTCAAACAGAACTTTCATAGTACGAAATATGTATCTCCCAGATGGTATCAGACTCCAGCGCTTGCATTTCTGTCATGATGTCATTGTTTGCGGGTTACTGATTACAATGAAATAATCAATCAAGAGTTCCAAGTTCGAAAGTTCGAAATCGATAGTTCTAAAGTTTCCCAGACAAGATCACGAGCTGGGTTACTTTTATGGTAAATCTGTTTGTTTTACAGAAGACGACGGGCACGTTCCAATTGTCTTTACCATTACTCATCTTATTCGTTTCTAATGCAATCTACCTATTAAGTAGTTCTCAACAGGTGTGAAGTTACATGTGCAACACGACAGGTACCCAATGTGGAGCAGCAGCTGCTTACCCTCAAAATTACAAGAGACAATCCTCTGTTTAAAGGGGTTACCAGTTGCTCAGTATTTAGTTGTCTATATGGCGTTTTATATACTGTTGTTTGTGTTCTGATTGCTTTTGACTTTCAAGGAAGCGAGTTTGGGTTGGCTTATATATTTCTCATAGACATAAAAAAAAATTTAAACACCACACAGTTGACACAATAGTGTATCCTGAATAAATTATACTTTTGGCTATACAGCTCTACAACTGTAACTGATTTTATACAAAAAAACAAAATGACTAAGTGTTTAGCAAATATGGGTCATCATACTTTCTTCAGCGAATTATAACAAATCCGATAGATTAAAAGTAAGGATAAACTCATCATAGATACCAGAATTAAAACTTTATATTTGCGCTAAACGCACGTTTCGTCTTCAAAAGACTCATCAGTAACGCTCGAAAAAAATGTAAAAAAGCCCAAATGAAATACGACGTTAAAGCGCATTGAGGACCAAACATTCCTTAGCATTTGCCAAATACAACTAAGGTGATCTATTCCTGAAGTAGAAAAGCTTTAGTATTTCACAAATTGAAAGTTTTGTAACAGTTAATTTATACAACCTTTATAAACAATATAGGGGAAAGAATTCTGCAACAAAAGATAAGTATCAAGACGTAAAACTATAATTGTTATAAAAGAGGGGCGAAAGATAACAGAGGAAGAGTCAAACTTATAGACTGAGATACACTGACAACGCCATAGCTAAAAATAAAAAAAAAACCAGCGACATTATAATATACAAGACAAGTATAAGTAACCTCATCATAGATACCAGGTTTGAATTTTGTAGTTATGCCAGACGCGCGTTACGTCTACAAAGGAATCATCAGTGACGATTGAATCATAACAAAAAGGGCCAAAATAAGTACAAAGTTGAAGATCATTGAGAACAAAAGGTCCTAAAACTTTTGCCAAATACAGCTAAGGTAATCTATTCCTGAGGTAACAAAGCCTGTATTTTAAAAATTCAAAAGTTTGTAAACAATAAATTAATAGATATGATCATATCAATGATAATTAAAGTAAGCTGAGAAGTGCAGACTACTAGGTTGGTGATACCCTCGGGGAATTAAAACTCCACCAACAGTGTCATCGACCCAGTGGTTGTAAATAAAATCATCATAGAGACCAGGATTACATTTTGTTTTTACGCTAGACGCAGGTTTCGTCTACAAAATACTTACCAAAGACGCTCGAATCCTAAAAGTTAAATAAGCCAAATAATAGTCCGTGTAACGTAAAAGTTAACAATACGAACGATGCCCGAACCATGTACGGACGAAGCCCGAACGATGTACGTACGCTTCCCGAACGGTGTACGAATGCAAACGAAACGCTGACCGAACGTTGTACGGACGCTGAACGAATGATGTACGAACGAAACCATGTACCATAAACCATACCATAAACGATAACATTAGCGCCCTTTTATCGTACATCGTATATTTTTGCGTACATCGTTTCATTTAGCGTATACCGTATCCTTTAGCGTACATCGTATCGTTTAGCGTATATCGTATCGTTTAGCGTACATCGTTTCTTGGCGTGAATGGTTTCGTTTAGCGTATATGTTGTTTTTTTAAATATTAGTCATGAATGGTGTTCTGTTGAATCTTTTTATATAGGTGATAATTTGCGTAAAATTTAGATTGGCTGCATGTTTTAGTTTTTAATTAATAATTTAGTAGATTATAATTTAAGCTGACTTGATCTTAATCCAACGTTATTTACATCAAAAGTTTGAAAAATAAACACTGAAATAAATGTAAACAATTTAAAAGATACAATTATGATTTTTTTAGCCGTAGACAAACGTACTTGGTGAATTTGCGAAGTAAACTACAGTCTGCAGAGAATTCAGTCAACATTTTTTGAAAATAGCCTAAGGTATCACCATTTTTTTTCCCAAATGAACAATTTATTTTAAATGGAATCCGGAACTTAAGGTGGTACCCAACACTTGCACTAAAATTAATTTGGCTCTTTTAATTTTCATAAAATTTTGTCAAAGTACTTACTTTGACCATTTAACAAAAATATAAAAAAATCAAAAATTTTGAACCAACCGTTTTGTCAGAAAAATTACACTGGTTATATAGCAGTTTGACAAACACCAATTTTGATCATTGAGAAGCATAATATTCCTTTTACAACATAACGTAATTAAAACGTTAGCTGACTTTACAGAGTTATCTCCCTGTAGTGTTAGGTACCACCTTAATCTTACGTTCTTACAAAAGTATATTCGGGGTCTTAAGGTTGATCTTTTGTTCAAAAGTTTTGCTAAATATGTTTTCTCTTTTAGAGCATGTATTTTAAAATCGACTGAATAGCAGTTTTATCTATATGTCGTAATTAAACCATATTTTTTTAGATGATAGAGTTTTTTTATTCACTTTAAAATCAGACGAGAAAAATTCAAATAAAAACAATTACTAATTATGTGCCTCATCAACTCCAAACATAACTCCCTACCAATGTACAAACGATTGTGCATTATTTAACCTATAAATGCATTTGACTTCAAACAATCATCAACAATTGTCCGGCAAAAAAATAGACAATTTCCCTCGATTCTTTAATTTTCTTATATTCTCTGATCTTTATTTTGCCCGTTTCACTGTATTCTAAATTTATATTTTTTTCTTTATATTCCTGTATCTATACCTCCTTTATTCGGAGCAACCCATCCTAGATATAAATATGATACACACGGTCTATAGGTCATCGCTTGTGCCGTGATACACATATTTCCATAACACAGGATGTCCTTGTTTATATTCATTCAAGAATTGAATGCTTCTTTTTGTAACTTCATATGGGTGTAAAAGCGTTGACCGAAGTACATTTTGTGTTAAGCGCTTCATTCTAAAAGTTTGCACACAGTAAACGCTTTTACAACCCTTTGAAGTTACATAAAGAAGCATTCAATACTTATAATTACATTTTTAGCTAGGATTATGAAAATACGATTTTTATCATTTTTTTATTTAATTTACCTGTGCACTCTATTGTGAGTTCTCGTGTCATCATGAATGATAAATTTTATTGTGTTATGGAATTGACTAAGAAATAATGCGAGATAGCAGTATATTATTAATTCGTATATATTTTAACAAATTTGATTCGTTTATGGATAGTCACATGTTAAACTATATTTTCGAAGGTGGAGAGAAAACGGTGGATAGCAAAAAGCATATTGACCGGCAAAAAGAATATTGCACGGTTATTTTCAGAATATCTAAAAACCGATATACTTTGTGACGTCATGTAATGAATTTCAGGATATTGTTTAACGTTTTTGACGAAAAAGATCTTCAAATACATAAGATGTAAAAAAAAATAAGTAAATGAAATAACAACTAATATGTTGTTATTGTCAAGGAGACAATGTAATATCTATAAAGTTCCAACGAACCTAAATGACGATTTTGATACACACATGGTCGGAAATTAATAATATAACAAATATAGCCTTTGTATGAGGTCAATACAGGATATATCGACCCAAAGAAGTATATCGACCTCGGACTTCGTCCTCAGTCACTATACTTCTTTCAGGTCAATATATCCTTGTATCGACCTCATACAAAGGCTATATTTGTATAGTATCCAATTAGAATAACGTATTATAATGAAACATAAATCTAATGAAATTATAACATTCTAAATGTTCCCTAATGATACATCTAATAGTTACCACTGGACATGAAACAGCTAACTATAAATTCATCCGTCATATACTTAGTTGTGTTATTATGTGAAAATCAAACAACATGATGAAACAATAATTATTGCAGATTTTCACTACGGAAATAATAGGAAATAATTGTAAAAAAAAACCCACTTAATCACATCCTTTGGGCACAAAATAAAGTCTAGCCTTTTCGCATTAAAATGCATTTTTTTCATGAATCTATTTCTAAACAAGTTTAAACAATTTTAAATCAAACGGTCGTTTTCTGTTTTTGCCGTAAAACCCCCCCCCCCAAAAACCAACAATTATTTTCATTTCTTATCTTAAACAGATCAATTGTTTTTCAATGGTCGGTGCCTGTCACAATTTATAAAATCTAACACCGTGTTTGCCAGAAAGAAAGCTACATAGAACAGGAAAACAACAATGTATTAGAAATACTTCCAGACCCTATTTTCTAATTTCTGTTGAATTGTGGTGCAATGTTAAAAAGGTAACTTCTGAATACTGATTTGTACCTCTTAAGCATATGTGGTGAATAACAAATCTATGGTATAGTCTCTTTTTCTTTACTCGCATTTTTAGTATTCGACTAAATCATGTTTTATTTATGAAAATTGCCCATTACTGACGAAGGTTAAACATTGATCCCTAGGTTTTCAATTGTTTAGTTGTTAGGTTACTGTCTGATCTCACAAACCTGACATTTTATGGTCATTATTTTTTGCATCCAGTTGCACCAATGTATTAAAAAGATTTTAACGCGACACCGTATGGAAGTCGTTATTCTACATAGACTATTAGTATTTTGCTTCTATAACGAAAAACTAAACTACTTCTAACAATTCGCTTTGGCGTAACATAATATGGTCTTGTCTCAAATATAAAACGTATAAGAGTAATATATAAAACTGGACTAGAGAGAAGAGTTGGGAAGTAGGAATTCCGAATTTTAATTGAATGTTCTAAATCTTAGTGTATGTCTGATATATGATTGTACAGACCCAAAAATGTCTTTGTTTTGCTGAAATGAAAGGTCACCGTCGCCAGCCAAACAATTATTTCTCTTGCTTCGTTGATAAAAGGGCACTTAAAAAATAATGAATAATATCCTCAACAGGATGACCACAGCTGCATGCGGAACTGGGTTTAATATTAATAAGGATTAAATCTGTATTTGAAGAACTGCACCATAATTCTCAACTGTGTATAAATGATATTAGGATTTATATATCACCTCAACTAACATAGGAAGTGCTTACTGTGAATAAATACTCAATTTACTATTATTTACAGCAAGCTAGTTATCACATATAATACCATGTTAACAATTAGGGTGACAGTATTGAAGGAGACACCATCAAGGATTTTATAAGACAAAGCTTTTGGTTATACTCAATCTTACTAATAAAAGTTTTCTTAATTATATTTAATAGATATATATCCGAGATATGATAATGTAGTTTTCTTTTTTTTTATATCACATTATGCACTTGACAAAGGAGGTACTAATACATTTTCTCCAATATACAGACTTGTCAGTATAATTTGTGATGTAGCTCTTTTCCGTCTCTTTAAACCAGTAAGATCGGAACCTTTACATGAGGAAAAGAGGAAATTCCTTCCTGTTCACTTTAACAATAGAGGAATTGATGCAATCAACATCAGCAACGTTCTACATAACAAGGAGGTAACATCTAAAATTCCTATTTATTTTCAAAATCAGTCTGTTCCTATTGTATCCTACAGTTACACCAAAACCATTGCACCCAAAATATTTAACTATAAACAAGCATTACATGACCTTGATTTAGAACAATACCTAAAAAAACCTCTGACATGTGATTGTTCCAACTCGCCTTACAATTACAGCCCCTCTGGCCATGTTATTACTGGGGATCTAAACATAATTCAACATGAAAATCTCCGAAAGGTGATTTCTCGTGGTCCTAAGTTTAGAGAACCCCAACACATCAATTGGAACCATAACTTCAAAATAATTATGGATTCCATTGAGAACTACGCCAGAGCATGGGCTAAGCGAGAAGAAGTTCAACTGGACACTTTGTCAGAATGGGTCAAAACAATCAGGTCTCTGATAAAACGTCGCATTCATAAGTTGAAAAACTGTGTGAATGATCGACCTAAGTCCATTTTCAGTGACAAAGAGGCTGTGAAATGTCTATCATCTCTTCAAGATAAGTATGTTGTTGTTCCTGCGGACAAAGCTTCAAATAATATTGTCTTTGTATGTAAATCATATTACTACGAGTGTCTTATAAAAGAATTAGGAATAAATGAACACTCAGGTAATCCCACATACAAAAACATATCATTTGACAAGGATGAGATTTTGGCGAATCATAAGTCCTTCATGGCTTCTATGAACATTGCATTGAACGACAAATCGGAGGACTTACCTTGTTTGTATTGGATACCTAAACTTCACAAAATTCCGTACAAACAACGGTACATTGCCGGCTCATCTGCTTGTTCTACTAAAGAATTGTCCATTAGACTGACTAAAATTCTGTCCGCAGTTAAAGAGGGTCTTCAGATATACTGTGAAACTGTTTACTCTCGTAGTGGTATTAACCATATGTGGATTCTGAAAAACTCTAAAGAACTTCTTGATAATTTTAAATCTCGGTCTTTTTCTGAAATTAGTTCTATTAAAACTTTTGATTTTTCAACCTTGTATACAACCATTCCCCATGTGAAATTGAAAAACCGTCTAAAAGAAATAATCCACAGTGCTTTTCATCATAAAAATGGTAGCATACGCTATAAATTTATCACTTTGGGATACCATAAGGCATATTTTGTTAATAAGGAACAAAAGGGTAAAACATACTACACAGAGGAACAAGTGATCAGTATGCTGGAGTTTCTTATTGACAACATATTTGTTGAATTTGGAGGTAGACTTTTTCAACAAATTGTCGGCATTCCTATGGGAACGAACTGTGCGCCTCTCCTTGCTGACCTCTTCTTATTTTCATATGAATCGGAGTTCCTTCAGACACTTGTCAAAAACAAGAAGATCAAAGAAGCCAGGTTATTTAATTTCACTTTCAGATATATTGATGATGTTCTTTCCATTAACAATCCGAACTTTTCTGATTGGATTCCATTAATATACCCACCAGAACTAGAAATTCAAGAGACCACAGACACGGCTTCCTCCGCCTCATTTTTAGACTTATACCTCGAATTTGACATACACAGTCATCTCAGTACCAGAATCTATGACAAACGAGACGATTTTAATTTTGAAATTATCAATTTCCCCCACCTTAGTAGTAATATACCAACTTCACCTGCATATGGAATATACATTTCCCAACTTATTAGGTATTCAAGAGCTTGCAGCTCCTATTCAGACTTTGTAAAACGTCACCAGTGTCTGAGCAGAAAGTTGATGAACCAGGGGTATGTCAAAGAACGTCTCGTCCTTTTTCTAAAAAAGTTCATCGGAAGATACCAAGAACTTGTTGATAAATATTCCGTATCAACTTCACAAATAATACAAGATGGTCTTGAAGGATAGATTTTGCGTACTGACGTTTGTTATCATCTTAATTACGTATTATAGAATTCTTTTATAAGTCTTTTTTAGATAATCATTTGAAGTGACTCAGTGGTTATGTAAAACCACATACTTTGAACGGCAAAATTATTTCAATGATTGATATTACTTTTACTTAAGGATCTTGAATACTATGAATGACAAAACTATTTTATTCAATAACACTACTTTTTCTGTTTAGTCTGTTTTTCATGATATACATTTGACGTGAAACTGTACTTATGTATCCCGTCATACTTTGAACCACACCATTATTTTATTTATTATTATTACTTTTACTGTTAAGTCTGGTTTTTGGTATATCTACTTTACGTGAGTCTGTATTTATGTATGCCGACATACGACAAAATTATTTTTATGTCTACCTGTGCGAATTTCAAACGCGCTATTTTACACCAGTAATGAAAACCTTCTATCATTCATGGGTAGACTTTACATAGATAAATTCAGCCGTATTTGACGTGAAACTGTTCTTATGTATCCCGTAATACTTTGAACCACACCATTATTTTATTTATTATTATTACTTTTACTGTTAAGTCTGTTTTTGTTATATCAACTTTACGTAAGTCTTCATTTATGTATGCCGTCATACGACAAAATTATTTTTATGTCTACCTGTGCGAATTTCAAACGCGCATTTTTAAACCAGTAATGAAACCTTCTATCATTATGGGTAGACTTTACATAGATAAATTCAGCCGTATAAGAAAAGCAAAATGAGAATGTTAAATTAATGTATGCCTTTTTGTGCTTCTTTGTTACATTTGTTGTTTATGTAGAGATATTAAGATGATAACACAATATTGACTGTTGTACCCCTATTTTTGACATATTTACTCTTTGAGTATGTTTGTTTTGTTCATGCATCGTTGACAATTTAATGGAATTTGATGCGACTGTCATATAAGTGAGAGGTTTAGCTAGCTATAAAACCAGGTTCAATCCACCATTTTCTACATTAGAAAATGCCTGTACCAAGTCAGGAATATGACAGTTGTTACCCATTCGTTTGATGTGTTTGGACTTTTGATTTTGCCTTTTGATTTTTGATTTTCCTTTTTGAATTTTCCTCGGAGTTCGGTATTTTTGTGTTTTTACTTTTTGATCATCAATGATGGGATAATGTCTACTAAGAGAATTTAACCAGAGACTGGATAACGTAGAAATGACCAATCAAAGATCACTGGACATTCGTTACAATTTGGCACGCCCTCATGAATGGGGTCATGAATTGGCGTACGTCCTATTATTATAAGTTATTAGTTATTAGTTTCCTGTCTATTCTATTCTAACCTATATCTTATAATTGGTATGTTAATTGTTTTGGCGTGCGTCTTCTGTGGAGAAAAGGGTAGCCAATAGCTTACCTCGAGATGTTGATCATATTCAACTTTATTCTAGTAAAGCATACGTTTTACCTCTAGCGAACTCTATATCTTAGTGATGTATCAATCATTTGCTTCAGGTCGATCAATTTCACATCTTGTCGTGAATATGCGTGATATATTTGCCACTGGCCATTACGGGAGCTATCAATTTATCAGTTTCATTTAGTGATGCATGCTAATTATATATAGTTCTAAAATGTAAATTGTCTAAAATTGTTTTCCATTTTTATGTATTTTATTTTTTAGCGTAAATTTTAGAATTTCTTTCCGAATCTTTCTCTTTGAATTTATTTGTTTGTTGACATTTAATAAAGTAGTCCATATCAGGGGTTACATTGTATACAGCCATTCTAGGAGAAGGGCAGTAGAACAGAAAAACAATCTCCATTGTGTACATGCAAAAACTCATATGTTGAATCGTAAAACAACGACTTGCAGTTAGGCTCGTTTTTGTGGACCAATTACTGTGTCAAATCTTTATATATATATCTGGTAAAGTTGTCATAAAAGCAAAAACAGACGAATAAAGTTGGCTACAATTTATAATAAAACTAAACTTATTTTGAACGTTTCGTTTCTTCTAAAGTGTTAAATTCAACCATGCGACTGGCTTACTTCGAGTTTCAGGTGACCTTTTTTGTTGTTCAGAAATTTCAATCGAAGTTCGTATATCCCTTCAACGATTTATTCAACTGTTTTTTTAGCGTATAGATAGCGCGAAACTCTCACTATACCACTAGACTATTTGTATTTCGACCAAACAAGGCTGCATATTTTTACAACCAAACAACCAAACGTCCGCACCCAATTTTAGCAAAGATATGCTGTCGAACGGGCGAAGTCAAGAGATGTGAATATTTCTATACCCAATCAATCCTTTGGTTTTGAAAACAATTTTAAAGGTATACATTAACACGACAACAACCCAACGACCCACATAAATCAAAACATTAAGAGTCAAAATACAGATTTTTGTAATAGAAAGAAAACTATACAGAATAAAAAGCCGAAACCGCAACAAGACTAAATAATACGGGATCAGTGACTTTTTAGACAAGTGTTTGGTAGAAAAATTTCACGTGCCCTTTTTTTTATTTCGATCGTTGAAAATTATAGCAGGTGTAATATAAATCAGTAGAAGAAAAACACTTAACTGTAAAGTAACGGTAAAATAAATATGATTATCATGGATGACGTCCAGTGGAAAATTAAATGAATATTAAGGACAAAACTATGTAATGGAAATATAATATGAAAATTAAGCGTACTTAGTATTAAACCGACACACTGAGATGGATTTTTAACGTGTAAGTTCACAAGCTAACAGTTCGTAGGAAAATAATACTTTTGTTAGACCCGTTTGGGATTTGGACTAAAGTCCTCTCGCTCTCGAGGCGAACTTATTCTCACGAGACCAACCAGGAGAGCGGTCGCATAGTGTAGAATATCTTACCAAAAACTCGAGCATAATAAACAATACAGTTTAACAGAATTTTCTACGGAAGCGTATTAGCGCCACACATTCTTTTTTCTATTTTTCTTCCTATGTTTGCGTTACAACGCAAACCTTTGCGTTACAACGCAAACCTTTTGCGTTATAACGCAAACCTTTGCGATATAACGCAAACCTTTGCGTTATGTACTAGTACAACGCAAACATTAGCGTTATAACGCAAACATTTGCTTTAACGCAAATATCTTGATTTCAATTATTCATTAAGTTTTGTGTATATGTCCGTCTGTCATTCATTTCTGATGTGATTTACTAGTAGATAAAAAAAGAAACATACATACAAGGCCAAATCATTATAATAAATATGAATAGGAATAATGGAATACTTGAAGTGCAATTATACATAAATTAAGACTGATTTGTGCATCAGAAAAGTATATAGTTTAACAAGAAAATAGATATAGTTTAGTATATAGTCATATTTAAATTGAAAGATCAAAAATAGTGTCATACAATTGTGAAACCTCCAAGTCAAATAGACAAAATGATCTGTCTGCTTTAAAATGAATTATTAATAAGGGAACATTTTTTTTAAATCTCAGAATATGACTAGTCAAGATTCTTTGATAGAAAGTCATTGAATTTTCATTTCAATATAATGAAGTATTTTTAAGATGCTTGGGTAGCAACTTGAATAGAGAGAACATAATTTTATTAATAAAACATCATCATTCTATACATTTATTGCCAAAGGGTAGCTTGTTTGAATCTAACCTATTTTACACAGTTCTCAAACGAGAGCTTACTTTGGAAGTATATTTATATTCGGTTATAGCTATATTAGCAGGGTTGATTTTTTTCTTAGGTATAATTAACCTCAATTTACTCAATTTTCTTTGTAATATATATACTAGTAGTAACATGGATATCGTTTTTGGGGACCTTTATAGTTTGTTGTTCAGTGTGAGCCAATGCTCCGTGTTGAAGACCGTACTTCGGTCTATGATGGTTTACTTTAACGAATAGTGACTTAGATGGAGAGTTTTCTTATTGGCACTCATACCACATCTTCTTATATTATTCTGCTTATTATTAGTCATTGATATGATCTAATTATTCAAGCATTTTACTTTGCAATGACTACAAAGGTGATAAATTTTAATATATACAGCCTCCTCCATTAATAACTACTGTTTCCTTTGAATCTTAAATAAGAAATAAGATAAAACAAATGTTTGCGTTGTAACGCAAAGGTTTGCGTTTAACGCAAACATAGGAAGAAAAATTAAAAAAAATGTGAGGCGCTAATACGCTTCCGTAATTTTCATCGAAGTACGAAGTTGAAGAACATTTAGGACCAAAATTCCTAAAAGTTTTGCCTAATACAGTTAAGGTAAACTATTCCTGAGGTAGAAAAGCGTTAGTATTTCAAAATTTCAAAAGTTGTGTACACAGTTAATTTATAAAAAAAATATGACCATATTAATGATAACTCATATCAGCACATAAGTACTGGCTGCTGGGCTGGTGATACCCTCGGGGAATTGAAACTCCTCTGAGAATTGAAACATTTATAGTCATTCATAGGTGTATATAGTTTATTGTCGATATTCACCCCATATGTATCTAGTGTTAAATTAGGTATTTAGTTAACACACTTTCTTGGAATTCCTAATTATTGGAAAAAAAGGTATACACAGAAGTAGTATACTTAAAACAACAAAGTTATTTTTAAATTACCTGTGTATATTATGAAAACTGTTTTTTTTTCAATAGTGATTATTTTCTAAGGGTTATTAAGTATTTCGCGGTGGTCTCTTGCCATGGCTTTGTTTGACCTTGTATAAAATTGAGAATGGAAATGGGGAATGTGCCAAAGAGACAACAGCCGAAGGTCACCAACAGGTCTTCAATGCAACGAGAAATTCCTGCACCCGGAGGCGTCCTTCAGCTGGCCCCTAAACTAATGTATACTATAAAAAAAGAAGATGTGGTATGATTGCCAATGAGACAACTATCCACAAAAGACCAAAATTCACAGACATTAACAACTATAGGTTACCGTACGGCCTTCAACAATGAACAAAGTCCATACCGCATAGTCAGCTATAAAAGGCCCTGATAATACAATGTAAAACAACTCAAACGGGAAAACTTACGGCCTTATTTATGTAAAAAAATGAACGAAAAACAAATATGTAACACATAAACAAACGACAACCACTGAATTACAGGCTCCTGACTTGGGACAGGCACATACATAAATAATGTGGCGGGGTTGGAGAAAATCAATATCGCTTATAAGTTAAGTCTTATCGTATTGAGCGCTTTGTCCGATGTCATGTCCATTTTAGTGGATTACTTAATATTGCGGGGCCCTTCGAGAATGAGCATACGATTAGTTTATCTCTTTACTTAAAGTGCCTCATAACACTTTGACCTTGCAAGCAAATTGTGATACGAAAATGTATAAGAGAACACAACCATAAGTAACTACAATCTTCCGAGCACGAACGAAGTCATTTGGTGATTGAAAAACCCACTATCCAAGCACGCTTTTGGAAACATGAAATATCTTAAATTGACAATCAATCAAAATCAGCTCCAGATTGGTAATATACAATGTAGAAAAATAATTAAAATTGATATGATAACAGATGGAGATATTTGACTTGCCAACTGTTATGTTTGTAATCAGATATAAGGTTAATACTTTTTATATTACCAATGACTGAATTCTATTTTTACCATCAGAAAATATAAAAACGAAAAGATCTGACATGAATGTCAATGAGGCAACTATTTGCCTAAAACTTAATAGCGTGGGCGTAAACAGCTATAGGCCACCGTACAGCCTTCAGCATTGAACATAGTCCATACAGTATAATAGCAATAAAAGGCCCCGGCAACAATTCAAACAAGAAAACAAGGCCATATTTAAGTATAAATCAATTTAAACGTAACACAAGTATAGACTGCGACAAACAACAAGTTTGTGAGAACTAAGCCCTCCCGTAACCGGGGACAGTGGTTAACAACACAAAATAAAACAAAGTTGAGGTAGGTTTGACTCATCAGATCGACACAAAACACAATACACAACTAACGAATAGACTAAAGACATCAAGTACCCACCTAAGAGTACTCGCAGTTACTGAAAGCTTGTTCAAAGCCAATTGAAACTAGTAAATGAATCGTGTATTCCAGACAAAAACTCTTTAAACTGAGGTGCAGTTAAGACCCCCCAAAGTTTGACTCTAAAAATAGCCGATGGAATATTTGCCGTCTTATGGCGCTCGTCAATACGGCATTAAAACTGGTATCGTGTAACATTTTGTTGTGTTTGTTTAATTTTGTTTTTGTTTTTGTTTTTTTTTTGTTTTTTTTTGTTTTTTTTTTTTGTTTTTTTTTTTTTTTCAGTTTTGTTTTTGTTTTTTGTTTTGTTTTTGTTTTTTGTTTTGTTTTATTTGTGTTTTATTGCATATCATGCGTATGGCGTTCGACAACAATTATTATCCCAAATCATTTACGACTGCTTCAAAAAACGAATATTCTCTAATATACATATATACATAAAATTAAATAGTAAAACTATCTTGCCTTGCTGATCAATTTTCTAAAATTTGGGACTAATGGAAACATTGTTATCTGTAAAACTAATATCATTTGAATGCGCAAGTGGATTGATAGCTACTAGTTCCACTCATATGAAAAATCCAATAAAGCTAGTTTAAACAAACCCCGAAAAATAAAGTTTCGTTACTTGAACGGCAAACAGATGGCAATAATATTTTCAGTTTATGTAAATATTTGATAGTTATAGCAATCTTGAAAATCAAAATTTGATTATCTTGTCCATTACATGTAGCATTTATTTTTCTAGGCACGATTAAAACGTGCGCCAAAAAACTATGTGAGTAATGACGGTTTATCCTAGTGCAAGACCTTAGTTTGATCACATTATTTATACATAATAAAGACAGGGTATGAATGATTTGTTTTGATCATGGAACATGAATAATAGCCATAGATCTAAATCAACTGGTCCCCAATTACAAGACTGTGAAATTGCTTTCTTTAACCGAAACAGCTCGTTTCCAACTTATAACATGAACCCTGCTAGCTCCAAGTCTTATTTGCTCATATACTGGATGAGCTCTCTTGCCTACTTCAAATTGGTTGTTAAATAAATATCTAATAAAAAAAATGCATAAGTTTACTTACTGATGTCATCGATATTTACCGTTGATGAATTTTTAAAAAGCTGCGAGATACTATTTTTTTTTTATATTACATATATACTTCGCACAAATAGTGCAGAACTAGTTTCTGAAATTACTGAAATGGTTCTCTCTTTATAAAGATGACATATGAAAATAAATCAAATTTAGGTAAACTTGTGGTGAGAATGATATAATTAGAATAATTGTAAAATTCCTTCGTGATATGTACACATACTAAAAATGCTCTGAATATAAAATTACTTGCGGGACTATACCTTCGCAGTGTAATTATAAAATAAATCAGTGTTGAAATGTTTTCTAATCGGGATGAGATATATAGATAAGAAACCAATTATAAATAAATCAATCTTATTCTTATTCTTATTCGTGGTATGTTCTTTCATAGTAAAAGCAATCCGGATCAATATAGTGTTCGCCATTTTAAATCGTTTTCCTTATTATGCTCGAAATGCTACTACTGAAATCATTGTTAAAGCTAAAAATGTCATGTACTGAATTAGCTACATTAAAATTAAAGAATAAAAGATGTACCTGTTTTATTACTGTATTTAGATAAGGCATACTGCCACTTCTCTGACTAACATACATATAGATGGTCCTGCTGATGAATGAAATAATCCTGCATAACAAATTTTCAGTTTCTGTTTCAGATGCGTAGCTATTTTGACATCACAGGTGGCTAAAGCAGTTTTCTTTACCCCAATTATAACACCTCTTTCAACGCCTTTTCTATTCCAATAAATGTCATTATGAACAAATATAATTAAAATAATATATATTTTATACACTAAATAAATATCAAAATGTGTGCAATGCAATTTGGATAACCGAAAAAATAATCGGTTATAAAGACATTACTTCAAAATATGAATGAATATTATTTGAAAATAAATATTATAATATATATCAGAGACATATTGTATTATATGTCTCTATATATATGCAACGCAATTTGGTTGACCTAAAAATAATCGGTCCTAAACACGCTAAAGAACAATAAATGGTACCATAAATTAATTAATTGCATTTGATGGTGTTAATGTCTCACAAGGCAACCCCATTATTAAATACTAGTTAACAAACCTGATAAAGGAACAATACCATTTCAATCTGCATTACGAAATGTAAATTGAATAGAAATACCTGGAATCTAGTTTTCAATTTAAATACCTCGATAAAAAGATACAAAAATATTAATGTAGCTGGAATTAAAAACTATGTGAATCAAACATTTATTATGTATATACAATCCAGCATAAATTAAAATAAATTCGCTCGTATTATAATAACTTTAGTCAATATATAAATCATTGCTTTAGTAAATTGTCCACTAATGTATAAATTCAGTTACTTCCTAGCAGACCGTGCATTCAAAATATTGTGAGGAGTGCTTTAGCTGTTAAAATTGATATGCCGTGTAATCGAATTAAGACATGCGCGTAACATCGACCTGTGCATGAACTGTCGCAAGTCTTGCCTTCCTCTGATAACGCGATTTAACGGTCAAGCCCTTTAAATCGAATTATTTTCTAAGGGTTATTAAGTATTTCGCGGTGGTCTCTTGCCATGGCTTTGTTTGACCTTGTATAAAATTGAGAATGGAAATGGGGAATGTGCCAAAGAGACAACAGCCGAAGGTCACCAACAGGTCTTCAATGCAACTAGAAATTCCTGCACCCGGAGGCGTCCTTCAGCTGGCCCCTAAACTAATGAATACTATAAAAAAGAAGATGTGGTATGATTGCCAATGAGACAACTATCCACAAAAGACCAAAATTCACAGACATTAACAACTATAGGTCACCGTACGGCCTTCAACAATGAACAAAGTCCATACCGCATAGTCAGCTATAAAAGGCCCTGATAATACAATGTAAAACAACTCAAACGGGAAAACTTACGGCCTTATTTATGTAAAAAAATGAACGAAAAACAAATATGTAACTCATAAACAAACGACAACCACTGAATTACAGGCTTCTGACTTGGGACAGGCACATACATAAATAATGTGGCGGGGTTTAACATGTTAGCGGGATCCCACCCCTCCCCTAACCTTGGACAGTGGTATAACAGTACAACATAAGAACGAACTATAAAAATCAGTTGAAAAAGGCTTAACTCATTAGATGGACAAAAATACAAGTGGACGTGGCCCGGTACTTATACATCACGACACAAAAAGATACAATGAACAGATCTGAGAGTACTCGCAGTTATCTAACAGCTAGTTCAAAGCCACTAACAATTAATAAAAAAAATCATGCAACTAAGACTTAACTATCATTCCGTACACACCCAACATCCAATGAATTTAGTGTAAAGACGTCATAAACAGCCAGAGAAAATATGACCTTGTGCAATGCCAAGTTACAGGTATCGATAGATTGTAGATCGATGAATATGTATATACATATAACATACTAGGAATATTTAGTAAGCTTTTAATTTATTATTATTATTAATCTAAATTTCCGGGCACGGTTAACAACATTTCCGTAAAAATGAGGATGTGCTATCCCGTTTGAAATAAGTTTTCTACAGGTACAACCAAACTTCAAAACCAAACCGTTATATCTATGGAAAAATTTAGTAAAGGTTTTAAGTAATTTATGGTAACGATATCCCTGGTTTGATAATTTACCAGTAATACATAGGTTGCGTTCGTTAAAAATAAAAAACGTCACAACAGACACGGGCATAGCGAACAAGTTGTGAAATATAAACACCGTAAGATGGTGCCAAAGAAACATCACCATCTAAAAATGGAAAATTAACAATAGGGAACGAAAAATCGTCTCTTTTGTCGTAAATTTTAGTGTGGAGTTTCCCGTTTAAAACCGAAATATCTAAATCCAGGAAAGGACAGTTATTACCGAATAAATTTGATTTATTTAAAGTAGGTTTCTTGGGGTAGATTTCCGCAATATATTGAGAAAATTCTTGATTATTTAACGAAAATATATCATCAAGATAACGGTAAGTGTTGTTGAATTTATCAATTAAATGCAATTTAGACGGGTCATTACTGAGTTTAGTCATGATAGTTCAGTGATAATGAACGCCATACTAAACTCTAAATTGTACACAAGAAAATAAAAGTTTAAATAAAACAAGACTAACAAAGGCCAGAGGCTCTTGAATTGGGACAGGCGCAAAAATGCGGCGGGGTTAAACATGTTTGTGAGATCTCAACCTTCCCCCTATACCTCTAGCCAATGCAGAAAAGTAAACGAGTAACAATACGTATATTATAATTTAGTTCAAGAGAAGTCCAAGTCTGATGTCAGAAGATGTAACCAAAGAAAATAAACAAAATGACAATAATACATAAATAACATCAGACTACTAGCAGTTAACTGACATGCCAGCTCAAGATTTCAATTAGACTGATTGAAAAATTATGTCTTCATCATATGAATATCAGGCACAATCCTCCCCGTGAGGGGTTTAGTGTCATACCATCATAACATATATGAGAAGAACATAACTCGTGTCATGCCAACAACTGGTTTATTAATAATAAATGTGTTTAGTTCCGATGCAAAGACCCTATAAGTGAACCAATATTATCGCCAAAATATGCAATCTTTAATGACCTGACAACAGTATCGTAACTACATCCCTTCTTAATAAGCCTATTTAAAGGTTTTGCTAGCTTCTGAGGTGAATATTGACATTTTTGTGCTATATAAAGAATATTTCCATAAAATATTGGATGTGAAATACCTGAACGTATAAGAAGTCTGCATGTTGAGCTATATTTCCGAATGACGTCCATATACCGATGATAAAATTTAGTAAATGTTTTGACTAGTTTTTTCAGTAATACATAAATTTCTCTCGTTAAAATGTAAAACATTGTTACATACACGAGCGAATCATATAAGTTGAGATATATAAACACTGTAAGATGGTGACAAGGGAACGTCACCATCTAAAAATAGATAATTAACGATAGGAAATGAGAAATCATCTCTTTTATCATAAATTTTAGTATAAGCTTTCCGTTAATGATATATATATATCAAGATCGAGGAAAGGGCAGTGGTCATTGTTAGTATTAGCTTTATTTAAAGTAAGTTCAACAGGATAAATTTCATTATTATACATACTCAAGTCGTCATTATTAAGAGCCCAAAATATCATCCAAATGTCTAAAAGTATTATTAAGTCTGTGTATCAGATGTTGTTTCGATTGGTCTTTGCTGATTTTTGTCATAAATTGTAACTCATAGCAATACAAAAACAGGTCCGAAATAAGTGGTGCACAGTTACTCCCCATTGGAATTCCGATAACCTGACGATATACGGAATCTCCAAAGTGAACAAAAATGTTATCTAGTAAAAATTCAAAATGCAAGAAAATCCAGTTATTAAATGTTGTACTAAACCACCCGGGTACTATGAATTTACTTGAATTTAATAGTTTAAATTATACACATGGAATGAACCTCAAACAGCTCGCTTTATCGTGTTCATTTAGATAATATTTTCCTGTGTACTTTTAATTTCAAAATCGAATTTTATATTTTCACTTCAATCATGACTTCTAAACAAATTATGTAATGCAATGAGTTTGCATTCATTTTTTTCTGCCACTAAAAGCATTTAAATAATAGAAAATTGACACTAAAACTGCTAAAAACAATTTACGATACCATTCCAAAATTCAAATTAGACTAAAATTCAAATAGATTCAAAATCAATTTCCTGCGATTGTTATAAAATAATTAAATGAGGATCTTATATAATGCATGTTCAAGTGAATATCTTTATAAATTAAGCATCAGAGCGAATTCAATAAGCTAATTGACGTATCTAAGTTACTGTTACTGTATCATAAAATAACGACAAAATTGGCATATCATATTTACCGAAAACAGAGAAAAAGAATAATAGCTAAATTAATGCATTTGATGTTTGAATTTCATAAGAAAAAGACAATATGAGCACTCTTCGTTGCTTGCTGTGTCTGTTTGCTCTGCATGTGCTGGATTCGTGTCATGGATTAAAACTCTTTTATATGTTGTTTTAGTCGTATTTGAGTACCGTATAAGTATCATCTTAAAAGTGAAAGTCATAACAAAGTATACCATTTGATTACAAGCATACATGGGGGAGGGTTGGGATCCCGCTAACATGTTTAACCCCGCCACATTATTTATGTATGTGCCTGTCCCAAGTCAAGAGCCTGTAATTCAGTGGTTGTCGTTTGTTTATGTGTTACATATTTTTTTTTCGTTCATTTTTTTTTTACATAAATAAGGCCGTTAGTTTTCTCGTTTGAATGGTTTTACATTATCTTATCGGGCCTTTTATAGCTCACTATGCGATATGGGCTTTGCTCATTGTTGAAGGCCGTACGGTGACCTATAGTTGTTAATGTCTGTGTCATTTTTGTCTTTTGTGGATAGTTTTCTCATTGGCAATCATACCACATCTTCTTTTTTATATGTACAACTGTACATGGTTCAATTGAATGATGTTACTTTGCTGATAATATCAACAGTATGCTTGTTTTTTTTAATCGTTTTCCAGTATTAACAAAATGATTTATTCTTAAAAATTGCAATTTATTTCAAATTAATACACATAGTTCTCTTTTTATTGTCGAAAACATTTTAGAATATTTTTCTTTATTTTTAAGCTTTTCTGGAACTGCTGGGATTCGCTTTGTTTGAATCAGTTATTGATTAATTTTCTGTTAAACTTTTCTATCGAATTTGTAAAGTTTGCAGTTAGAATTTAAAAGTTATCATTACTAGCTTTCATAAACAATATATTTGAATTTATATATATTCCAAGGAATTACTGTAATATTTTTTCTGTCTATTCAAAATAACAGACAAAATATGATGCACGCGTGCAAATAACACGCTTCGCGGGTCATTCAGTGTGCACCACATTTTTGCTGATATTTCTTTTTTTACAGGGAATATATTACATCAATTCATTAAGTTAAAACAAAAGCCAAATCCCATTCAAGCACATACGTAGAATTAGAACTAACAGGAAATATAAAGGTTACACTATATTTTTTTTATCTATAATGTTTACATTATCCATTTAATAAAAACCGTATACAATGAAGCTGTTCGGCAATTTTATGGGAATAAGATTGTATAATATTTTTTTTATGTTAAGTGGTGATTGCATAAAAAGGTATTAAAACAAATGAATTATTCAGCGGAATAACGTAAGTCAGCAAAAAAACACAGGCCAAAATAAGTACAAACTAATAAATCCGATTAAATATATTACTACGAATCACAAAGTTAACACAATTGCGAAAAACAAATACAACAATACAAAGTTTTATTTTCGAAAATTACCGGTAGCGAGACCTAGTTTGAAAATAGTTCTAGTCCATTTTAACTGACAAGTAGATATTGAAATGGATGAATGGGTTTAAGCATGTTATCAAAATAAAGTATTATTTAGTTCATTCCAAACAAATGTATTAAATCATGTTATACCCAGTTTAAGAAAGACATTCTTTATAGATTGAGATAATAATGTGTCATTTCTGTAGAAGCAAATGTGTCTATAAACGTATATATATATTTACATTTGTTTGGTTAAAGAACACGCTTCGTTGGATGAGGGGGCTTTGTTGAGTTTTGGTTTTGTTTTAACGCACATCCCAACTGAATACATCTTATCATTAGTATATGTCTTCAAGAGAAGCAAGATTTAAGCACTTAAATTGACTTAACGATGAACATTTATACAGAACAACTATGAACATTTAAACAGAACAACTATGAACATTTAAACAGAACAACTATGAACATTCAATTATATAGAACAACTATGAACATTTATACAGAACAACTATGAACATTTAAACAGAACAACTATGAACATTTATACAGAACAACTATGAACATTTATATAGAACAACTATGAACATTTAACAAAACAATATGAACATTTAAACAGAACAACATATGAACATTTATACAGAACAACTATGAACATTTTATAGAACAACTATGAACATTATAAGAACATATGAACATTTATACAGAACAACTATGAACATTTAAACAGAACAACTATGACATTTATACAGAACAAACTATGAACATTTATATAGAACAATATGAACATTTATACAGTAACAACTATGAACATTTATACAGAACAAATATGAACATTTATACTAGAACAACTATGACATTTATACAAACAACTATGAACATTTATACAGAACAACTATGAATTTAACAGACTCATATGACATTTATATGAACAACTATGAACATTGTATACAAACAACAACTATGAACATTTATACAAACAATATGAACATTTATACAGAACAACTATGAACATTTAACAGAACAACGATGAACATTTATACAGAACAACTATGAACATTTATACAGAACAACTATGAACATTTATACAAAAAACTATGAACATTTATTAACAGAACAACATTTGAACATTAAAACAACTATGAACATTTATACAGAACAACTATGAACATTTATACAGAACAACTATGAACATTTATACAGAACAACTATGAACATTTATACAGAACAACTATGAACATTTATACAGAACAACTATGAACATTTATACAAACAACTATGAACATTTATACATAACAACGATGAACATTTTACAACTAGAATACAACAATATGAACATTTATACAGAACAACTATGAACATTTATACAAACAACTATGAACAATTAAACAACTATGAACATTTATACAGAACAACTATGAACATTTTTACAAACAACTATGAACATTTATACATAACAACATGAACATTTATACAGAACAACTATGAACATTTACATAACAACATGAACATTTATACATAAAAACTATGAACATTTATACATAACACAACTATGAACATTTATACAGAAACTATGAACATTTATACAGAACAACTATGAACATTTATACAGAACAACTATGAACATTTAACAGACTTATATGAACATTTATAAGAACAACTATGAACATTTATACAGACAACTATGAACATTTATACAGAAAAACTATGAACATTTATACAGATACAAACTATGAACATTTATACAGAAACAACTATGAACATTTATATAGAACAACTTGAATTTTTACAGAACAACTATGTAACATTTTACATAACAAACATGACATTTATAAGAAACAACTATGAACATTTTACAGAACAACTATGAACATTTTAAAGAACAACTGATGAACATTTATACGAACAACTATGAACATTCTATAGAAAAACTATGAAATTTATACAGAAACATTACATTTATAAGAACACTGTAAATTTATACAGAACAACTATGAACATTTATACAAAACAACTATGAACATTTATACAGAACAACTATGAACATTTATACAGAACAACTATGAACATTTATACAGAACAACTATGAACATTTCATAACAAACAACTTATGAAACATTAAAAACATATGACATTTATACAAAACAACTATGAACATTTATACAGAACAACTATGAACATTTATACAGAACAAATATGAACATTTATACAGAAACAACTATGAACATTTATACAGAACAACTATGAACATTTATAACAGAACAACTATGAACATTTATACAGAACAACTATGAACATTTATAAGAACAACTATGAACATTTATAAGAACAACTATGAACATTTAAACAGAACAACTATGAACATTTAACAGAACAAACTATGAACATTTATACAGAACAACTATGAACATTTATAACAGAACAAACTATGAACATTTATACAGAACAACTATGAACATTTTTACAGAACAACTATGAACATTTATACATAACAACGATGAACATTTATACAGAACAACTATGAACATTTATACATAACAACTATGAACATTTATACAGAACAACTATGAACATTTATATAGAACAACGATGAACATTTATACAAAACAACTATGAACATTTATACAGAACAATGATGAACATTGATACAAAACAACTATGAACATTTATACAGAACAACTATGAACATTTATACAGAACAACTATGAACATTTATACAGAACAACTATGAACATTTATACAAAACAACTATGAACATTTATACATAACAACGATGAACATTTATACAAAACAACTATGAACATTTATACAGAACAACTATGAACATTTATACATAACAACGATGAACATTTATACAAAACAACTATGAACATTTATACAGAACAACTATGAACATTTATACATAACAACGATGAACATTAATACAAAACAACTATGAACATTTATACAGAACAACTATGAACATTTATACATAACAACTATGAACATTTATACATAACAACTATGAACATTTATACATAACAACTATGAACATTTATACAGATAAACTATGAACATTTATACAGAACAACTATGAACATTTATACAGAACAACTATGAACATTTACACAGAGCTTATATGAACATTTATACAGAACAACTATGAACATTTATACAGAGCAACTATGAACATTTATACAGATAAACTATGAACATTTATACAGATAAACTATGAACATTTATACAGAACAACTATGAACATTTATACAGAACAACTTTGAACATTTTTACAAAACAACTATGAACATTTATACATAACAACGATGAACATTTATACAAAACAACTATGAACATTTATACAGAACAACTATGAACATTTATACATAACAACGATGAACATTTATACAAAACAACTATGAACATTTATACAGAACAACTATGAACATTTATACAGAACAACTATGAACATTTATACAGAACAACTATGAACATTTATACAGAACAACTATGAACATTTATACAAATCAACTATGAAAATTTATACAGAACAACTATGACCATTTAAACAGAACAAGTATGAACATTTAAACAGAACAACTATGAACATTTATACAGAACAACTATGAACATTTATACAGAACAACTATGAACATTTATACAAAATGAACAACTATGAACATGTATACAGAACAACTATGAACATTTATAAAGAACAACTATGATAATCTGTAAAACAAACGCATTAAAACTGACAAATTGAAACGGAAAACTCTTGCAGTTAACGTATCTAATTGGGAAATTAAAGTTATATCTTAATGTATGACACAATGAATGGGATCAGGAAGACATAACTGGGAAAACATACAATACAACAGACAAACTCATTTGAAAATCATACAGATACATGTGACGAATACGACACCAAAAATGGTATAGTACATGTACTTACAAATACCACTGTTTAAATTTTACGCCACTTTACTAGTGTCTGAATGTCAAAATAAACACACAAATTAGGTCGTTACTTTTTTCTCATTAAAATTATTTTTTATTTGACATTTTGGAGCCTTTTATAGCATAATATGTGGTATGAGCTTTGCTCATTGTTGAGGGCCATATGGTGACCTATAGTTGCTAATTTCAATGTTATTTGGTCTATTGTGGAGAGTTGTCTGATTGGCAATCAAATTCCTTCTTTTTATATATATATGGTTGACAAAAAAAACCATTAATGTTGAATTTATTTACATGCCATTTTAATTCCATCTATTTGCAGAGGTATGACCAATACATGTGCTTGGTATTAACCTGACTTACTATAAGTCATACGTACAATAAAAAGGAAAAATTGTGGCATAGTTATTGACAGCATAAGTCGTCTTATTATTTCTTTCAACATTAAAAACCATGCATGAACAATATAGGAGGAAATATAGTATGATTCCAATACGACAAATAGACATGATTATACGCTTTTTGGCGTTTTGTTTGATATTACTTTGAAAATATATGAAACAGAGCTATGACTAATTCCACGTTTGATCTTAAGCGTGCATGGTGATAGTTATTCTTGAACACGTGACTGATAATGTTAAGTTGGAAATTGACTGTCTCTTAAGGCACGTAAATATGTAACGTAATTATTCAATTGATCACGATTCCATAATACAAAACCCAGACGACGCATTTTGTTTTTTTCTGAGTGTCTTAAATGCCACTCCTGTGTTATAAAAAATGATTTAGATATGATTTTATTAAAATGCAAGTAGTCCATTCAAAATTGAATTGAAAAAAGTCACGCTTTCAACTGACTTTTTATAATAAACCTGAAATAACATGTTCGTGTAGTTTTCGTTTATTCGTAAGTTTGTTCTAAAATTATGTTTTCATCAAATTTATATGCTTTGATCATGTTGTTAGATGTCACATTGAAAATATATGAAACTCAACTATGACTTATTGCACGTTTGATGTAAAACGTGCATGGTGACAGTTATTCCTGAAACATGTGTTATGCGCACTTTAACAAAAACTTGTTATCTTTAAAAAAATATATATATGACCACAATTAAAGTAATAGGAGTCTATAGGGAAATGCTCAGCAACATATATATGGGTCAAACTATGTATAAATATTTCATTTTGTAAAGCGCACCATAATGGTACCTTAGTAAAACAAGACTGTCGATACACTTATTTCATATTGTACAAATGAGAAACGGAAAATCCGTGGACAACAAACCGTCTAATTACAAATGAATCCTGAATTGTGAAATAAGTCATTTGTTTACTAATCTTGATAGATAAGTATAATGAACAATGCAATATGAAATATTTTCCGACCAGACGATAGTTCATAATCTCTTATATTTTTATATTTTTATATAATCCATTCGATTGACAAAATATGATGGCATTACATAATTTTCATTAGACTTATGTCATATTTGATTACTCCAGGCTCACCATATCCTGGTTTTATGTTGGTTTTTGTTCGTGCTGACAAGATTGTTTTTCATATTAATGTTCATGGTTTTTTAATATCTTGTTTTATGATCGGTTCTTACGAGGAAGTTGTGTATGAAAAATAACTTTTAATTTTTTTACCAAATGATGCGGGTTGACAAATTACGCACTTTCCAAAACAATATTAACATAGGATTGATTTTAAATTGAAGTGATAATCCCGTATATTTCCTTTTATTCATGTATGTACGTCTCAAATGATATGTTTCATTCATCATTCATTCAGTCTAATGAGGTCTGAAACTGTCGTTTCAATACCCACCAGTAGTCCTGTATTAATGTATGTATCAATCTCATTGTGCTGAGTTTCGTTTTTATCTATTCTGTCATCGGACAATGTCGGACCCGGATTTGCTTTTGAACTGAGTTTAACTGTACGTATTGCTGTTTGTTTTTTCCCTTAATTTTGGCTAGAGGTATATCTAAAGGATTGTGGTCTTGAAAAACATGATTAACCCTGCTGCATTGTTGTGACCAACCAACGTCAGAATCCTATAACCTTCGTTACTATTGTATTTTTTTTAAATAATAGTTCAATAATATGTTCAATATATATATAACGTCCATTTTCCCTAAACTAGTAGAATTTTTCTTTAGAAGCATGTCACTGGAGTCAGTCTCCAGGTGCAGGATATTGTCGTTGTGTTGCAGAGCAATTGATGGGCTTCTGTTTTTTGGAATGGGTTATCTTTTCTACACATTTTTCATTTTCGTTCTCAACATTTATTGTAATGTTCCCAATAATTTTCTTATTTAAAAGATTGAAAAACACTACCGAAATGTCGCAAATATTGGTAAAAAATATCTCATTATATTCCTTAGATTTGGAAATGTTAGTCTTAATCAAAAATATAATTTCATGTCTCTGTGGCATAAGTGTCTTATTGTCATTTGTTCCCATGAGTTTCTCCCATATTGCTTTATATTAGGAAGGTATCACACACGATTAAGATAGTTGCAGGTTGAAAACTACAAATACGGAAAACATAATAAAATGTAGGAACATCAAATATGTGCATAATTTAAAAGTCAATCTACTTTAGCTGCAGTTTTCTTTTATGCATTTCTTGAAATAAACATGATAAAACATGTAAAACAAGTTTCAAAGATTTGTTTTGATTTTTGTTTTTGCTTGTGTATTTATCTTGTTTAGTGTTTTTTTAAGTAAGTTGACTTATTTCAAATTTGAAATACGCCTTATGTAAATCAAAATGTTCCTGTGAAAATATTTGTAATTTATGTGTACCACATGCCATTCAGATTAAAATCAGCTGTCGTTGGTGGTCTTTTATAAAATTTGTCAAGGCTATATTTGATTTTATTTATAAGTTGTACAGGAAATAACAGCAACAAAGAAATGGGTTATTTATAGAAACACAGATGACATACATTGTAAACCTAGTTATTCATCGCTGTACTAATACCATTTAATTTTCAATATAAAAATTGTCATTACAAAATTATTTCTGTTCTTAGATAAGAATTTTGAATTTTAAGCACAATCGAATTGACATCCGAATTAATAAAAAAATCACTTCAAATGTAATTAAGGGATGATTGATAATGAAAACTGATTGACACATTGATGTTACATAACAAAACGACAAAAGATACTAGGACATCAATATCACAGGACCAAATTGATTCGACTAAACTATTTATTCTAATTTTGTTTGAAATATTATAATTTTTCTTAGAATCAATCTATATTGTCTTGATGTCATTTGTCATTATGCCCAGTTTTGTACAATATTGACTCAACTTCAAGATCAAAGAGGGGCGAACCATACCAGAGGGACTGTCAAATTCATAAATCGAAAATACACGGACAACGGCATAGCTAAAATGAAAAAGACAAATGATAGTACACAAGATACAACATAGAAAACTATGGACTAAGCAAAACGAATATATAAGCAGTATATGTCACCGAAAAAATCTCGACTTATATAAATAAGCAATACAAATAGGTAAAAAGCGTTTATTTCTAACAAAGTGAATCAAAAGCATAGAATCTCTACAAATTGAAAAATACATTTGACGCGTGATCAGTTCAGCATGTGTACAAATAATGCACCCCTCATTTGACTAAATTTGATTGAACGGAGTTTGTCTTTTCATCCTTTTTTTATTGAATATGGATTTAAAATTAACCTTTAGCTATATAGACAAAAAACAATATTAACAGCATCAGTTAGGCCTAATGCATTTGAATAAAATACGGGAATCAAACATTTGAGAATTAATCACAACAATTTTCAAGAATTTTTTAATAATTGCTCTTGCTAACTTATCGTTACTCAAATTACCATAAATTGAGAATGGAAATGGGGAATCTGTCAAAGAGACAACAACCGATGGCCACTAATGGGACTTCAATGTCGCTAGAAACTCCCTGAGGATACTCATCTGACAGCTTATGGTTTTATTCACATCTTATTAGATTAAACGAGAATTAATTAAACAATCAACGTTCCTTTTTGTCAAGTATTGTGAAGGCAATCGTTATTTTGGTCGAGAAACGGACGGACGATTAATCTTAGAATTCTAAAATTAGTTTTGCATTCCTTTTTTTTTTTTTTTTTTTGAAATCGTATCGAATTGAACGAATACAGATAACTCATTATGTTGATTTTGTTGTACTAAATCTACAACAGTTCAAATTTTAAACAAACTCCAAGAAAAAACCTAGAATATTTTCCGGACGTATCAACCTTTCAAGAATGACCGTTATTGACTTCCAAGCTGACTCGTGCGATACGAAGTAATATTGAACACCATAATTTTTAAGCGATGAGGACAAAAAAACAATATCCCGTTGGTTCACCGTATTTTTTTTGTCTGTTCTATCCTTTCGGCAAGTTAATATGTATTTTCTTCGATGCTTTATAAAATTATACAGATCGTATCATTCCAATTGTATTCCATCAAACGTTTGTACTTTTTGTTTTTCGTTCATTGTTTTATACATAAATCAGATTGGGTGACTGGGGAAACGACGTATGCATGGTCACTTGGTCTTTTCCCGATCGGCAGTACAACGCTTGCCAAAGTGGGGCGTCCGTTTGGCTGTGCGGGATGTATTAAGTTTGCAGTCACGTCCGGTCAGAATTGGGACGTTATATCCAATGCCTCGTGTAAAGTGAGTGCCACGCTCTTTGCATGTTAAGAACCCTTGCAACAACTCTTTGAGGGGTCCGTAGGTGGCCTGTTGCAAGGCAAACGTTCTGCCTTAATCCAATGTACCCTCATTTTCCCGACTATCATCCCGGATAGCTTCTTATTACAAGACCTACCTATTGTATATATTGTTAACATGTTCTCGTCCTGATAATGCATGAAATATTTACCACTGGGGTTAAGAAACCAACAATCAATCAATCAAACATAAATCCGATTGATAGTTTTCCGTTGTACTATTTAACATTTTGCATCTCGATGCCGTTAATAGTTTACAATGCGGTTTGAATTTGCTCATGATCAGAGGCGGATATGCTGACCTATAGTTGTAAAATTCTCTGTCATTTGGTCTCTGGAAGAGTGTTGTTTCATTGACAATTATACTAACTATTCTTATTTACACACAGGACAATATGAAATATTTGTTTTGGGGTTTATTTTTGGATTAGGTGTACGCTTTAGATTATAGCCATAACAATATCTATTTTTATTTGAATAATTAGCGTACAATATCCTATCTTTAAATTAGACTATTTACCGGATTTGGTATAGCATGAACAACACGACGGATGCCACATGTGTAGCAGGATCTGCTTATCCTTCCGGAACACCTGAGCTCATCCCTAGTTTTTGTTGGGGTTTATGTTGCTTATTCTTTAGTTTTCTATGTTGTGTCATGTGTACTATTGTTTTGTCTGTTTGTCCTTTTCATTTTTAGCCATGGCGTTGTCAGTTTATTTTTGATTAATGTGTTTGGCTGTCCCTCTGGTATCTTTCGTCCCTTTTTTTTTCAAAGCGGATACATTTTAAGGTCATTAAACTAAAAGATAAAGGTTATTTAAAAAAAAAAACATATTGTCTTTTTCACTTCAAGATGGAAATGGATAAATAATGTCTATTCAAATTGAAAATAACGTCTGGTTTTGCTCTTTAACTTTGTACTTGTTTGGCTATATGAATATTTTGATATGAGCGTCACTGATGAGTATTATGTAGACGAAACGCGCATCTGGCGTACTAAATTGTAATCCTGGTACTTTTGGTAACTATTTTGGACAGATTAGAAAAAAAGTTAATAGCTTAACAAGAACGATTTTGTCAATTTAAATGTAGAACACTAGGAAAATATTGTTCTTGAAACACATTACAATTGCTTATAGTTTATATAAGAAAATGCGCATCTATTCAACTTATTGATGTATTTTTCATCTCCAACAAAAAAAAAAAAAAAGGAATAAATAATGTTTTAGGAAAATGAGTTCGAAACACATAATTTTTATGTAATAGTTTTTTTCTAAGTTGTCTTATTTTAGTACTTTTTGGAAAAGTATATTTTGCGAGTACCAAGTAATGCGAATATAACAAACTTGTGTCTGCATTTATATAAGTATATGAGAAAAGTTCACGAAGACAAATTATGTTATAAAAGTAATCTACAGGTATCTTAGTGTTCAAAAAACAATATGAATTGAGGAAATTAACTTAAACAGGATCTATACCTTAGAAACTATTGGACAATTTTTTCTTAGAATTTTCATCTTTCAACTTTCGAAAGGCATGAAATGCGCATGCAGTTTAGTATAATTTGTATTGTTATTGTTAAAGAATGATAATTATCAATTAAGGGAAAGACTGTAATATTTTTTCTGTCTATGAAGAAATAATTATAAAAAAAATTGGTGCACACTGAATAACGCGCGTAGCGGGTTTATATTTAACAGTGTGCACCACATTTTGTATGTTATTTTGAATAAACAGACAAAGATATTACAGTCATTTCTTATAATTTAATTCTAAATTCCATTTTAAACCGTAGAAAACTATGAAAAAACGTTGATGACGTCACGGTCATATGACTAAATTATGTCTATGGGCTGATACCAAAATAACGTCAGCCAATCAGAAGACGCGTTACATCCAAAATTAAATTATTATCAATATGTTTTGGAGGTCTGTGCCAGTTTAAGGAAGTTCGTTCCTTAGTTTCAATATAACAAGCTTTTCATAACATCAGTATATTTTATAAGAGATTAGTGAAGGAAAACGAAAAAACGAAAAAAATCTTAAGGGGTGTGTGCATGTCTTCGAGATATTAGCCATTGAAATCGTGGCGGCAAAATGTTCTCTCTTGATTTTTCTAGCGTCATCTTTTAAAAGTTTAAGTTCTCAAAAACTATTGAATAATAACAAAAAAGGTGTTTTTAGAATTTTACAGATGGCTCGTAATTATATATATGTACATATATATATGGCAGATTCCTAATCTAGGGCAATTATGACGTCATGTCATCCCAAATCTATGGCGGATTTGTATTGTTTCCAAATCTATTGCAAAAGAAGTGCAAATGGAAAACAAAGCAGCGCATATATGACCAATGATTTTTTTTAAACAAGTGGACATGTATGAACCCGTAGAGCGAGCATGTCTGTAAACATCTGTGAAATCAACATTACACAATGGTCACCCAAAGCGTGATGGCAACCAAATATTTTGGTAAACTTTAAATGTATATACCTTAATACAATCATATAATCAAATGAAATGCTCCGTAAAAAATAAACTGATATGTTTATGATACCTGTTTAACGCATTTATTAACCAACTAGTAAGTCTCTTAAATAAAACAGTTTGAATTTTCAAATAATATTTATTTAATCATAAATACATCTTTTTTATTTGATGACGATTTAAATAAGATTGGTATCCATTAATTTTATCTTTCACTATATGAACTTTACCAGCCGTACATAGTAAAACATTAACTCTAACTCCTTTTTTTTTAGATATTCAGTACAGACAAAAAAGCGGTGCCTTTGTTTATCGCGGTCTTCGGCCGATACAGCACAATTATCCCTCTTCCGAATAATACGTCACATCTTCAACCAATTGTTGTCGAAGGAAATACCTTCATCTGGAATTGTGTTCAAATCTATGAGTTAAGCCATCGTTTATGTGGCGGCGAAGATGGTTTCTTGCATTATTCAATTGTGACGTAATTTAAAAATCTGCCATAGATTTGGAGAAAACAAAAATCTGCCATAGATTTGATGTATTTGACGTTTGTAACGTCACTTTTGCCATAGATTAGATATCTGCCATAGATTTGGAACCCGCCATAAATTTAAGGCCGACATATATAATGTTAAAGATTTATCAAAAGAAAAAAAGGAGTTAATGGACAAATATTTCTAAGGCATTGAAATGGATGAAACCAGAGGAAATCTGACAGAAATTAAAAAACAGGACAAGCGAACATTCATAAAGGTTTAAACAGCCAATTGTTTGTATTATATTGAAAGATAAATGCGACTCGGGTGGTATGTACTTTTATCTCTAAATGTTTTAGTATCGACAACATCTCAGTAATACAACAGGGAATGTGTTTATGAAGCAGCATTAACTATTTAAGGTCTGAAAATACATTGGAGAATTGTTTGAAGCTAAGCCTGTTATGTAATGATTGCGATTACTCACAACTTTCTAATACGAATGACCAGAGGATGTATAGTGCACTTGTTTGAGTGTCTCAAAATTAGAATCATTGTTTGAAAAAATTGCCTTTTGATGAAACTTTTGCAAACGTAAGTGCGTAATTAAGTTTTAAATTAAATGCAATCATGCTTAAAGCAGATTTATAATGACAAAATACGCAATACAAAATGTTCTTGAAATAACA
The DNA here is from genome assembly GCA_019925275.1 of Mytilus edulis. Taxonomy (NCBI): domain Eukaryota; kingdom Metazoa; phylum Mollusca; class Bivalvia; order Mytilida; family Mytilidae; genus Mytilus; species Mytilus edulis. The sequence goes on from CM034362.1 coordinate 43,384,244, forward strand.
CTATACATATTATTTTACTTGTTATTCCGTAATTGTTTTCCCCGTTATAATATAAATGTTTTTAGTAAAACGAAAAACTGAAGGTGACAAAGCTAATGATTTGCTTCCTTTAACCTTAGCATGCATGATATTGGTAATGAAAGAAACAACGTATAAAAAAAGAAGATGTGGTATGATTGCCAATGAGACAACTATCCACAAAAAACCAAAATGACACAGACATTCACAACTATAGGTCACCGTACGGCCTTCAACAATGAGCAAAGCCCATACCGCATAGTCAGCTATAAAAGGCCCCGATAAGACAATGTAAAGCAATTCAAACGAGAAAACTAACGGCCTTATTTATGCTAAAAAATGAACTAAAAACAAATATGTAACACATAAACAAACGACAACCACTGAATTAAAGGCTCCTGACTTGGGACAGGCACATACATAAATAATGTGGCGGGGTTAAACATGTTAGCGGGATCCCAACCCTTCCCCTAACCTGGGAAAGTGGTATAACAGTACAACATACGAACGAACTATAAAAATCAGTTGAAAAATGCTTAACTCATCAGACGGACAAAAATACAAGTGGACGTGACCGGGTTTTTATACATCCCGACACATAAAGACACAATGAACAGATCTGAGAGTACTCGCAGCTATCTGACAGCTAGTTCAAAGCCACTAACAACTATTAAAAAAATCATGCATCTTAGACTAAACTATCAATCCGTACTTGCATACTTAAATTGGTTATTTACCTTTCTCTTTCGAAAATAATGTGTTCTGCCCCAAACCAAATAGACTTGCGGTACCAATAACTCACAACTGTTCAATACCAATACCCACAAGAATAAGAACGAACTATAAAAATCAGTTATAAAAGGCTTAACTCATCAGATGGACAAAAATACAAGTGGACGTGCCAATTTTGGCAATGGTAGTCTTTGCGTGTGTTGGTTAACGAATTCAAACTTGTACATAAGTCAATGTATTGACAGATTTGTTGACTCATTGTAATTTGTTTGTATTTTCAGCTGTAACTCTTTTTGTAAGTCACATGTGTATCACAATATCTTCCAAAAAAATCAAATCAGCTGTTAATGCAGATAAAATTAATTCATTTTCAAAAATTCATCATAGGATTATTGGATCTCCTGTCATATAAGCTATGTTAATTTGTCTGACCGAGGAAGAAGTTATATTGTAAAATATTTTATGTTTTCATATTATTACATTTTAGGGTACAATCGTTACAGGGATGTGTGTTTTACACCCAGATCTGTTAAAAATAACTAGTTTTTTGCATAACAAGTTCCGATGTACCTTTCGAATCCAGTAATTTTTTTAAGACAAAAAGCACATTTTACGTCAAATATATAATCCTGGTATCTATGCTTAGTTTATTTTTAAAGATTATCAATTTATGATATGCAACAAAAAGTAAACGACCATCTTCTCTAGACATTAATTGATGTTCACACTGTTTATGTTCTGGACCATGTGAATCTATCAATCATACACTCATACTCATATGGTCCGATGTATAGATAGAAAAAAATACTGTTTACTGTGGTCTCTCTGATTGGTTAGTGGTACACGATTTAATTTCTTCCAACTTTAACAGTCAGGTCTACTCGGGTCTCTCTAATTGGTTAGTGGTACACGATTTAATTTCATCCGAAGTGAACAGTCAGGACAACTCGGGTCTTTCTGATTGGTTAGTGGTACATAATTTGATTTCTTCCAACGTTAACAGTCAGGTCTACTCGGGTCCCTCTGATTGGTTAGTGGTACACGATTTAATGTTATCCGAAGTGAACAGTCTGGACAACTTGGGTCTCTCTGATTGGTTAGTGGTACACAATGTACTCTCTTCTAACGTTAACAGGCAAGATAACTCGGGACTCTGAGACTGGTTGGTTGTTTTTAATATGGAACTTGTATAAAAAAAATACTCGTTTTATATCCGTCAACAGTTTTTCCTTACCTTCAATTTGTTGTGACCTTTGCAAAATTACACTAGTCAAAAAATCATTCTGCAATACAGTGTGTCGTTTTGTGACTTTTTCGTCGAAAAATAGTTCTTGTTATTATTTTTTTTATAACGAAACTATTTCAGCCATCAGTATTTGTTCCATAATACAATAACCACAGTTACCAATTATTTGTTCAGGTGCCGGTCGCTGTTTGGTAAAGTTATTCTACTACAGAGAACTGGAATTGTGTTATAACTTTGAACCAGCTATTCGAATAATCGATGCTTAGCCTTATGAAGATTTTGTGTGTGCAGGAACTGAGCTCATGCGTCTCGATTCTGATGAAAGACACAATTATATCAATAAAATTGAGAAAAGAAATGGGGAATGTGTCAAAGCGACAACAACCCGACCATAGAGCAGACAACAACCGAGTATCGAGTATCAAGTATCAATCTTGTTACAGGTAATATATAATTTAAAAAACTGAAAACAACACGTTATAAATGTAATGCGTTTAAAGCGCTTCATCGTTTACCTACACCAGGAACGCCCAAAGATGAAGATTTAGTATTTGAAAGCCAAGGTTTAACAATACCGAACAGTTACTTAATATATCAATCATTAATCATTTCATTTTTTTTCTTTGCAAATATTATAGTAAGATATGAGAAACAAGAATGTGTCCATAGTACACGGATGCCCCACTCGCACTATCATTTTCTATGTTCAGTGGACCGTGAAATTTGGTAAAAACTTTAATTTGGAATACAAATTTGAAATATCATATCATAGGGCATGTAGGGAACATGTGTACTAAGTTTCAAGTTGATGTAACTTTAACTTCATCAAAAACTACCTTCACCAAAAACTTTAACCTGAAGCGAACGGACGTACAGACGGACGAACGAACAGACGCACAGACCAGAAAACATAATGCCCCTTTACTATCGTAGGTGGGGCATAAAAAATACAAGTTATGTCTTAAACCTATTTTCATATACACAAAAAACATAAGATTTCTAAGTTGATTCGGTTTAAATAATTTGCATTCAAGCGTTAAAATTATATAATTTCTTTCACGACCTTGAAAAATTCGACAATAGTGTTTTTCCTTTACTGTTTAACACAGACACTCATACAACAGCTTTATTTTGAATACCTTTCAGTCAGTGCCACCTAATTGATTAAAAATTTCCAGGATAATACTAGGTATTACTACTAGTCCTAATGAATATCTTTATCACTAGCATACCATCATTTAGATATGACTTCTTGACAAAATTAACAAGAAGGAGAATTTACTGGTCTATAATCCCTATTCTATTGATGTTTGAGTCAGTGATTCAAAGGTCACGGTGACATTGACAATGAAAAAACTCTGGCTTTGCAAAAATAATATTTCATGGTGTGTATCAGATATCTAAAGCAATACCTGTCGGATTAATCACCTATAAAGAAAAAAGGTCTACCTGAAGTCAATGGGTAAAATGTCAAAGTGAAATTTTCAGCTGCATTAAATGTTTACAAATAACATCTCTTGAACCATTCCTGCAATCAAAGCTTTATTTTTGTACAATTCTTCGAGAAAACTTCTATTGATTATTCAAATTTTTGAGAGCAAACTTCTTCCAGAGAGTATAATTAATTTTAGCATGTATCATGAAAGCCAAAAGGCTTTGGTGTAAGATAGTTAAATTCATTTTCAGGCTAATTTTTGAAAGGTCAACAACATTAATCATTAAATCTTAACGAAAAGTGGTTCTCCTCCTTCATATCTACAAAGACCAACACTCGTCTTATCCAACATATGTACTTTTGTGGTTATAAAATTGTTGATTACTTGAATGTTTCTTTCTTTAAGTTCTGGTTGATATCACTTCACCTACTTAAAGTTCTTATCAAATCAATTTTTATCAAAACGGAATCAAGGCGGACGTATCTGACATCAGTCCGACATCAAGGGAGGCCGAAACACATGTTATTGACGGGGAAGCTCGACAGGAACACTTTACATGCATCAACTAAATTAAATCCAGCATGGATTATACAATAACTCCTGTAGGATTTATATTCCTTATCTATAACTATTACAGACATACATTTTCTTCAGCTGACATCGGGAGAGTGTACTATAACGGAATATGCATACCAGGTACAAAAGACGCATGGCAAATAGACGTATAACGATGGAACTACGATGGAATATTTCAGGTGGCTACCAAATGAACCAAGTGGATCATCTACCGTTATCCGCATGACTCGGTCTAGCGACTACAGGTGGACGGTTTCTAATCCTTCACTGAATTGTTCTTATATGTGTGAATATCGATCACAAAATTAAAGATTGTGACGCTATTCAATATCAATAATTGATTATTGTCTGTATCGCTCACCCTCAAAAAGCAGATATCTTACGCAAAAGTTAAACAAAACGCAAAATTACTATAAGCACGACCAATTTAATAAAATCTTAATTGAGGCTCTTTCGCAATGTATTTTAAAATTATGAAGTTTAACAAAAGAGTACTTTTTCATCAACTCAGTGATCACAATAGGCAGCTTGTGGAATTTAGCGTATATGATTAGGGTATAATAGATATATTTTATTCATCAGTGTATTCTAAATTATTTCTTATAATTAGTATGAAATAGAAAAGTAGAAAAGTTAATGCTATCAGTAAACTTGTTGGTTCTTGGTATTGAATAGCGTCACAATCAGGTGGATTATTGCTCAGTCTTTAGATTTCTATTTTGTGTCTTCTGTATTATTATTTGTCTGTTTGTCTGTTTGTCTTTCTTTAGCCATTGCATTGTCAGTATATTTTCGATTAATGTGTTTGACTGTCCCTCTGGTATCTTTCATCCCTCTTTTTTCATACAAATTATGTTTTTTTTACAAAACATCTTTGTAACTGTGCAGTTTAGAAATCACTGGAACAATCATAGAGACTGATGGAATGATTAGAAAAAAGTAAAATCACAAAAATACTGAACTTAGAGGAAAATCAATTCGGAAAGTCCATAATCACATGGCAAAATCAAATAACAAAACGCATCAAAAACGAATGGACAAGAACTGTCATACTCCTGACTTGGTACAGGCATTTTCAAATGTAGAAAATGGTGGATTAAACCTGGTTTTATAGCGCTAACCCGTTCACTTTGATGATAGTCTCATCAATTTCCGTTATATTTACATTGATGCGTTAACTAAACAGACACAATAAATAACATAGTCAGAATATGGGTACATCAGTCATCATCGTATTGCAATTTTAAACGGAACAATTTACAGAACACAAAAACATCTATCTACAAACACATTCATTGATTTGTGTGTATGACGTCAGAACATTTTATACGTCACATAGATTTGTCGTTCAATGTGCATACAAACAATTTTAGAATTTTACCGAGGCAATGTTGGCATACAGGGTTAAAAAATCAAAAGTAGGTAAGAATAAATTTCAGAAATAGACCGAGATTTAAACTAGTCCAAAAGTTAAATATAGAATTGATAAGAATCCACAAATAGTTAATTCCACTACGCGATTGAATGATTTTGACGTTTGTGGTTCAAAGTATATTGTAATTCATAATAGAAATATATCATAATGACATAAAATAGAACAATATCATACTGACGGGATCTTTTAAAGTACAGAGTCACGTTATAAGAACCAAAGAAATACAAAAAGTCGCATATACAAAATACACCACCAAAAAATGAAAAAACAATACAAACACATTGACAAGATGTATAAGTACCGAAAAAGGACGAGACGTTCTTTGACATACCCTGGTTCATCAACTTTCTACTCAGACACTGATAGAACTTTCAATTTAACTAATTCCAGAATTATCATGCTAAAAAGATGCGTAATTTTAAGTTCTTAATTGTTCTAGACATTTCCGTTCTGTAGTTTTCTAGAAATTTACTTTCTACAGTCTACACAATGAATAGATTACATTAGCTGTATTTGGCAAAATGTTTAGGATTGTGTAGGACCTCGAATCTCTATATTATTTGGCGTTTTAACATTTTTCTATTCGAGCGTCACTAATGAGTCTTAATTTTGCAGAAAAAAATCTAATCCTAGTATTTGTGGTTTGTTTAGCAGTTTCGTTGACCGCTTTATATACAGATACCAAAATTACAGAATATTCATTAATATTCCGTTAAGTCCTCTCAATTTGATTAACACAAAGTCTTTAAGTTACGTTAACTACATTGTACATCATACTAGATTGTGACTAGTGACTGGTATGCCATATAATTCTGTTTGGATTCCGTAACATTAAAGAGAAAAATTCCGGATTATAAAAAGGCAAAAGATCGGACATAGATTTTGACAGTGAACTTGACATTTCAATTTATACCACACTACTTATAAACTAGTGCATATTAAATCTTGTTAATTTTATTATTGAGTTGTGTCTTTTGTTGGTTATAATTAAAAGGTAATTCCTGGTCGTAACATAAATTGCATGCTCCTTCGTATTACGTTAATGTTAGATTTTAAAAATATTGGTATTTTATTGAATTAGCCAACAAAATTCTAGAAAAAGGCATTTAATACTGGTATTTTCATAAAAATACCAGACCCTTGATAAACTAAAGAAAGAAGAATTCGTTTTACTTGCTAAAAATCTACAAATAGATTATGGCTAGTAGTAGAAACATATAGATAGAATTCAAGGACTGATAAAAAAAAAGTTTGGTTCAAAAAACTAAGTTGAATTTGCTAGGCGAAAAAAGATCTATCTTTAAAAATGGCTGACGGAAAATTCAAATAGATAACGTTTTGATTATATAAGACAATTGTTGTTATTTGAAGTCTTCCAGCTTTTCATTAATACATAAACAGAATTATATTCTTCGGGTTTTTACCAATTTACAGAAAATTGTACCTTGATATGACACCGTCCTTTATATTTATAAAGAACGGTGTCATATCAACTGACCTCTTCTGTAAACCTACAGATATTAGTACCTTTCTCCCGAAAAAGCTGCCACCCGAACACAAAAGGTATCCCGTACAGTCACGCTCTCAGAGTGGATTCGCTCCTCTCAAAAGACTGTCATTAAACGGTTACAGAAACTTCGCGGATATTTTACCAAACGAGGTTATAAGAAATGAGACATAGATAAGGGGATTGTGCGTGCTAACTATAGCAGCCGCAATGACCTGTTACAATACTAAATGAAAAGGTCAACAAAATAGTTCCATTTGTGTTACCATACCATACCGCCTTTACTTACCTTTCACGTTTGATCCAAGCCAATTGGCAAATTATTGTTAATCACTAATGTTTCCAAATCGTCATGTCCTAGCTTTTCGAAGACCAGAAAGTCTGAAAGACTTAGTTGTGAAAGCTCATGTCTCCTCTAATACAAGCTGTTGAACTGCAGGATGATGCAAGTCGTGTGATAACAGACGATGTCTGACTTGCCAACACATACTGAATACTCAAACATTCACTTGCCACTTCACAGGGTGTGTACACACTATATTTAGAATGTAACTAGTAAAACCTAGAATGTTGTATACCTTATTCAGTGTCGATGTGGCAGGCAGTATGTTGGCTAGAAAAAAACAGCCATTCAACAAACTCATGAATGGTCATCGAACACCTGCCAACCCGACCTCCCCATAAGTCGTCATTTGAGATCACCTTGGCACACCCAAGCTGATCTCAAAAACATAACCAGAACATTTTTCCAAGAGGGCATTAATGAATAATCATAGAATGAGTCATTCATTTTTCGTACCATCACTCTTTTCTGTCATCACTTGTTTTCAGTAACTCCGGATTTCACTCATTTCAAGAATTTTTGAATTATACTAGTTTAAATTTTAGGATTGGCAGGGATGTATAAGACGCAGTTACGTTCAATTATTAAACCCTTGTCAAAATACTCATTTTTTTAATCATTATCAGAGAGATGTGCCAGTTAGCAAGTAACTATTTTTATTTTTACATATCTGTGCAGTCTTTTCCCCGTTTTTTTAAATTTCAAAATTGTACCAGCGTCTCTGATGTTCGCTAAATAGTTATCGAAGGTACCAGGATCCAAAATTCTTAAGCATTATACTGGTAATCTAAATTGGTTTTTTTTTAATTTCAAGATTGTGATAGTGTCATGATTAGAATAGATTGACATGATTCATTTTACATCGTGGTCATACCGAAGAAGGATATCTGTTATCCGAAATATCTATATTTACATTTGTTTATTTTATTGTTATCTTTTTGGTGATGCTGTACCGTTTAAAACTGGCTATATATTATATTTTGTAGTGTAATGTATCATATTTATATGATCCATCGTCCCGTAAGATGTATCAATGGCTATTTATTCAGTCTTTTTATATAATTCGTATAAACATCAGCTCAACAATGTTAGATCTGTAAATTTTTTGTTCTTCCCCCGCCGGGATTCGAACTCATGCTACTGAGATATCAAATCGCCTGCACTTTATCCGCCGCGCTAGTCCACTCGACAACCTTGGCTTCACAAAATAAAGTTTTGGGTGGCCGGGTGTAACCTTTCCTCGTCAGTTTTAATCTAGCGTCGTAATACAGTATGATTATATAAGGTATGAGGATGGAATTGTATCAGATTAGCTGAAGTACAATGTATCTATTATAAAGGATCCTACAAATTAATACAAGATACAGTCACGGAAATAATTATATTTATAAAGTAACAACTTTACAACAGATTTATCCATCCGATTACCATCAGCGATGGTGATACATGGTTGTGTACCTTTTGCATATACAACTCGTCTAAACATCAACCAAAAAATGTTAGATCTGTAATTTTGCTTTCGCCATTTTTTTTGTTCTTCCTTTGCCGGGATTCGAACTCATGCTACTGAAAAATCGTGACACCAAATCCTCTGCCCTACATCCGGCACGCTAGACCAGTCGACCACCTTGGCTTCACATAAAAAAGTTTTCTGTGGCCGGATGTTACCTTTCCTCGTCAGTAATACAGTACCTGATATATAAAGCATGTAGATGAAATTGTTACAGATGATCAGCTGAAATATCTATTGTAAAGGAGCCTACAAATTAATGCAAGATACAGTCATAGAAATAATTATATTATAAGTACGTCTGAACCAGTGACAAAATTAAGGCTCATTAGTGACGCTCGAATAGAAAAATGTTAAAACGCAAAATAATGTAGGAAGTTGAAGAGCTTTGAGGTCCAACACGTTGCTACATATTTTGCCAAATACAGCTAAAGTAATCTATTTACGGTGTAGACTGTAGAAAGTAAACTCCTAAAAAACTACAGAACGGAAACGTCTAGAAAAATTTAGAACATCTTTTTAGCATGATAATTCTGGAATTAGTCAAATTGAAAGTTCTAATCATTTCATCAGTTTCTATAATTGTTCCAGTGATTCCTTAACTGCACAGTTACAAAGATATTTAGTTAATTACCATAATTTGTATGACGAACGAGGGGTGAAAGATACCACAGGGACAGACAAACTCATTGATCGAAAATATACTGACAACGTGATGGCTACAAACAAACAAAAGACAAACAGACAAATAATTATACAGAAGACACAACATAGAAATCTAAAGACTGAGCAGTAATCCTCTATCAAGAAATTTAAAGATTGTGAAACTATCAATATCAAGTAACAACATTACTTCTTCTTAACCAATACTTTTCTACTTTTATCATAAGAATCAATATAGAACAAACTGATGTATAAAATATATATAGTATACCCTAATCATGCACTTAAATACACAAGCTGTTTATTTGCTAATTGTTATCACTGAGTTAATTAAAAAGCACTCTTTTATTAAACTTCATAATTTTGAAATACATTGCGAATGAGCTTCAATTCAGATTTAACTGCACGTGCTCATAGTAAGTGTGCGTTTTGTTTAAATTTTGCGTAAGATATCTGCTTTTTGAGGTTTAGCGAGACAGACAATAAACAATTCTTGATATTGGATAGCGCCACAATCTTTAACTTAGTACACTCTCCCAATGTCAGCTTAAATAAATGTATGTCTGTAATATTTATAGATAAGGGATACAAATCCAACAGGAGGTGTTGTATAAACCGTGCTGAATTTTATTTAGTTGATGCATGTAAAGTTGTCCTGTCGAGCTTCCCTTCAATGACATGTGTTTCTGCCTCCCGTGATGTCTGATGTCAGATACATCCGCCTTGATTCCGGCTTGATTAAAAATGATTTGATAAGAACTTCAAGTAGGTGAAGTTATATTAACCGAAACTTAAAGAAAAAAACATTAAATTAACCAAAATTTCATACAACAAAAGCACAAATGTTGCATAAGGCCACTGTCGGTATGAAGGAAGAGAACACTTTTTGTTGAAATTTAAGTTTAATGGTTAGTGTTGTTGACCTTTCAAAAATTAGACTTAAAAGGAATTTAACTACTGTGGATTCATTATATTTCGTTGAATCCAAATTTTCGTGGACTTCGTGGGTACAGGGAAACCACGAATTTAAATGTTCAACGAATTGCAAATTTGATGTATGGTTAAATGCAGATTTTTGGAAAACCACGAAATCAAATATTCATGAAAATGAAAGTTTTCCTCAATCCACGAAAATTGGTACCCACGAAAATAAATGAATCCACAGTATCTCACACCAAAGCTTTTTAGCTTTCATGATTGATACATACTAAAATTAATTATACCCTTTGGAAGAAGTTGGCTCTCTGAGATATGAATAATCAATAGAAAATTTCTCAAGGAATAGTACAAAAAAAGCTTTGAATCGAAGAATGGTTCAAATGTATTCGAAAACATTTAATGCAGCTGAAAATTTTACTTTGACATTTTACCCATTGACATCAGTTAATACTCTTTTTTTTATTCATAGGTGATTAATCCAACAGTTATTGCTTGAGATATCTGATAAAGACCATGAAATATTTGTTAATCATTGCCAATGTCACGTTGACCTGTTGATACACTGACTCAAACATCAATTGAATCGAATTCATAGACCAGTAAAGTCATATCTAATAATGGTATGCTAGTAATAAGGATATTTCAAAGACTAGTAGTAATACCTAGTATTATTCTGGAACATTCTAATCAATTAAGTGGCACTGACTAAAATGTATTCAAAATAAAGCTATTGTAGGAATATCTGTGTTAAAAAGTATAGGAAAAACACTATTGTTGAAATGTCTATTTCAAGGTCGTGAAAGAAATTATATAATTTTAACGCTTGATTGCAATTTTTATCAAACCGAATCATCTTAGAAGTTAAAAGAAGTCATTGTGTTTACTTAGATCGAATTTCTTATGAAACGTTTTAACTCGACACTATTTATGAACTAATGATGTGTTTCGGTCAACCCTAAAACCTAATATAGATTGGTATGGGTTTTGCGTATTGTTGAAATCCAAATGCTAACTTATAGTTTGTTGTTTAACTCTGTGTCATTTAGTATCTTTCGAAAATTTGTCTCATTAGCAATCATACCACATCTTCTTTTTTATTCCTAACATATTTGTGTTCCAATATGATCATGGAGAGAGAACTTAACTATATATTTTTCTAGACTTTAAAATGAGTTTGACAGTATCGCCAGAATAACTAATATCGTCAGGTAGAAAGCAATTTCTACAGTTTATGAAACATAACATGTACCTACATGTACTGTTTAATGTGACTGTTTAATCAAAAATTATTCATGTATTTTATCATTTAATGTTGCGTCTAGGTTTAAGAATTATAGTAACAATTCTTTGTAGTTGGATAGAAAAGCCTAAATGACTTATTTAGACTTACACCATTAGCAATATTCTTTTTTTTTTGTTGAACATCGTACCTATCAGAGCATGCGCAATGGTTCTGATAAATCCACGGTATTAATATATATGTTAGTCCCTTTATCTTCAATATGTTATTTAATTTTTCACGTTGTATCTTCTCTCATTTTTGTACGATATAACTTGTTTTTTTGTTTGTTTAATAAGTCAAGTTCAAAGAAATAAATTCTATCAACGATAATACACATTAGCAGACAACTGGATGTTAAAGATAATTGGAAAGGTCATATAAAAACTAAAAAAATCGTAAAATCAGCTGATGGTTACATTACCTCGTATATTCTACTTTCAAATCCAATATCAAGAAACAGTCATAGTATTATCGGTCACAGACTAATATATCTCATTCTATCTCGTAAACACTTATGACAGCATCTTCAAAATTACCATAAATCCAATCAAAGTGGTTTGTCATGAATGAATGGATGGTCAATATACTGATTATGATTTTTATTCGTAATGAAAATATTTTGCTGGATGTAGCCTTGGAAAAGTTACATAGATATAGAACTGTTGAGATATGAACCTACCTCATGGGGTTTTTGATTATGTGATTACTTGGCCGTTTTTTTAATGATTATTTGATTATTAAGCCAAATATTTCATGATTATTTGATTACCAAGGACTGTATTTTTAGTTTATGATTATTTGATTACTAAAGATAAGCAAAAATTTAATGATTATGTGATTATATTGGCAAAAAAATGGTGATTATGTGATTACTAGGACCCCCCATGAGGGGCCTCCAAAAAGTACTACGTATGTTAAGTAAAGATGCTGGGAATGGAATATTCATCATTTGTACATCATGTTCATATAATAACATTTTCTTATATCATGTATATATAAACATGATTCGTAATAGCGTACTCAACAATATTAATTCAATTAACTAATTTTTAGAATGAAAATTTGTACACCACAGAGGAAAGTCAGAATATATTTTTTAAATTAATTAATAAATAAATAAATTTGAAAAAAATTGGAGCATTTTGATTGATTGATTTTGTTTTTCTATCGGCTCATAGACGTAACTTTTGTGGAGACACACCCAAATAATGCCGGAACTACTTTTCCTTTAGAATAACAATGAACATGTTAAAAAGTCATAATGGGAGATCGGTATTTAAAACAAAAGTAAACAAACAAGTTTTACTGCTGTGAATGTAATTACAAAATATGTTAGAAATTATTTGTGGTATGTACATGTACATGATTTTACTGACATGTTTTAGAATAAATTACTACAAATTTTGGCAATTTTCGCGTGAATCATAATTCGGCAATTTTCACGTGAATCATTATTCGTCTGCCATAATATACACATAGAGGATACACATGATACAGGGATATCTGATATGTTACTTACGTCGTAAGTACAATCCCCTCTCCTTCTATGAATACTACCTACCGAATTAGACTATTTACACGACGGGTGCCACATGTGGAGCAGGATCTGATTACCCTTCCGGAGCAATCGAGATCACCCTTTTATTTTGGTGGGGTTCGTGTTATTTATTCTTTAGTTTTCTATGGTGTGTCATGTGTCCTACTGTTTGTCTGTTTGTCTTTTTCATTTTTAGCCGCCATGGCAATGTCAGTTTATTTTCAATTTATGAGTTTGATTGTCCCTCTGGTATCTGTTGTCCCTCTTTTACGTCAGTTCAGTAATCGCAGCCATGATGCCTGCTTCCATTTTATCCGGAGAATTGAAATACACAATTATTGAATGCTGAGTTGGAAATAAATCCTGATGAGATGAAGTTGTTTGATGGGAGAGAAATTGGCATTGTACGATTGTTAACTTGTGCATTCTCTGATGATGTTTGTAACGGAGAAGGGACGGATGTATGATTTGAAGTGACGGATGTAACATTTGAAGTAACACTGGCACTTTCAGCTGTTGACACGGTAAGTACTGGTGCTAGAGTAGATTTTGGTGCAGACACGTCATAGACTGATGATATAGACGATAGATTTGCACTCAAGCTTTCCTTTTGAACTTTAGAACATCCACAGTTATTTGTGAAACGGTAATTCCATAACGGTCAACCTACTCGTGATGGCGTCCGTAAAATTTACGAAGGGATGTTTTCAACTTAACCATTTGGAACTCTTGATTTAATAGCTCACTTGTGAGCAACAACCCTCTATCAAGAAAATCATGATAGGAAATGCAAGCACAGGAATATCGTATCAATCGGGAGATATATACACCGTATACAGGTGCTGCTGGAATGTTGCTACTTAGAAATTGATAGTTCACAATTGGAAAGCTGAAATCATCTCTTTTGTCGTAAAGTGTTGTTTTCAACCAACCCTCATTGTTAATTTCTAGATGTAAGTCAAGATATGAGGTCGACATAACTGTATCTGTTGTATCCTCTATCCTTAGTTCAATGGGATATATGCGTTCAACATAGTCACCAAATTTTGAATTATCTAGTGAAAGAACATTACCTATATCATGTATATAGCGGAAAGTAGAGTTAAAGGATATTGCTAACTATTATCTTTATTCCTTAGAAGTTCCTGTATGAAGTCAGCCTCATAATAATAAAGAAATGAGGGTCGGTTGAAAACAAAACTTTACGACAAAAGAGATGATTTCAGCTTTCCAATTGTGAACTTTCAATAAATTACTCCGCGCTGTCATATGACGTCATTGTGTTGCATTTAGTTACCGTTTACTTTGCATATTTTTTTGTCTTTAAAAAGTTGTATTTAATTTATTTATAAGTAATGACTGTAATTCAAATTATGTTTATTGAGCCATAAATAAAGGCAACAGTAGTAAATCCATGGACAAAAAACAAAATCGGGGTAACAAACTAAAACTGAGGGAAACGCATTAAATATAAGAGAAGAATTATAACATTAATTACGGCGGTGCACATTGCCGAGGGTAATAATTGTTTACAACTGAGTGTTACAAAATACAAACCTTTCTTTGACATATGTATTTAACTGCAACTATCCCAAACGTAACATGTGAACGCCATCTATCCAGTTTTAATTGCAACGCAGTCATACATACAACAGAAGTTTAATGAGGCTGATGCAAAACCAATGGTTTGAATATTTTTTCAAATAGTGATATACATATAGTTTGTTTTCTATTTCAGGAATTTGATACATTTCTTTACTAGGTGCTTAGTATCAATTGGTGTAAAAAAAAGCATTAAAGTTTGATAATGTTTTCCTATCTTGAAAGTAAATGGTAAATATAATTCTTATAAGTCGTGTCATCTGCATTCAAAGATGAACATGAGCCTCTATTATTAGAAATGTTCATGTTCTATCACATTGACAGACAAGTATTTTGTTGGAAAAGATAACAACTAAACTGATCTGTTAACTGATTTATTCGGTCTACTGTCATCAGTCTTTTATGCTTCTCATGAAGTCGCTTCAATATAAACGTATTGTGAATAAATTGCTTTTAACACGATACAAGGAATGATTCAAGTTACCCGAGAAGGTATAATAAATAACAGCTCTTGATAAAATATTGCGTATTTGGTCAAACGACTTATTGTAGCAGTTTTAATCTTCAACTAGAAACGTTAAATGAAATTAAGTTTTGTATTGACAGCTTCATATGTTTTAAGGCACCAAGTACAAAACACAGATTTTAAAAATGTTATATACATTATATATATGGACTTTAGGAAAAACTCCCGCCACATTATGTTTGTATGTGACTTTCCCAAGTTAAGAGCCTTTAACATGTTTAATTCAGTGATTGTCTTTTGTTTATATTTCACATATTTGTTTTGTGTAATTTGTTTTGCGTTATAATTAGTCAAGTAGTTTTCTCGTTGAATTATTTTACATTGTCATTTCGGGTCCTTTTTATAGCTGACTATGCGGAATGGGCTTTGGTCATTGCTGAAGGCCGTACGGGGACATAAAGTTGCTGATTTCTGTATGTCTCCTATGGAGAGTTATTTCATTGGCAAACATACCACATCTTCATTTTTATCCTCTATGCATATTTTGAGGTAATGCATGGTACGAGTATATTATCAAAGTTACAATTTTTCAAAATTAATATCGGTTTAGAATAATACAGATAACTTGGAGTTCAAAACAAGACAGAAATGCTGGAAGAGACGTCATAACTTGTCATAAATTCTTGGAAATCCAATTGCTAGAATTCTGTTCTGGTTATTTTCTCATCTTTATTCGTTCTACGTCAACTTAAGGACGTGTTCTCAAATGAAACCTGTTTGCTGTTTAGTCAATTATAAACTATGCTTCGCCTAGGTGACAGGGGAATATCAATACTAATAGTATATGGTTACCTAAGGTCTTCTTCCTATAAACCCATTGCCTAAGTCTGTTACAATATTTGGGATTAACAAATATGCAGTCACGTTCAGTCAAATGGTCACGTTAAATCCGATACCCTAAGAGAGAATGTTATCTTTGCACGTAAAGAATCATTGTAAAAACTATAGGAGAAGGCCGTAAGTAATATGTTACCAGCCAACATAACCGTATTTCCCTATGGTAGTCTGAACTTCGCAGACCCTCTTTGCGGACGACAATGCAATTGGAGAATTGAAAAAAGGAAGCTGATATCGTCTGTGGTCTTAAAGTTGTGTCCTTTATCGATTCTTGTTAACAATTTCTAAATGTTAAGGAAGAAGACAAAAGTACCGATCTCCCAAGTAAATTCAATAAATCATTTGAATATTTATACAATAGCAAATAAAGGCAACAGTAGTATACCGCTGTTCAAACTCATAAATCCATGGACAAAAAACAAAATCGGGGTAACAAACTAAAACTGAGGGAAACGCATTAATATAAGAGGAAAACAACGACACAACACTACAATGTAACACACACAGAAACAATCCCACGAAAATAACAAACATAACATCAAAACCAAATACATGAATTTTGGATAGATAAGTACCGCGACACGTCTTATCGCAATGTGAATTTACACTAAAAAATAAGAGAAAACAAATGACGCAACGTTAAAATGTAACACACACAGAAACGAACTATAATATAACAATGGCCATATTCCTGACTTGGTACAGGAAATTTTTACAGTACAAAATGGTGGGTTAAACCTGGTTTTGTGGCATGCAAAAGTTATCAACCCACTATACAACTGTCATATTTAAAAAACCCGCCACGTACAGACATTTTCCGAAGACAAAGGTGATTTAACCTGAGTTTTAGATTGTAAGTCAACATCCAAGGCAGACCTAACGGTATCTATGGTATCTTTGATGTCAAGTCGAAGGAATACATGTCTTCGACATAGTAACCAATCTTTGAGCTAAACTGAAGAGACATTAACCATCCAATGCAGATGTGGTGCAGTACGTTTTGATTTCTGTTGTTTTTTTTCAGTTTTTAATTTTTGTATACTGAACACTTGTTTAAAGGATATAAAAGGAAAAGGGTTTCTATATGAACATGACATTGATTTAGTTTGTATGTGTTCTATTAGACCTTTGGACATCTTTAGTATGCAACCTGATTCATTTCGCCCCTTAATCTTTTATTAATTCAGTATTGACTCATTAAGATCTTGAAGTACATTGCAAAAATGTTTGATTCTAATTGCTCAGGATGTTGCCATACAAATACCCGGAGGATGTACTTTTTTTCTTATTCAAGTGTCATACATTTCAAATCATTTTTTAAACAATTGTGTTTTGATGAGACTATTGCATATGCAAGTGAGTAATTAAATTTTTGAATTGAATCTTACCATGTGTAAAGCAAATTTTAAATGAGAAATGAGTATTACAAAACTTTCTTGTACTTTTCCTAAAATGATATATGTATTATATGAATTTATTTGTTTAATTTCAGCGCGCATGATGTACAAACATGTCTCTTGCATACTTAAAAGAGGAACGAAAGATACTAGAGGGACAGTCAAACTCATAAATCGAAAATAAACTGACATCGCCATGGCTAAAAAAGAAAAAGACAAACAGACAAACAATAGTACACATGACAACATAAAAAAAAGAATAGCAACACGAACCTCACCAAAAACTAGGGGTGATCTCAGGTGCTCCGGAAGTGTTTTTAATATTCAAAATTAATGTTATTTGCTCCAATTATAATTTAAGTCCCATTCACAGAGTTAGTATATGTATGTTCAAGAAGAAAATAAGAAACTTTTGTGCATACCGAATAGCGTGTTATTCTTGCAGGTGTTAAATTTCGCGATTTTCATTGAATAAGGTATACGAAATATTTTGACGGTTGTTATTTTGGCGGATTCGAAACTTTTATTAGGACCTTTGCATGTGCACTTTTAAATTGGCGAAATTTGTAAAATAACGAGCACCGAGGAAAATTCTAAACTAAAATTCCCTAGACAAAAAATTAAATCAAAAGCTAAACACATAAACGAATGCAAAAACAACTGTAATATTCATGACTTTGTAAATGAACTCATCATAGATACCAAGACTAAATTTTGTACATACGCCAGACGCGCGTTTCGTCTTCAATAGACTCATCAGTGACGCTCGAATCCAAAAAAGATAAAAAGCCAAATGAAGTACGAATTTGAAGAGCATTGAGGACCAAAATTCCTAAAGGTTTTGCCAAATCCAGCTAAGGTAATCTATTCCTGAGGTAGCAAGCAATATGTTTTTGTCATGAAGTAATGCCCAGTTTTTTTTTATACTGTTTATACGTTTTGGTATTGCTGTTGACATTAGAGCCAGGGGAATACCACTCTTGGTCATGTTTGTTGTCAGTTATTTACTCAATTATTTAAAATAACTACCAATTATTTCATAGCTAAACGGTATATATGATGAGTTTCTTTATATATGTAAAAAATATATGTATATTTTATAGATATAATTTGATTTTAAAGACCCTCTACACCTAAAATTTAAATAAAAAACAACATGAATGACACACAATGAATTCAAAATAATTAATTCTACAGTTTATACTGTCATATGTTTGATTGTTCCCCTATAAAACCAATATTTTATTCCATAGAAAATTGCTAACTGAATCAAATTTAATATGCTAGTGTAACGGTGATTGCAGCTTACAGAATATATAATCTTATTTTCCCCTTGAGGAAAACGAAGTAAATCACAGGAAGATCAAATAAAATGAAAAACGAATTTACGTGTCAAACGATATTGAATTAAAAGAAACTTAAAGCAGAAATTAATCGTATTTGTAAATTGAAAATCTATTGCAAACATGTAAAACAATCTACGTTACATTTGTCCTTGAGGTAAAACTCTGGTTTTGCTCTATGTAATGAGATTTCTGTTGGCAAGATTGACATTTTAATGTTCTTTTCTTGAAATTGGCAATATCGCTGCTACGGCTACTATAAATTTCACCATAAAAAGTGAACATTTCAAAGAATTACGTCATGATCTAAACAGACATGTATGCATAAACTGTCTGTGCATCAAAATAACATTTCAATTTTAGGACAACTTGATGTGAATCAAATTACGCGTGTTTAATCATGTGCCAGTATCTACAAGAAACTTTTTGTTCTGAATTTGCCACTGTAATGGTAGCGTTAAAGTTTCACCACAACGCTATGACCTGCAAACTATAAAAATAAATTTCACACATATTTTTATTGGAGCAGATATAATTTCTGCAGTAAACGACTTGGGAACTTTTTTGTTTTTTGGGTTTTTTTTCTTTGAGGAGGTAATGATTCTATCCGGATAGCTATATATAAGAACTACATTCATACGTGTTTATTCGTATGAATTTAAATGCTGCTACGCATTGATCACGATCACAAAAAAATCAATATATGAAAAATCAATTCTTTACCGCTTTAAGCACGATGCTTCTCGGTATAATAAACGTACAAATACATTGTACATCAACATGGAATGGCATGATACATCAGAGAAGCTTGTAAAACATCAATCATTGTCCACTAAAAATTCATTTCTAAGAATAGTTTACACAAATGCAAATCTTTGTCATTTCCAGTACTGAGGAGGGGAACTAATATGAACAATACATGTATATACAGCTGCTTTAATTTGGTAATCATTTTTAAATCGATTTTACGAATGTCTGTATAACGCTGTTTTAAGACTCAACTATAACACGTGTTCTTCATTCTATATTTAAAAAAACCTGGTTTCTAGATAGGTTCTTTTAAAGGGCATTATTAACACCTACGTATGTATTTCAATATGTTCCTTGTGCATTGTAAATTTCATAACTTTCTTTGTCATACATTCCCCTTTTTCAACCCTTCAATCGACCAGAATTGAATATGTTACGTTCACTTATTTGACATTTTAAAGGTAATCCAAAGTTGACAACTTTGTAGAGAGAGGTACCACATGCATAGACAAAGGAATTGTTGTTTGTTTATTTTAATTTTGGAGATGCTATTATATAATATTCCACAGAAAATTGCTGACTGAATCAAATTTAATATGCTAGTGCACCGTTGATTGCAGCTTACAGAATATATAATCAGATTTTCGCTCTGACAAAAAGGAAGTAAATGACAGGAAGATCAAATAAAATGAAAAACGAATTTATGAGTCAAACGATATCGAATTAAAAGAAACTTAATGCAGGAATTAATTGTATTTGTAAATCTATAGCAAA
This sequence comes from Mytilus edulis, assembly GCA_019925275.1. Taxonomy (NCBI): domain Eukaryota; kingdom Metazoa; phylum Mollusca; class Bivalvia; order Mytilida; family Mytilidae; genus Mytilus; species Mytilus edulis. The sequence continues at coordinate 43,404,697 of CM034362.1, forward strand.
CAGGTAAAACAATCTCCGTTGCATCTGTCTTTGAGGAAAAACTCTGGTTTTGCTCTTTGTAATGAGATTTCTTTTTGTTTGTCCATTTAATTTTGGAGATGCTATTTAGTCATTTATTGCTTATTTTTGTTTTTTATTAAACCTTGACAAGTGGTATTACTCCTTAGTGAAAACTAAATTGCGATAAATCAAATTGCCGAGCTAATTACACAATGATTGTATCTTTTTGTATTACTATTATGAAGCTATAAACAATTATGAACATTTATGAAGCTATAAACTATTATCAAGCTATAAATAATTTATTGATATACATACACCTAAGTCAACGTTTAGAATCACAATTTCATCATGAAATTGAAGAAATTCCATATAGGAAAAACTACATTCGACAGTTATGCAAATTTCATACTGAAATGTTCGGAATTTAATTATGATTTATGTTTTGAGAATACACAATTCAGTTTTCTACATAAATCATTGATGTAAGACAGGATGAATTTATGTAAATTATACAGAAGTGATACGTTTTTAATTGAATTTCTTAGGTAATATCCGTATAAAAATTCAATAATGACAAGTCCCTCCGCTACAAAATGAATAATCGACTTTTATGTACTTTATATGACATATGGAATTATCTTTTTTCTGACTCAATTTTGTTTATCCTCCTTAAATGAATATAAAATATATGGATTGCATCATGGGAATGGTAAAAATACCATGGAATTTAATTCTTATATATATGTTTCTTTTTTTGGCATTTTACGAATTCATTCTTGGCCATTTAACCATCCTAAA
>CM034362.1:44005597-44238097 GCA_019925275.1 Mytilus edulis
CCGGAAAAGTACATTTTATTATACAAGGAAGTAATACATCTATTACCATAGTTAGTTACATCTATTGATCGACTCAGGTGCGAGTTATAAATAATATAACAGGTTAGACTCATTTTCCTAACTTAATAAAATTGATGAAATGGTAAGGTCATGAGGCAATACCAGTACATTTTTTTAATAGTTATGGTTATGGAATAGAACAAATAAATGATGTACTCAATAAAATTGGGAATGAAAATGGCGATTATGTTACAGAGACAGCAATCCGACCAAAGAGTAGACAGTCGCAGGCCACCAATGAGTTCATTAAGAAACTGTCTGAAAGGGAAAACATGACGTTGCACACATACAAATGCGTATGTATCATCCAAATACATCTTATTAACCTACACAAATTCTTCTAGATGTGAACACCTTCTTTGGTATACACTGCATGATTGCCTTTGTAATAAGAAGACATTTCATGATTGCCAAACAATTTTTTAGAATATTGTCATTAATGACAAACGTGTCTATGTTTCTTTGATAACAACACATAAACCTAAAATCTTTATAATTTTTCAAGCTTTTGTCTTACAAATTAATAAAATTGACGTCGTTTTCGCTTTCGTATTCATAGGCACGTCTTAAAAATTCAAGTTGATCCTATTATTTTCCTTGAATTGAACATTTCTTAACTTACTGTTTTGATCAACTGTATGCATAATATGAAGTATAATCATGATAATCACACTATAAACATGATAAAGGTGTTTTTCGTTCATGAATATGATAGTGGAACGTAAAAATTCAGATATAGTATTGAATCATGGTTATTAACACATGTGGAGCAAACTAATGTATAAACCCGCTATTTATTTACGCAGTCTAAATGAATGTATCCAGAAGTTAAAAGGTGAATTGATGAGATGAACATTATGAAACAGAATATCTTATGTTTTTTTTGGAAGCGGTGAGAGGAGGAGGATGAACTAAACATTCTATTTCTCATGTTTTGGAGCCAAATTTGAAAAGGAAAGTCAAATGTGAAAATCAAAAGCTCATACACATCAATCCAAAAGATAGATACCAACTGTCAAATTTCTTATGTAGAAAATGGTAGATTAAACCTGGTTTTATAGCTAGCTTAACCTCTCACTTTTATGACAGTTGTACAAAGGAAGTTGTCATATTTTGCAAGTTAATTTGTGTTTAAGCGTTACACCATTTTTATGTATGTGTTATTTAAGGCAAAAGTAGTGTTTTGCTGTTCCAAATTCAAAACTCGATAAAGAAAATATACAAAGGAGTAGGTCCGGTTCATCTGACGAAAGATTTTGACCACTTTTTAAACATTTAAGTGTCTATTTCATTTGAATCAATTAGTTTATGTGAAAGATTTTAACTGATTTAGTCATTAAAAACGATCCGATTCAAGCTTATATATGAAAAATCTACCAAATATGCCGACAAATGTCACTTTTCAGATGGTTTTTGTAAAAAATGAAAGTGGCCGCATCCGTGTTCATCCTCAACCTGTATTATCATAAAATACAACTTAGATTTCAATATTAAGGATGAACACGAATGCGGCCACTTTCGTTTTACACGAAAACCGTCTAAAATGTAACTAAAATGCTAGAATTGTGAAGATTTCAGTAATTAAGGATGCCTTAATGGTGCTAGTATCCGATATATGTGCATTTTATTGTCAAAAACAGCCCATATTTATGTAACAGAAGCATTCTACTGTCCAATAAATAACTAAACGTTTACATTTTAACAATTTTGTAAAACTGCTATATTTTGGGGCCAAAAACGGGTCTTACCGGACCTACTCCTTTGGTCAAACAATTCTTGTTTCACAGCAGTATTAATCAAGGAGTTGGGGCATGATTGCAAGTAAGATCAATTTCATATGGAGGTTTAAGGCAAGAGGATCTTAATGACCGGTGTTTACATAACATAATAAGAAATGGACAATCAAGCTTGCATCCTTAGACATTCATCATTTTTCAGTATAGTTTTCATCAAATGTGATGACGCGTAAATAAACTAATCATGAAAACAAGGAAAACTATTATGTACGCCAAACGCGCGTTCTGTCTATAAATGAATATTATTCTTTGACGTACATATCAAAACAATAAAAAAGAGGCATACTTAAGTGTGTTGACAATGAATGATTCTAAATTCTGAAAGGTTTTACTGATTTCAGTTACGTTAATCTTTTCTTTGGGACGAAAATCATTAATTACCATACCATATTGCTAACAATTAATTACAATAAAAACCAACTCAGTGATAATTCAAGTTAACACAAAAGTGATATCATAGGGGAGGACACCTTGACTAACAAAGCAGTCAACATTTTGATATAATCTTAATTACTATACTAACAAATAAATGTTAAAAAAAACCAACAGAAAAGCATATAGACAAAGCATGTTAACAAAAAAACATGACTTTAAAATTGAGCAAAGCACAATAACACTTTAACGTGATATAAAAGAACCTAGTGACGTCGGCAGAAGTATATTATTAAACATGGTAAACAATGGTAATGATTAAAAATATAAAAGGACAAACACAAGGAACATAAACAAGTAATTAAGATTATAAGCAAGTCAGTACCTATAATAGATACTTTTAGACTAATATTTATTCGGTGAAGTTGATACGGAATATTTATCATCAAGGTCATGGTATATTCCAATGAAAATTTATAAGAAACATGACAATATAATCTTTGACATAACCTTTTCTCATCAACATTCTGCTCAGACACTGGTGACGTTTTATAGAGTCTGAGTTATCGTGTATACATATGTTTTAATGGTTTTCAAGAGATAAGATACCACAAAGACATTCAAAATCGGTTCGAAAATAAACTATAAACAAATATCAAAAGAAAACAGAAAAGCCGCTTAATACAAAACGGAAAACGGAAAACTAAGTATTGGGCGACACAAACCCGATTACACCATGCAGGTTTTAGCAAGTGCTCGGAACGTGTAAGCAGATCCTATTCCATATGTGTCACCAGACTTTTTTTGCCGTTTTCGTTATGAAAGTTATCTTAACGAAATTCTTTTAAGTGCCCGTGGATGTCTAAGTGATAATTTCGCCCGTCATTTGTTAATGTATTTTCATTTAGATTGTCTGGCTTTTTATTAAGATAATTGTTAGATATCGTTGCTAGAAATTTGCTCTTCAATGCACAGATGAAGCTTGATTGATACCAAGGAAAAAATTTGACCAATTCGGACATATAGGCTGTTTAAAACTTGCAGTGAAGTACAAATTGAAAACAAACAAAAGTGAACGTCTAGGAACATACAATACATTACGTTTCTGTTCATTTAGCTGTTTTACTATATTCCTCATGGAAAACGTATACATGTTTTGAACCACGAAGTAATATATCTGTTATATTTTTACCCAGGTGACCAGGATAGAAAAACATACATCTAGAAAAGAAGGAGATTGCGTTCGATTTTTCTGAAGAAACGTTAAAGACATTAAATAATATCAGTCCATTTAAGTAACCAAGGTAGTTTGATATTCTATATGGGGATATAGGTAAAATATATAAAAAAATCACTTTACGAGCATATAAAATAACTGTAAAAGAGAAAGCTTGAATGGCTGTTCTACATTCCAAGGTCACAACGAAATTTGTAACATAGAGTTAAAAAGTTGTTATTCTTTCAAATTCGTTGCGTGTGTTTGAACCTTTGATTTTTTTCATTTGATGGGAGACTTTTCGTTTTGAAAGTTCTTAGAAGTGCATCCTGGGTGTTAATCAAGCTCCATCAGTGCATTGTAGAATACAGATGCAGAACGATGTACAAAAATGAAAATATATCTAGCAGAGAAATATTACAATTATCTTGATAAATAGCCAGACATTCTAAATGAAAATGCGTAACCAATGAGGGGTAGAATTATCACTTAGAAAAGCACGGGACACAATATAATTCAGTTAAATTAACTTTCAGTATGAAAACGTTTAAACCATTCTAATGAACTGGGTTCCTATCTATAAATATTTCAGAAAGATGGTGTATCAATTCATGAATTTGAATGAAATTCACAAATAATATATATATAAACTATCGAAAGGCAATAGTATATATGTCGTGTAGAAGTTGCGATTTTGTACAGGTTATAACATGTACAAACATTTTGTACATGTTATAATTTGTACAATGCAAAACTACAAGTTATAACATGTACAAAAGTACCTCATACATGTTATAACATGATCAAAATATTGCTTAAAAATGGTTTTAACTTGTACAAAATTTGAAAATTTAAAAATATGTTTCTATTATTACAACACATGCCACTAACCTCAATAATATTTTCATCATTGTTTTGTTATTGTCCATTTATGTTAGTGTCCAACCTTTTTAATACAGTTAATGGCCAGATAAATAGTTTTTATAATTACTTAATACCTTAAAGACTTTTAAAATACACATGTAGTCAATAAACATTATTTAGTATTCTTACCTGGTATTCAAACAGAAGAAGACTTAGAAGCAATATTTGAAACAAGTTCTGTATCCAACAATACTGATAGTGAAGACCCTTTTACAGAGACAGAACATTATACCGACACTGAAATTGAAACTGACAAAACAATGTCAGAAACGGACATTATTACTGACACAAACACTTATTGAATGGTCATGATTCAGCAAACAATATTACAATGAACAAACGGATGGATTAGAAACAGAAACAGAAACACTAGTAATTAAATGAAGTGATGCTAACATGGTTGGTGAGGAAGTATCAGCATGACATCTACTGGTTCACTTCCTCGTAAGAGTGCGCTTTCTGGTGGTGATATTTCTGCTGTTAATACTAGTGAGGGTTTGTTTGAAATTTCAAATATTGAAATTAAGCATGCACGAAAGAGGTCCCTTTCTGTCCAGCAGGTACAAGCTGATACTTTGACAAAAAACTCAAAAACAAGATTAGCTGTTCTCTCCCAAGGTGATAACATTATCATTCCTATTCCGTCCATTGATATGGGCCCTGCCGATTAGAAAAACATAACAGGCGTGGTGATGAATGTGAATGAACATAGCGGCTATGAAATTGGAACTAAAGACTAACATTTTGTTTATAATAAGTCTGTCATTATTTTCTCAGGCATGTTACATGGATGAATGAAAAGGAATTTTACTTTGCAAGTCAGATCAAATTTGATATTTTACTTTTAAATAGATTGATGACTGAATACTAAAGTCAGCAATGAATGTATGTGTTTTTCGATATTTATCCTTTTTGTTCTTTGATTTAAAATATTTATTGATCAATGTTACGACTTAATCGTTTTTTCAATCACTAGGATATCGTTTTCAGTTCTTATGTTGTACTGTTATACCACTGTCCAAGGTTAGGGGGAAGGTTGGGATTCCTCTAACAAATTTAACCCCACCATATTATATATGTATGTGTCTGTCCCAAGTCAGGAGCCTGTTATTCAGTTGTTGTCGTTTGTTTATGTGTTACATATTTGTTTTTCGTTCATTTTTTTTTTATATAAATAAGGTCGTTAGTTTTCTGGTTTGAATTGTTTTACATTGTCATTTCGGGGCCTTTTAAAGCTGACTATGCGATATCGGCTTTGCTCATTGTTGAAGGCTGTACGGTGACTTATTGATGTAAATTTCTGTGTCATTTTGGTATCTGGTGGAGAGTTCTCTCATTGGCAATCATGCCACATCTTCTTTTTTTTATATTTAACCCATAGTTTGAAGTATGAAAAAATGTTCCTCAGCCTTATCAGTATATGTTTTTGTACAACTTCATATATTGTTTACACATCTGTCTTTTGTTGAAGAGTGTACGTTGTCTCTTTTTGTTGGTTTATTATGCTTAAGTAATGGCATTTTTATTCTTACATTGCTGATTGATAATCAATTGTTTAACATATTTTTTTTTTGTTATTTACCTCAATGTCTTTACGTGAAAGGAATGGAAACACGTTTAATTATTATTTGTAGTACATACAGGAAACAAGTGGAGTTACCTTTCTTTAATATGTTCATTTCAATTATTTTGAAATTATCATAAAAAAAACTTGTTTACTGTATCATTCTTATCAATTTAAAAGAATGATAAAATATATGTAAATACAAATGAAAGTATCATACCAACTAGTCTCTTTTCAAATTGTAACTGCAAGATAAAAAATAAAAAATACCGCAACTTGCATTATTTTTATTTTGATAAAACGATTCATGTCAATTTGTTTGCTGCGCTCTTATCTAATGAAGGACTGAAGGTAGAGCGCCAACGGACCAAAATTCTGGTAGGCAGTGGTGTTCTCGCCAGGAGGAGAACCCATTACTGCTTTAGCCGTGCACCTGTACAGTTGTATTTTTTATGGGTCTGTAATGGCCCTGAAGAATTTATTTTGGAAAGGATTTTCTACTTGTTCATTCTTTCTCTTTCTTTTTTTGCGATCTTTCTTTTAATCCTTACCATTTTCTCCCACTGTCTATATTTAACACACTCTACCTTTCACTATCGTTTCTCTTTTTCTCTAAATCTTTCTTTTTTCTCAATCATTCTATTTCTATCAATCTTTCTTTATTTCTCTGTGACTGTCTACCTCTTTTTTCCTTCTTTGTCGTGGAAAAGAGAGTGTTGTGTGTGAAAGGGATTGTGTGAGAGAGAATGTATGAGAGAGAGTGCTAGAGAGTGAAAGAGAGACGACTGTGTGTGATAGCGTGTGTGGGAGAGAGACAAAGTGAGATAGAGAGTTGGAGAGAGGTGAGAGAGAGGTGAGAGAGAGAGAGAGAGAGAGAGAGAGAGAGAGAGAGAGTGCCTCTAAAGAGAGAAAGAATGCGTCTGACAGACAGTTGTAGCGATAGAAATAGAGAGCGAGAGTGTGTTTGAGAGTGTGTGTGAGAGAGAGAGAAAGTGTGTCAGAGAGAGAGAAATAATGCGTCTGAGGACAGTATATGTGAGAGAGAGTTAGAGAGAGATAGAGTGTGTCTCAGAGAGAGATAGTGAGAGTGAGATGTGTGCGACAGTAATAAGAAACAGTGTGCCAATGTCTGAGAGAGAGAACAGGGTAGTGTGAGAGAGAGACAGTGAGAGTGAGTAAAGAGAGTATATAAGAGAGATATGTAAGAGTGAGCATGAGAAAAGAAAGAGCATGAAAAATAATGAAATTCAGGGAGAGAGATTGTTAGACCGAGGGAAAATAGATTATGAGAGAGGGAGATAAAGGATGTGTATATCTAACACTCTCTACCTTACACTAACTCTCTCTCTTTCTTTTTTCTGAATCTTCTATTTCTAGCAATCTTTCTTCTCTGTATTTGTTGCTGTCTACCTCTTTTTTCCTCTTCAGTCGTGGAAGAGAGAAAGTATGTGTCTGTGTAAGGGATTGTTTGAGAGAGGGAGATAGAGATAAAGAGAGAGAGAGTTGAAATCTATTTGAATATTGTATCTTTTGGTTCATGCCCAAGAGAGGTATTTCGGTCATTAGATGGTGCACATATTAAAAATTATAGAGCATATCTATTTTTTCTTAAACATGATAAAGGGGAAAATTATACTTCTAAACACAACTCGAATGGAAATAGTCATGCATATTCCAAAGGATAAAAAGTAAAAGTTTGTTCAGGCAGATATTGTGATTCGAGCGTCACTGGTGAGCTGGTATTTAACATTCACTGTGTCTCTCTGTTATTGTAGGATTTGATGATTGGTTGGTATGTTTAGGGAATAGTTAGACATTGATATACATGTATCATCAACCATTACCAATTGTTCTGATAGTTGGTAGTTTAGTGCACCATGGAACAGCGAGTCACTTTTTTAAAGTTTTGCGTTTGTATACTTACTGCGCATTGAATTTCGTTAACACTAAATAAATCAACTTTGGTGAAAATACAATATGGACAATTTCGGGTGGTAATTTTTAATTGGCAGAGGAATCAAGAGTTTCTTCGACAGAACAACCGACCGTCGAAATGAGAAAAGCTGACACAAGGTAGATAGTCGGCTAGTAATAAGAAATTTGAATTATTAGACAACTCGGTCACCGACGTCTCTTACTGTAATATGAGTATCGGTGATATTTTAGTTTTCTTTGTCTCAACATGATATGCAGTATATTCATGACATGTGTGCATTACTCAAAAAGATTAATTGCATATACTGGACACTAACTTAATTTTGCGGATACTTTACCAGCTGCTAGAGACATGCTCGTATCCATGTTAGATTTATGAAACTATTATACCGGAATTAAAAATAGTTTATCTAAATTGTTCCTTATCCAAGATTCTATGCGGAAATGGAACAATACAGTCTCATCAATTAAAGCCGTTTGGTATTTGCTAATCATAAATAAAAACTGCAGTACAATAAATGTCAAATTCCTGATTTCCTCATGTATTTAATGGAATATTAAAACTGGATTTATAGCTTTCTGAACGTCGCAATTGTATGATAGATGCATATAATTCCATCATTTTGACAACAGTGTGTTAGAAAAACTGCCAAACAGCATATACACTTGTCTTATAAGTCACCCATGAAGTCAATGTCTTTAAATGATATCAGTAATTAAACCAGATTCACCCACATCTCAATAAAACTATTTCCGGATTATAAAATATTGATATGAAATATCGTAAACATTTCTTTACGAAATTGTTTTATTACTATAGAAAAAATTATGTACATGGTATCATTGTCATCCAGGAATGATAACTTCCCTGGAGAAATGTATTTTATGTTTATCTCCCTGGAGAAATATAATCAAATAATGTAAGCATAAGACAGGTATGAGTTTGGGTTTAAATGAAATATATTAAGCAATAAAGTAGATATGTGAAACAGACCGACACTCTATTGAATGCGATATTAAACAATTTTGTTTCTATTAAAAACAATGGTTTCTGATGCATTAAAAATGACAATAAACAGAAGTGCATTGTACAATGCTGTACAATTCTCGAAGTTGCAATATTTACGTATTCCTTTGAAATGATAGCTTTTTGCTTTGATATATGACAATTTAATCTTTAGGGTACTTATAGCGAAAATACCACTCTTCCTTTCAATTTAAAAAAGGTGGTAGTCCTAAAACCTGAGAGAAAATAACATATTATGTAGAACATACAGTTAAAAGAAATTTGTATCTACGATTCCCATTTTTATAGAAAAAGCTCTGTTTAATGAGTTTTTATGGATTTTGGCTATCAGTATACTGAGTAAATTAATTACTGATTACTAAAGGATGTTAATACCATGATCTTTACTAAAGACACAGATGAACTTCACAGAAATATGATAGATGGACGATTTAAATCCCATTTCAATTTCTATTAATAAACATACCTTCCCCTTTGTATGATGTTACATATATATCTCAATTGATACGATATTCTCGTGCATGTTCACACTATACGACTTCATATACAGGAGTGTGCTCCTAACGAAGAAACTGCTCCAACAAAGTTATGAAGTGGGACAGATTAAAAATGACAACTCCGTAGATTTTACGACACCATCATGAGTTAGTTGATCCATACGATGTGTCTTTGTCCAACTTACTAAGGACCACGTATTAGATCGTGGTTTGTCACTACGTTGTCTGATCTTTTAATTACCGAACGTGACTTAATCCCGATTGTGACTGTTTTGCTGAGTGTAATTTCGCTTTGCTATAAGAGTGTCACGGTACTTTTCCATCCCAAATTCATGTATTTAGTTTTGATGTTATATTTGTTATTCTCATCGGATTTGTCAAATGTCTTAACGTTTGTAGTTGTAAATTTTTCTGTTGTATTCATGATAATTAATCATCCTGTTCATGTATTAGATTTTAGTTTGAATCAACGACATTTATACGATATATTTGGTTACAGTTTGAATCAGAAGAAACACCAACATAGCTAGATAATATAATAATTATCTACCACTATTTGATATAATAAGTATTGTAATTTGCATAGTAATTAATAGAGGTGTTATCAGTCTTACGCATCTAATCCTGAATTTTATCCTATTCTATCTTATTTTTGGGAAATCTTTTTAGACAAATGTGACGTCACCAAGTGCGTTGATGACTTAACTAACTCGGCTGATGTGCTGTTTAAAGTTGTATTATGTTATGTATCCGTTTTTTTTCTGTAGTTAGTTACCACTTCGGTTTTATCATGTATATTTATACATAGTATTTTATAAAATTAACTGTTTACAAAAAGTATGAATTATTCTAAATAATAGGGATGTTCTTATCCCAGGAAGAAAACCTTAGCCGTATTGGTCACAACTTTTTGGAACTTTTGGATTTCAGTGCTCTCAAACTTTGTTCTTGTTTTGGCCAGTGAACTTTTTCATCTGAGCGTCACTGGTTAGTCTTGTGTAGACGAAACGCACGTCTGGCGTATTAAAACTTTAAACCTGATACCTTTTGTTAGCTATTATTCGTGTTTTTCTTCATTCTCCCATTCATTTGTATTGTAGTCCTGTCATGTAAAGTTGTTATTTTAATGTGTTTTTCAACATTGTCATTAAAGTGGGAGGTTTGGCATGCCACAAAACCAGGTTCAACCCACCATTTGTTTCTTAAATGTCCTGTACCAAGTCAAAAATGGCCATTGTTATTTTATAGTTCGTTTCTGTGTGTGTTACATTTTACAAAAACCTTATCAATATTTCAGGTTTTACAAATCAGACTAGACAAATTGCAAGAAAACAATTATGGAAGAGTCACAGTTGAAAACACATAAATTCTATAAAAACAGAAAACAGCTACTCATAACATTTTTTTTTAATCCATTTGATATTTGTTATCTTGATTTTAAACTACCAGTAAGCTTTATATATATTTAAATATAGGAACAACCGAACAGCACACACTAATTTCAACAATATTATTTTTGGGATTTTGTGTTTTTTTCAGATGTAGGAGTAGAAGAAACAACAGTGAAAAAAGAATGAAAGTCATCATTTTAATAACATTTAACTTGAAATTGAAATAAATCTATTTTTTCTTTATTATGTATTTCAAATATGAGCATTGTGATAAGCTTTAATGAGACAGCAAGCCAACAGCACAATCCAAATAGCTATTTATTGAAGGTCTACTAAAACTTCATGCAAAAATGAAATTTGTGGTTTTTCAATATAAATTAAATTAAAAGTTAGCAACTCTTTGATGCTTTAGTACAACTTGCACGGTTTCAGATGTATAGCTTCAGAACTTGTTTATGAATGAATTATTTATTCCACATTTAAGATGGATATATCAGTATACAAAGAAGGAGATGTGGTTTAATTGCCAATATGTCAACTGATTTTATATGTTTTGAAATATCTTCTACTCTTGTCTCGTTATGTCTTTCATCCCACTTCATATTGACTGCCCTCTGTGTAATTATTTTGGTTTCGATGGTGACTGAGTGACATTACATTACATATGTTAGTTTTATTTAATTTCTTTATGTTTTTATTAGATAGTATTCTTTTAAAGAGTCATTGCATTTAAAATGATATGCGTTGCTCAGAAGTTTCCTTGGTATGAAATATTGTTATTTTCTGAATTTCAGTTTTTGCTGATATATGACATATATGATGTTGGGCTACTGCCATAACCTTTTTCATGCTCTTTACTGTCCTGAAACAATCTAATAATTATTCAATAGTGATTCATTATATGTATTAGATTAGAATACTTAGGTATATTAAAAGGGCAATATTCCAATTATTTAGTCTTATTGCCATAGGACCGAAAAGAACAGATTCCTCCAGAGAAGAAAATGCGCCAAAGGGGGAGATAATGTCCTAAAAAAATTTGCCGTATCAATGACAAGAAATAATGCCATGTTTTTACCAGGCAATAAGTATGCTTCGATTTGGTGTACACAAATAATCAGTTTCTGTTAAATTAGTCACTAGTTGTTTACCTAACGTTTTTTAGGTGTACCTGATGAACTTTATTTCTGAACCTGATGTGTGCAACGATAAAACTGAGCACACATACATATTGATTCAGTTGTTTTCTATTTACTATTATATGATTTAACTTTTTTGTTGATTATGTCTAGCTTTTATTCCTACGTTAGCATGTTTTGTAATACAGATATCAAATATGCAGCAACCCCCCCCCCCCCCAAAAAAAAAAAACAGTTCAGCATGAGCGACTACAATAAGCTTTATTTGATAGGTTCAATGGTATTTTTCAATTGTTACATTTTTCACCTATTTCTCTTTATCATTTATATTTAAAACAAAATGTTGAATAAAATTATAGAATAAAGGGTAAAATATAAGAATTAAATTGTAATTTGGGACAAATCAAAGAATTGAAATTTTTTCGGATGCATAAAATGTCTCTTAGTTTGTTTCCAAAATAAGAACAATAATAAAAAAATAAATATCACTCAGCCGGTCCTATCACTTATTCCGTCGGTTTATCCATTACTTTCTTTACACACTTTCCCTTCCAGTCATCTCTGTCTTTCTCTTTTACTTTTTATTCTCCTTTGCTGTTCCTGATCAATATATCTCAATGTCGCTCTGGTATACTCTTCAATCACGAACTCATTTCCCTCTCCTCTTCTCTACACTCTCACAATCTCTCTCATACTTTCTCTTTCTTCAAGTATTCTACTATCTTTTATGAATGTGACCTACCGAATTAGACTATTTACCGGATGTGTTATAACATGAGCAACACGATGGGTGCCACAAGTGGAGCAGGATCTGATTACCCTGATATCCCCCCAGTTTTTGGTGGGGTTCGCGTTGCTTATTTTTATTTTTTATGCTGTGTCATGTGTACTATTGATTGTCTGTTTGTCTTTTTTTAATTTTTAGCCATGGCGTTGTCAGTCTATTTTAAATTAATGAGTTTGACTGTCTCTCTGGTATCTTTCGTTGCTCTTTTTTTTACTCTTACACATACACACACACTCTCTTTCATTGTTTCTCACTCTCTATTTCACTTTTTCTCACTCTGTCTCATCCTTTCTCATTCACGAATACTCTTACTCTCTGTTATTCTCTCTCGCCCCTGTCTAACTTAATCTCTCTGCCACCTTCTCTTACCTTCTCACCCTTTTTTCAACCACGCCCTCTCATTCTCTTTCTGTCACCTTCTCTCACTCTCTTACATTCTCTGTCTTCCTCTCTCACTCGTTCACACTCTCTTCCACTCTCTTGCACTATCTCTGTCACTTTATGTCACCCTCTGTCACCCTGTCTCCCTCTCTCGCCCTGCCTCACTCTCTTTGTCACCTTTCTCATCATCTCTCACCCTTTCTTATCCACTATCATCCTTTCTGTCACCCTATCGCAACCTGTTTTTACCATATCTCATCCTGTCTCACTCTCTCTAACCTATCTCATCCTCTCTCATGCTCTTTCATCCACTCATCATCCTTTATCTCACTCTCCTCCCTCTTTTACCCTTCACTCCCTCTCTCGCCTCTCTTTCACCCTTCTCACTTTCTTCTCTACTCTCCTCTTTCATCTTCTCTTTTCTCCACTCTCTCTTTCACCCTATCACTCCCCTCTCTCTCGTCTCCTTCTTTTCGATATCTGTCATACCCTCGCATTAAAAAGAGAAGGAGAAATGATGATTAGACAGTGACAGAAACAAATAAATAAAGAAAGATTGAGAGAAAAAAAAAGAGAAAGAAAAGAGAAACATTGAAAGAGTGAGATAAAGATAGTGAGAGAAAATAAGATAAGAAAGTAACGGTATGCATATGGTTTGGTATCTATTTCGAGTTGCTTTTTTAATTGAAAATCTTATTACATCTCGCTGAAATTCATATTTTACAAGGTATATGCTTGACGATAATTTGTTAATGGTGTTCTTATATAAGAAACAACACAACAACTCCAATCCACAAATAAATATAATATATATTTTGAACTGAATGTCAATAACGTCAAGGTACTTGTGTCATCTCAGTTAGTAACACTTGAGATATGTATCTGATTTATTTGTTGTTGTTGTTTTGACAGAATTAAAAAAGGAAGTCCGTCTAGTAAAATTCCGTGTTATTTCCGTGAAAATGTCACATTTGAAGATATAAATATAGACTTATAACTGATATCAATAATATCGGCGGAAATTTCCATTAAACGTTAAGTAATTAATAGAAGACTTTCAGAATACAACACGAACTGTTATAAACCTTGTAAATAAAATCAAGAATAGTTCAACATTATATGTGTTACACACAAATACTTATAGCCCTCTAACCAAGAGTCATTTTTATATTCGTGTATATCAACATTCTCAATGTTCTAAGACTAGTACTATAGTAAATACGACTAAAGTAGTAAGTTTGATAATATAAATTACCACCAAGGACAGTTTTAAGGCATGATGCTGGTTAAATAAAAGAAATTGATAAAAAAAAAAGTGAGACAAATATGGAAATTGTCAATAATAGACTAATCATTTGTTTATGTGTGACATATTTGTTTTTCGTTCATTTTTTTTATATAAAAAAGGCCGTTAGTTTGAATTGTTTTACATTGTCTTATCGGGGCCTTTTATAGCTGACTATGCGGTATGGGCTTTGCTCATTGTTGAAGGCCGTATGGTGACCTATAGTGGTTAATGTCTGTGTCATTTTGGTTTCTTGTGGACAGTTGTCTCATTGGCAATCATACCACATCTTCTTTTTCATACAATCAACATAATCTCAATATTATCCAGAAACGGATTGGTGATTGTATCATACATGTATGTGATACATGTAAGAAAACAATACCAATCTCTTACTTTTTTTCTTTTTAAACTATCATTCCACGTAAATATCTATACATCTACAGCTACATTTGAATGTTATATCTGAGTAAAAAAAAATCAGGAAAACATATTCTGTAAAATATGTTACAAGTATCTATATGTTGTGGATTAAAATATCAAATATCTAGAAATTGTTGAACTGCAATTGTATGATAAGGTTGGGATTTTTTTTTAAGAAGAAAATGTTCTTTGAATTCACTATTTTTTCTTACTCGTAACATAAACCTATCAGAGTTATAAAAACAACAAGAAAAAGAGCATTTCATCCCTTTGCTCGTTACGTGCATACATGTTCATGGTGTGAGGACCTCGTTACCGGGCAAGTGCCCCTCATTCAAAAACATTTCTAGCAGTGTTAGGTGGAGAAACTACTGAAATTGACACAAAAGAAACGACACTATCACGAGTTGTTTAAAATAGAGTAATCACTTAAATACATACTCAAACGTATTCATAAAACAAATGCGTAATAGTGATTTCAGTGAAATATATATATCTAAGGTAATTATAGTATTGATAAATTCTTTTAAAAATATTATAGATGGAATACCTACAGTTGTCGGTGGAAAATGAAATGACAACGCCTTTGCAAAAATGAAAACATTTAAAGACCACTAATAGTTTACAAAATTCTATATAAAAAAGACTTCGCAAAACAAAACCCACTCAAAAGCAGAGATGGTTTCATGTGTTACAAAAAGTAAACCAACAGGAAGACTTGTCATCTTTTTTTAGTACATTGTACTGGCTACGAGGCAACAATTTAATGTCAAATGATAAGAGGTGTGGCAACAAACACCTATGTTTATGTCTCTAGTTTGCTTTAACCATCGTTCGAACATAATTATGTACACAAACGTTGTATATGCTTATTAATTCGAGGTGATTGTACATCTGTATTCTGCTTAAATTTGTCACCATATACAATATAAAGAAAGATTCTTTATTACGCATTAATATACCAAAACGTAGTTCATCAGTTCTACAAATGTAGTATTTGTGTCGATATGACACTATATTTGATGAAAGAATTTACTGATTTCCTTTATGTATAGACTACGGCAATTTATAAGTTTGTTAGAAATAAAAAGCGAACTAAAGTTAAATGAACGATATGCATAGTTCACTACTGCGTTTCGAGTTAAGTTTTGCTAGCATCTTAATCAATTCTATTTTTACAACAAGATTGGCGATAATTTATCTATGAGGTATCATGAAAAAAAAAACAGGCAGAACAACAACTTTTAAATAAAAATAAATATCAACTTAATTGGAAGTAAATGTAAAAAAATCTTCATTATACAATATATTTGATCTGACAAGTTACGAAATGTTTCTAATTAGATTGTTGTTTAAACAGACACAAACAAGGAAATCCAACCAGCCTAATTTAAGAGTTGTTTCCTGAAATGTCACATTTAAAGATGTACATAGACATTATAAAGGATATAACTAACATGGTACGCTAAGTAATTGATAGGAAACTGTTGAAAGATAACAAGAACCGTAATAAAGATTAAAAATATAAGGAAAAACAAAAACAGGACGGTATTATGTCAACATTTTCTTACTTTATTATACCAGGAGAATACGAAACAGAATAAATTAATCTACGATATTTTAACTGCAAAAATCTATTGAATAATTAATCAATTTTTAAAGACAGATTCCAATGACATGGATGTATCTATCTTTGCTCTATTTACCTTTTAAGGTGATTACACGCAAATTATTGCTATGAACAATTCTATCCTTATTTTGATGACTCAATTTAAATGGGTTCATTCAGTATTTGCTTGTGTCAATGAACTAAAGACCTATAGTTGTTAATTTCTGTGTCATGTTGGTCTCTTGTGGAGAGTTGCCTCATTGGCAATCATACCACGTCTTATTTTTTATATACGCTTTACATCATGACGGCGGGAAGACGCATTCTTAAACGTATGAATAAAAGGTTTATCTTTGTTTGAAATTTGATAACATTGGCTGTAATAGTATAATAAAAAAACGGTACTATTTCTGTTTGACGTAAACCACTAACATATTAGTTTTTTTCTTATAATGTCTTCTAATTGTGCTTTTAACTCTGTTTTCCATGTTCAGTTGAATTTCATATCATGTGTAAGAGTTTAACAATAATTGTTCAATATTATTTATTTTTAACGATTATGGTGTCTTAAGACGACAAACGATCATCTCGCGTCCTCAATTGTAACGTTGGTTACTGTCATTGGTTTTGACAACCACTGGTTCGATAATAATACAGTCATCATAGATTCCATTATTAGAGTATTGCAGACCAGTTACGAGTGTTATATACCAAAGAATCATAAGTGACGCTTTCTGCAACTGCCTCGTGATGTTTCGTTTAAACAAATCGCCTCTTCGAAATTTCAAACATAAGATATCTTACCAAATGTTACAGTTTTTGGAAGCAATAATCAATGTTTTCTAAATGTGTAAATGATTTAATTCGGGAGCCATTTATGTCTCAGGAGTGGACTAATAGAGCTTATGGCACATTATAGTATACGCATTATATATTTAAACAGTGTTATATATTTTTTGATTATAGAACAACTTTAAGAGATTGCATTTTATTTGTTTACAACTTAAAAAAATAAATGAGTTCACGTGTTCCTTTATTTGTTTGTCAAGGAATCCATATACACTTGTGCAAAATCAAAATAGAATGAAACATATCATTGATAGTATCTGTAGCATGCAATATACTTAATAAAGGCTTAGTGTTATTCTTGAAAGTCTACAGTTTTGACCAATAGGCGTTTCTGAACTGTTATGTTCATTTCCCACTTACAAAAATTTAACAAACACTTGCATGACTTAATATTCAACTCCATGGAAGTGAAAAAAGTACTAAGTTTAATCTAAACTGAATTTGGAAAGTTTCAAATTACGACAAAAGTAAGACAATGGCGTCTTTTGTCTATTTCAAATTGGCAGATAATCGACTTTGATAGCTGATTGTTGTGAATTCATAACATACAGCAACACAATGCGGATACATTCTGACATTGTATATCTGTTTAGGTACCAATTTATGATTAACTTTTTACGAAAACAAAAAGATAATGGAAAGATTGCATGTCGATAAAACATTAAAAGCATCTTTTAATGTCATTAAAATGTCAAAATTATTGTGTGTTTTGTTATTAATGTTAATGAAAAATACATGTGTTTCCTCTCATACCGCAAATTATTTGGTATGCTTTTTTATAAATCCACCTTTTCTGAATATTTTCCTACCACAACAAGCTTCAGAAACCATCTGCATAGAATATTAATTTCAAAACAATGTTAAAAGATTAACAAAACAACACGATGATTAATGTATGCGCATGTAGCACATAGTTCATTTTTGACAATACTCATATGGCCCGGAACATATATTTGTAACCCTGCAATCGTTTACGCCTATGTTATAAAGCTTTTAAACTCATTGTATTTACTCTTAGATTCCTCAAATAAATATCAATTAGCAAAGTCAATATTTAATTATTCAGTTCCTGACAAAAAAGTCTTAATTGTCATTTGTAATTTTCCGTCATGGTAATTAAGTCTCACGTACATTTTATATCAGATTGAAAATAGGTTTATGCGATCAGTTGTTTGCCAATTTGAAGTGTGTCTAATCATGACGTTTATTAATTGTGTTATTGTTGGAGATTTGATAGTGTAAGTTTGTAATAATTTGGCCGTGTATCAGCTGCACTCAACCAGTACAATGGATACCAATTTCTACTAATCGGATGCATATTGGCGCTTTATATTACTTTTTATCTGAACTTAAAAACAATAGACATAAGAAGATGAAGCATTAGTGCCAATGAGACGACCCTCAATACAAGTTCCAATTTGTAAAAGTAAACTAATATAGGCCAAAGTATGGTCTTCAAATCGGAGCATTGACTCACACCGATCAACAAGCTATACAAGGCCCCAAAATGACTAGTGTTAAGTAATTCAAACAGAAAAACCAACGGTCTTATCTTTATAAAAAAAAAACGAAAAACGGAAAACACTAAGGACTAACATCAGAAAAAGACAACTGCTGAATATCAAATTCCTGATTTAAGACAGGTACAAACAAATGTCGCGGGTTTGAACCATTTAAGGTTGTTGTTTGGTAAATGTACATGTAACAACTTGCAAAATTATACAAATGAAAACATTCGGAGGTAATAGCGATGTGACTTTGTATTATAGTGATGTGATTCTTTCATCTTTATATTCTAAACCTGTACCAATCAAATACAAAACAATGTGCTTTCATTATTATTAATTTGCTTAGTTTAGTTTGTCTTAACCTACGGTTTCAACGGATGACATTTGGTTTCTTAATATGAAGCGACATATTCTGACAGGATAATGTTTTGTCACAAATAAGTAGATAAGTAAACATCATCTCATTTATATTCATATGTAACAGTAACATTTGCAAGGTCATACCGATCACTATATGATTAATTATTACCTCATATGTGCATACGGGTGGTTAAATATAGCCTGTTTCGTAATTTGTTTATGAACAATACTCATTACAACATTACAAGCCAAATGATGAGCAGTGGGATGAAACAGTATTTTAGTTATGATGGGATAAAACAAAAGTTTAATCACCGTGATTTCGTTTGTTGCACGTCATTGTCTTTGTTACAGTTCAATGTCTTTTGGTAATTTGAATTAATGACAGACATTTTAGTTCTCGCAACTTAATCTATATAGATATTATTTGGTAAAGTCTAGTAAAAATAAGAAAAACAATGCACTGTCAGCACTATGAATGACTAAGTACATGGCACCAAGGTTATCCATTAAAAAAACATATTATGTATCGGTATAAATATCGAAGCAGCTACAAACACATTTGGACGGTCATATCAAATACGATTTGATTGTTTATTATTCCGGATGCGTAAACCATCGTTTATATATAGCCAGTTTCATATTTTGTTTTTCGAGAAACCTGATTACAAACCAACTGATTAGCGGTGGGAAATAACAGTTATTAAGTTATGATAGAAATGAACAAAAGTTTGATCACGGTGATTGTGTTTGTCGCAAGTGTTAGCATTTGTATAATATAAATGTCTTTCTGTTATTTGAATTGATTGCAGATATTTCATTTCCCATTGTTTAATATCTATATAACTTTTTCAGGTTATGGCATTAAAAGAATGTATCCAGATCTGCTAGGGAACACACTAGACACTTATTGTTGTTGGTGTAGTTCATGTTGTTTAGTATTTAGTTTTCTATGTTGCGTTTTGTGTACTATTGTTTGTTTTTGTTTTCTAGCCATGATGTTGTTAGTTCGTTTTCGACTTATGAGTCTGAATGTCTCTCTGATATATTTTACTAGTAAAAAAATCTAAACTGGCATCTTGATTCAAAACAAAACAAGTAATCATCATACTGGAATTTTATGTCGAGGATCGTTAGACTTTAAGAGTAAGTCACTATAATATATGTGTAAAAATTAAAAACAAATCTTTATGGGAAAATTTAACATTTCAAAAACATATACTGAAAACAAGAGAAACATAAAAACTAAAATAAAACCTGGAAGCTATATGCATGCAATCAGACGTCTTAAAATGTATTTCATCTCTAAATGGAAAGCAGTTGATGCAATAACATGACATTGCTACACAAATTTTACTGTCTATCAAAACAGTTGCAACCTACTGACATTCATTGTTCCATTTGAGCGTAACAATCTTACAAATTAATAAGAATGCAATATAACATTCTTCTAAAGCTTCGCTCAGCGAAAGTATTAGCAACTAGGTATGATCATACTGTGCTGTTGTGTTTCTTTTAGTATTAACAATTCAATGCTTCTATAATTTTAACTTTTACCGAGAGATAGCTAGACCTGCTCATCAAATAAAAACTGTCTTCTTCGATATTTTTGAAAATGGATAAATGTTGCTGCTTTGTTTTAAAAAAAGGAAAATCCTTCAAAAGCGAGCTCTCTGTCTTTCTTCTTGTGAACGCTTTTCCAGATTACTCATTCATTCTTTTTTTAGACGAAACGCGCGTCTGGCGTAAATATAAAATTTTGATCCTGGTATCTATCATGAGTTTTTTTTTTTTTACATATTACCACCTGGATGCTTTCAAAGATTTTGTCTTAGTAAAAATAGTTGTCGATTTCTTCGATTTCCTTCACGTCTTTTTTCATTAACCTTTTCATGTTGCATGTATTCACATTTTAGTTTGATTGATGGCTTTCTCACAGCAAGACCCTTTTTAAGTCGTGTTGTCTTTGTAATATCTCAATCTATTCATGCAATCCATGTATCCAACCAAAGATAGCAAAACAAATGTAATTCTGCTGCAAGATTGTTTCATCCATTAACGTCGTTTATCTTTTCCTTGGCATACAACAACATTTCTGAAATCGTGCCTAGAATGGTAAGATAAAATGTTATCATAATTGACTTCAATGCTTTTTTGTTAAATTTGATTTATAGGCTCACACTTTCGCATTGTTCGTCATCAATGAATCTATTTTGGATTGCAATTAACTATACTCGTCAAAGATAACAGAATAATAAGCAAATAAGGACGCCAGACAAACGTTCTGCTTATTCATCAGAGACGTTCAAATCAAAATAGTTTAAAGGCAAAGTCAGGTATATCGTTTAAGAGCAACTCAAATAAACAATTCTTAAAAACGTTTGCCAAATATATTTGTAATATATTTCTGTGTTAGAAACCTCTTAGTTTTTCGCACAATTCAAACATCCAATTTATCATCTTTCGTGTACAATTTATCGTACTTTTTGGGCCTTTTTAACTTTTTTGGATTCGAGCGTCACTGATGAGTCTTTTGTAGACGAAATACGCGTATATACTAAATTTAGTCCTGGTATCTATGATGAGTTTATTTCGGTCATATATGTATTTGCCATTTTGAATCTAACTATATTATTCAATTTTTGTCTTATCATAGTTTCCAAAAATAAAATTTGCTTGAGAATGACAACTTATCCATTTCGATTTCTCTTTAAAGCTATGTAAAAGCTTGTGTTTGTACGTAGACATGTGCTAACTTACAAAGCAGTACAACATATGTAAATAGCATTTCTTTTGTATTCTTATATCACCTATAAGGTCAGACTGAATACTATTTGATTATTTATTACCCCAGATGTGCACACGCGTGATTATATATAGCCTGTTTCGTAATTTGTTTGTAAACAAAACTAATTACTGAAACTGATGAGCAGTGGGAAATTACAGTCAAAAAGTTAAAATAGACAGGCACACAAGTTTCATTACAGTAATTGTGTTTGTCGCAAGTTATAGTGTTTGTAAAATATCAATGTCTTTTTGTTATTTGAATTAACATCAGATTTGTTTATTAACCACAGCTTAATCTATATAGAACTTGTTTTAGGCTAAAGAATATTAGTTAATTTATCATCTTTTCTGTGTCTTTATCGATAAACATGTATGTTTTGAATTACAATTTTTGTTTATACTATATAAAATTGAGAATGGAAATGGGGAATGTGTCAAAGAGACAACAACCCGACCATAGAAAAAAACAACAGCAGAAGATCACCAACAGGTCTTCAATGTAGCGAGAAATTCCCGCACCCGGAGGCGTCCTTCAACTGGCCCCTAAACAAATATATACTAGTTCAGTGATAATGAACGCCATACTAATTTAATATAGTTCTATTTAGTAAGCCATGCTGTCCCCTATTATTATTCAATTCCGAGAAATAGTAACAATAAATAATTTCTTTGCTAGATACATGATGAAACAATACATAGCCGATGATTTGTTGTTATGAGTATTTTTACGACAGGATCGATCCACACATACCCTTTCGGAGCACCTAATGCATCCATATTTTTGGTGGTGTTCGTGTTGCGCAGTCCATATTTTTCTTATGTTGTTTTTTCAGTACTATTGTTTGTTTTTATCTTATTCAAACCATGGTGTTGTCAGTTCTTGAATCATGAAGTTGAATGTCCCTCTGGTATCGTTTGTCCCACTTTTGCTAGTAACATTTATAAACTGGCGTCTTGGATTCAAAAGAGAACATGTCTTCAGAATATAGGAGACGTTAATAATAAGTCATTACTGTAAACTGTATGTGTGGAAAGAAGAGTAAGATTTAACCTTTAGATTTCAAAAGCATAAAATAGAAATCAAGAGAAACAAAAAAAAAACAACCTTGAAGCTTTATGCATGAACTCAGATGTTTAATTAGTTGTTTTATGTTTAATGGCATGCAGTTCAGGAAAGAACATGACATGGCTATAAATGATAAGCTGAATCTGAAAACAGTTGACACCTGGTGATATTCATTGTTCCGATTGAGCGAAACCATATTGCACATTAATAAGAACATACTACTATATTATTTTAAAACTTTAATCAAAGTGCAAAATTAGCAATTATATCTGATCATACCGCGCACTGTTTTAAAATTTGTCATGTTTCTTAAAATCATAACAGTGTAATGTTTCTGTAATCAATATCACTTCTAAAAACTGACAACGATATAGCTATACCTGGTATTACAATAGAAACCGTGGTCTTTGCTTTTTAATGACTATTTGTAAACATTGTTGTTCTATTGGGAAAATCGTCTTTTAGTTGCGTGCACTATGCTTTATTATTTTGAACACTGTTCTTGATTACCAAGGCACATGACTTTTACAATTGCCCACAGCAATTAAGTTGGCTAATAAGTTTATTTCATCAACTGTTTCTTAAATTACCAGCAGATTCCAGTTATTAGTTATTCTTATAAATATGCAGTGACATAAAAGATATTATATGATTGCCAATGAGACAACTCTTCAAAAGTGACAAAATGATATAGCAATTAACAGCTATAGGTCACCGAACATTTTTTTATATTAATAAATTTGGAATATACAAATTAAACTAGAATCATCTTCGCTTGAGCTTTGTATGATAGGTGTCTCATTGACAATCATTCTACATCTTCTAGTAATACATTGATCAAATGTTATATAAAGGTTGTTAGCCGGTATCAACAGACTTGTCATTTTCTTGGACATAAAAAAAAAACCAGCTGCTTCAAATAAAGGCAACCGTAGTATACCCTGTTAAAAACTCATAAATCCATGGACAAAAAACTAAATCGGGGTAACAAACTAACACAGAGGGAAACACATTAAATATAAGAGGAGAACAACGACACAACACTAAAATGTAACACACACAAAAACGGACCAAGCAACAGACAAAATCCCACGAGAAAAACAAATATAACAAAAAAACCAAATGCATAAATTTGGGATAGACAAGTACCGTGACACGTCTTATCGCAATGTGAATTTACACTCAAAAATAAGAGAAAACAAAACAGATAAAGCTCTAGTTGAATAACTGGGAAATGACTCAAATCATGTCATCCAAATTTACAATTCTAAATGTGGAGTTAAATGTTCTTTCGTTGACATTTAATTCCTGCTATATATTAGAGTATAAGAATAACCTGATTAATAATTGTTTCATTAAATTACAACTAATATCACGCAACGTTCCAGTACAATTACCCCAACTGTTTACTATAATGACTTTAACTATATAGTATATATGATGTGCTATGCGTACCAATGAAACAACCGTCCATCGAAGTCATAATTTGTAAAAGTACACTTTTATTCATGTAGATCAAAGTACCTAGCTTTGGCAAACAGCAAGCTCTGAAGGACACCCAAGTGCCAAACCATTCAAACAGGTTTTTTTTCTTCAGAAATCGCGTTCATTATCAATCGGAAAGTTTCGTCACTTCCCAGTTCTAAATGTTTACAGTAATACACAATTAGTTGACAGGTTATTTCAGATATATTATATGTTTATAGCATGATGTAAATCAAAATAGCATAGTACAAAAAGACCACTAATGTGCATGTAGTACAACGAAATCAAACAAATCGATTTAAGTGTTCATGTTCTTATTATACAAGAAGATAAAAGATTGGCTTTTACACATAACGTATCACTTAATAACACGAAATAAAAAAAAAATGTGCTGTCACCACTAAGTGACTAAGTACACAAAATAATTATCGGTTTAAATAGTGAAGCATGCAGCTACGTCATTCAATGTATTGCCTTATTTAAAGTAAACCGTATGACTTAGAAGTTTGATAAACCACTCACATAAACCCATTCTGACTGTTCATGTCGTTTTAACTTACGTTTGCTTATATCACATTATTGTTGATGAATACTACACTTACCCTTAACCTCAACATATGATATGAAAGCTGCGGGACCACTCTCTCTGATTTTTTGCAAACACTTTTCGATGAAGAGCAATAATTATTTTATTTGATGTATTTATTCTACTTGAAAAAAGTTTTGTATATTTATATTATATTATTTATTATTATTCAAAGTCAAGAATAATGCAGGGTCATAGATCTCAGAAAAAAATACTTGTCTGTCACTAAAGATTTTTTTTGTTTTTTTGTGTGTGCAGTTTTCATCATCGGAACAGAAAATACTTTGTGTATTTGTTGACAGTGTTTGAAAAGAAGACTTATGTTTTGTTGGTATAAGTTAAGGTGGTACCCAACACTTTCACTAAAATTAATTTGGCTCGTTTAATTTTCATTAAATTTTGTCAAAGTATTTACTTTGACACTTGAACAAAAATATAAAAATTTTAAAAATTTTAAACCAACCGTTTTGTCAGAAAAATTACACTGGTTATATAGCAATTTGACAACCACCAATTTTGATCATTGAGAAGCTTAACATTCCTTTTACAACACAACGTAATTAAAACGTTTAGCTGACTTTACAGAGTTATCTCCCTGTAGTGTTATGTACCACCTTATACTAATGTATTTCGTTATTTCTTTTTATTTACCTTTGTTTTACTTTTCGTTGAATAAAAAGAAAAAAATACCTGGATAAATATTAAATGTTATATTATATATAGATTATAGTATAAAAATTATGTCTAATCAGAATATTTAGAAAAACGCGAACATAATAGAAATTAATAGAAAACACAAAATAACGGATTTTGAAAAATAGGTGAGGGCTAAAATAATCGTCTTGTCTCCAGGTACCTATGACTTTTGATACCTTTCCTGAAATTCTTCAGTCATCATTAGTTTTGTAAAAAATATCCGATGATGCACGCATCATTACTGGTGCAACAAAACTCACTAGTCTACGCATACTTTTGGCAGAATGCAGATGGGAGACTCTTCAACAGCGAAGAGATAAGCATAAACTTTTACTTTTTCATAATATGGTGAATGTTTACATACTTTCAACCAGGCACTACATGCCCGCGATTTCGAGGGTGTGTTCTAGTTGTTTATAATCAAATTAATAAATATATGACATCTCCGTCGCTTCGAAACCGAAAGTTCAAAAGATAAGCTAGACGTAATACAATATAAAATTGATGGGACTATAACCTAATGACTATCTACTTTAAACCGAGTCTTGGTGAAGGTGAAACAGAACGAAAAAATGAACAGACAGATCTGCCACCAGTTATATAGTATGCCTTATAACACATTACATTTTACTAAATAGGTGTTTTCGGTTTGTTCAGATAGTTCGTCTTAGTGTAAATATTTGCCGATTTCTTCAAGTTCTTTCTCTTCTACATTCACAAACATCTCCATGTTATTCGTATTCACATCGTTGTTTGATAGATGACTTTCTTACAGCAAGACCTTCTACAAGTCATGTTGTCTTTGTAATATCTGAATACATTCATTCATCTTATGCATCAAGTAGAAGATAACAATACAAATCTAATTCTGCTTAATTGTTGTCTCATCCATTAATGTCGTTTATATTTTTCTTGGCATACAACATCTCTGCCGTGCTTAGAATGGTAAGATAAAATATTATTATAATTGACTATAATGTCGTATTGTATGAATTGAATAAAAGACTTACACTTTCGCAAAGTACCTCAGTCATAAATTACTCATTTTGGATTGCTATGAAATTTTTTGAACTCGTCAAAGATAGAAGGATTAATATTATGTACAACTGACGCACGTTTTGTCAGTATCGTTTGGATGAAAAAGAGATAAAAGCAAAATAAAGAGCAAAGTTTGAGCACAGTTAAAAAAAAAAATTCTGAAAAGGTTTTGCCAAAAAAACATTTTTAATATCTTCCTGAGTTAGAAAAAGCTAAGATGTTTTAAATATACAAACACTTCGTTCATCATGTTTTTCACCTCTAAGTATTATGCTATCGGTCAGATATGTATTTGCTACTTTAAATCAACTATGTTATTTGATCATACTCTTATCGTACTTACCTAAAAGTAAATATGTATATATTGTCTTCTATCAAATAGGACACATTATTCTCAAGTGTTATAAAAGTAGTAGGAATCAACCAAGTAGGATATATGAATACAAACAGTAGTTAAATGATGAGTAAAACTTGTTTAATGAAAGTTATAGTAAATAAAGGGTATCAGATTGGGAGACGTTGTACAGTTTCAATTGATGTACACAAGAAACATTTTGGAGAAAAAAAAGATATGGTGCAACTATACGATAAATTACAACGCCAATGGTTAATGGTATGCCCGTCAATTTCCATCAATACATTTTACATCTTTATCCAAACACACTATACATGATACTCTAACAAATAAGAAGAAAGTATTCATGATGATATTTGTTTGTCAATACGAGAGGATCATAGATTCTTTAAGCATGCAGTAGGTTCTTTGATAATTTTTCATAAAGCGACATTGACCTAGTATTTAATATCTTGTGCCAGTTATTTCCAGAGGCTAAGGTGGTTAAACATTGGTACTCATTTAATTTCGACTCTTGGATTATTAGCAATTAAAACGCCCGCGATAGATTAAATCTAGAAATGTTTCCCTATAATAACTGTACATTGTGGTATATGGTAGATACTCAATCATGTAGTCACATGTTGATGACACACATAATGGTATAATGTAAATACGTTTCATCAAACAATCATCAATTAACAAACATGCCAACGTTTTGAATTTTAAAAGTTTACGATTTTTTCGTCCAACCATTGTGATCTCTGAATGATCACTGGATATCCACTTTAACAGTAAAAGAAAAACGCGTCAAAATGAAGGAAAATATTCTACTTCCGTGATGTACGATGCACATGGAATCTCGTTAATTTAGCATAAATATGTAACGAACATGTCATAACAAAGGTATTTTAAAAAATATATCCAAATGATATGAATATGCTTCTTTAATAGTGGGAGATATTATGGACATAATTGTGCAAATCGTGATACAAGCATGAAATTTGGTATAAAGGTTAACTAAATGATACTTATAAAAAATCCGCTGCTGGCCAGAAAAAAAATCATTTTTTCAAGATGGCCACCACACATTTTGAAAATGGCGTCATAACAAATTAGCCAATATTTGTTAATCCTTTGAAAGGTGTGTTATATGTAAAATCCATTGTTGGATTTGATAAAAAGAAAATGACAGTTCATAGATAACGACTAGACAATACATTAATGAAACTTAAGGTGACTTCCGGTTTCAAAATGTCGGCTAACGAGTCAAAAATTTCGATTTTTTTTACTTTCAAGCAATTTTACAAGGGATTTTAATCCTTGAAAGATGTGTTATGTATAATTCAATGTAAGATATGATAAAACGTTAAAAACAGCTCCTTAGTACAACAAAACAACACATAACTGAAGAAAAATAGTGGTGTCCGGTTCCAAATAAGATGCAAATACGTAAAAAATATTTTAATAATTTTCATTAACTTAACAAGTAATAACACAAACATGAAATACAAGCATGAAATTTGGTATACAGGTGGACTAAACGATAATTAAAAGAAATCAGGTGCTGGCCATAAAAAAAAATTTTTCTCATTTTTTCAAGATGGCCACCGATCATTTTGCAAATGGCGTCATATCCAGTTGTAAATTTTTGAAAGTTGTGTTATAGGTATAATCCAATGTAAGGTTTTAATTAAGCGTAAATTACAGTTCCTAAAGTACGGAAAAACAACACATAAATGACAAAAAAAAGTGATTTCCGGTTTCAAAATGGCGGCAAAATTTTTGAAAATGTATTTTTTTATAATTTTCATGAACTTAACAAGTGATATCACATTCTTTGTTAAGATTAAATGCCTAGTTTTGTTAGAAAGACGGGTTCGTTATCTTAAAATTATCGGACAGTAGCCAATAACAAAACTCGTACAAGGAAGGACAGAACGGTAGCATTTACAGTCACCAACACAACTGGATTTTTCGCCTCCTCATTTCAAAAGTTCCCGACAGGAGGATGCAACTTTAACGGTAGCCGAAGAAGTCCTCGATTTTTTTCTTTCATCCAACCCCAGTGTTCATGAATTGGTACATAAATCAGGCTGAGCCCAAACTTATCCTCCTTGATACGCTGCTCTTTGGATGTACTCCAAAAAAAAACTTCTTGTAGACGGAACTACATCACAATGCCGCTGCTTCCTGGGTAAAAATTTACATCGTGCCTCGTTAACAGCAAATAGTGATGTTGTTCTGTCATACATGATGCAAACAAATGCTTCTTTTATGTCCTTGTATGTGTCTTTATACTTCAGCAAAGAAATAAGTACGTCCCTTACATGTTGAAATACTTCCTATGTCATCCAAACTGACTTATTCCCTTAGTGTCACATGCACTGAATGTATGAATGAAAGAAAGAGTAGGTACACGAGGACCAAACGCATTTGATATATCACGTACAGGAAGCCATCAAAAGTCTTCATTCCTGCCAAAACCTATTCACAGTTTGTTCCACCATATTTTTGGAGTGCTGCAATTCTTAATACTACTACATCTGTGTCGGTGCTACCTTAAATTACCGTCCTACAACAATTTTCATAATCAGGGCGAACATGGACAAACATTCGTATATCTGCTTCTCCATGCTTACAAGGGGTAGCTGGAAAGTATCCTTATTAGTCTCTACAGAAGCATTTCTGTCGGCAAGACACTTGAAAAATTTCGTTTCGTTGTCATCTTCATAGAGAAAACAACTCCAGAACCCAACCTTTCTCACATCTAGCCTTTCAATGATTCATTTAGTAAATCTAACACAATATCTACTCTTGAATACTTATCGATGCAAGATTTTATTTAAGGCCGTAAAACACAATTACAAAATCATCCAATATTGATTCCCTACAAGGTGGCCTGGAATTAACCATTGCTGCTCTATCAACGATAAATGCGTCAGAATTTGGATCTGCAAATTACAAAATGCTTCAAGTTTATCCATTTGCACCGATTTAATACCACTGTTTAAAATGACATCCGAAGACAAAAACGGAGGAGCAGTTTGTCTTTATGGATTAAGAAATATTCCAAATCAATTTGTCCACTGCGACAAAAAATAAGTCTAGAAAAGATATCTAAGAGCTCTAGCTTTGTTTTTTACAAAAATATTTACAGTTTTATTTTACCGACATAATAGGAGTTGTTCTTTTTAATCTGGTTATAAGAAACCGGTTCTCCTTCGTTTTGTATTTGCTTCAAACGATCTTCAAATTATTTTCCTTTGATCTTTTTAAAGAAACCCTTGTGTGTTCATTAAGTCATTCATCTATTATAGAATGCCTCAAACCACTAGATCTTGCAAATTTATCTGATAGTCTACTGACTTCTGGTCTAGCTACCATCAATACGTCTTAATGAGGTCTTCGGTTAAACCTATGACAACACATCGCCCTTTACAATTGCATTATTCTGTTTTTGTCTGATCAATTGTGTTATAAGAAAAATATTTTCTGGTCTTACGTACGGTAAAATTATCATTTTCAAAATCAATTGCCACCTGTGGGTGACTTAAGAGAAGGGAAGCCATATCTCGGAGAAGGTCGGTCGTGATCGAGAATATGTTACACTATCAAGACCTAAATGAATACAGTATCATGCTTTGTATGGACTGTTTGTACAAAATCTGACTCATGAAATAAGCATACTACCAAATTCACAAGAAGTTCTTATTTTATAATTGAACGCAAGGAATTGAACTGTGGTAGAGATGACTATATTTTCTTACGCCAGTCTATCAAATCATTGAACGTCACAGAGTCATGACATGATTATAATTTCTGTGTTAAGCTTTCTTAAGCCGTTATATACCTTTCAAGCTAAAACACATAGAGTTATCTGATGCGCGTGTCTAATCCTAGGTACATTTGAACATACATACAAGAATATGCCGTTCTAGGTGTTGCAATAATTTTAGTGAGGACACATGACACATGTGTCCATCTACCTTCACGTAATATAACACCCAGAATTTTATAACAAGTCATTTCAATGTGAAATCCACCTTACATGACGATAAACTTATCTTCTCTGTACAAATCAGGCAATTCCCACTGAATATCCATTACCAAAGGTGGCTGATCTGCCGTTACTATTGATGTTTTTCTCGTTTTTACCACATTTTCCGTCTTATCCATCAAATACCTGATCATTGCAACTGAATTGGCTTGTTTTTAAACAGTGGCATTATAGATTTTACACTTACTTGCTTTTTAGAGTAATGAGATGAACTACGATTTATACCAGTTTGTCCTGTAAGTGCATACAAATCACTCATTATACATGTCTATAAATAGTTTGCGCATGCGCAAAATTGTTAAATCATGTGTGTCATAACCTTGAAAAATGTTATCAAACCAAATCATAATATCATTGAAAATCCCAAATCACTTATTTTATAGTAAATAGTTAAAATATTTTTAATGAATTTTGTTACATTTTCGCGCATGCGCAAACCCTGTAAGTGTCAAATACTCATGTCTAGTGAATTATTCACATGTAAAGAAGGTAGCTACCAAACCTGACAGCTGTTTTTCACTAAAAGAAGGTAAACGAAAAGTTTTCCAGAAAAAATCAGTATTTTCAAACTGAAAAAACAGCCACTTTAGAAAACGGCAGTGGCCATTTTGAAAAAATGATTTTTTTTAATGGCCAGCAGTTGTTTCATTAAAAGTATATAATAATGATGCTTTGTGGTAATTTTCATGCTTGTATCATCATTTGCACAATTCCCTCGATTTTGCCTGCTAATATCTTCCACTATAATCGCAAACTGATATATTATCAACACACAATGCACGTCTTGACATCTTACTAAGTTGTTGAAAGCATTAATGTCATGTGTGCTTAAGTTACACCTAAACATGTGGTCGAATTCTTTGAACACACGAATATGAACGCGTGCTATTGTAAAATTAGGTCAGTTGATAATAAACTTTTACGACAATACATACAAAATTACAAGTCTAAACATATTGTCAACGCCTACTAACTGAAGACGACTGCACGTAAAAACTATCATTAATTTGCATCAACAGACAAAAGCATCATCCCAAAAAGATATATGTCGGAAATTGTAACATATTTTTATAATAACTTATCTAGCATAAAATTATATACATGTAGTTAAACTTCTAGAAAATATATTGCGACCGATTCTCAAACGCTAGCTGTAAGTCTTTGAAATTTAACGAGTTATGATAATTTCTTTCTATTTAATTTGCTTTTAATCTATTTGTTTTGCCATACTCGAAACAAAGTTAAGAATATCTTTTGAGGCAAACTGCTTCTCCAAAAATTCTATAAAATGTTTCATAATTCAATAATTTTCTTCAAATCTAATAATTACATAATCAACTATGTAATTTTATTCTTCGCACCATCAATTTAAACTTCAAGAGAATATCAACAGGTGTGTTATAACTAAAATGACTCCTTTATTATGAAATTAAGTTCTTATGTGATAATCCGAGTTTACTTAATTGAGAAAAGGCAATATATAAGAAAAAAAATGTGCACGTGTTATCAATGAAATAAAACACTTGGTCCTCAAAAGTAATAAGTTGAGCTGGATCTGGTTTAGATGGAGAAAGTCAAGTTAAAATGAAAGGTGTTATTACCTCTTTGACGAATGATATACTCTGTGGGGTCGAAGTAAACGAAAGGGATGATAAACACCATTAAGTAGATCTTGTTGAAACCAGTTCTTTAATACTTAGCACATACTTTCGGGAACAACTTACTGATAATGTACAGCCAAGAAATAGCAAAGTAGCAAATGGTAGACATCATTGACAATGAATCTATCGTTATGCTGAGCTCAGTATAAAAGCAACACCGTGTCACGTTATACCAATTACTTCCAAATATATACGGTGTAAAAGGTTTTTAATGAAACTGTATGACTCGAAAAACTATTATCTGTGAGATAATATCTGAATATAAGTATTCTGCACGATTTTTCAGACTCCATAAATATTAAGAATGATGCTTTTAAATACCTTTTTGCTTCATATTATAAGAAAAAACCCAACTCCTTAATAGTAAAAGATAAAATGACATAACGTTTTTGGGTTAATTGAAATAGCTAAAAATAAGTGTGAACAATTTTATAAATAAGCATTTGTTTGTTAAAAAAAATAAGAAACGAAACAGGATCAAAGTTATGCAAACGAATCTCTTTTACAAAAGCATTGTTAGTAATCATTAACGTACCGACGAACTGATTGTCGAGTTGATGGCATCCTCAAGGTATAACATTCCATCATAATATTACAACAAGTATTGAATGTTAGTCGTTTTGTTATAGATCATATCTTTTTTCCCATTTGTATCTGCCGATCATACTTAAATATCTAGTAACGGGTCGCTACATGTACCTACTAAACTGAATACAAATAGTGAATTTTAACATACAGTTTCATTGTCCTTCTTTTCAAGAAGTCTCAAGCTGTTATTAAATTAAAAGTTGTGTTATTAAGTATAGTCTTGCTCGAAACAGCAAGGAGCCCAAAGTCAAACTATCAAAACTAAATGACCCTTCAGCAAGACATTTTGTTAATTAGGAAACATCGATTTTGCTGTTGTTTTTAATTTTCTTATTGGGTGGAATCAGCAAGATTTAAATAGGGTACGCCATTAGCCGTGATTAATTGGGTCTGCAATGCGTGCTTGTTTAACTGTCGTCGAGTTTGCAATGTTGTTGATCAGTTCACTGAGAAATTATCAGTTGTTTATTTAAAGATTGTTTTTATACGACATTCCAACAATGTTGTGTAACCATCATTCATCAACAATCTTAACATTTTTGTGTTGGTCTGTATCTATTATTGTGACACGTTAAACTGCGTCTAACAAAAATTACACACACGATATCTTAATCATATTTCAACCAGTGATTGTGTTTCATATATTATTTGCCTTTTTCTACAGAGACAGTAAAACCTTATAGATAACCAGGCTTCTAAATTTCTGTGTAAAGTAATGTTTTTTTAATTAACCGTAGCTAATAAGACTTTTTTATTAAAAATTACTTTAATGAACTATAACTTATAAGACTTTTATTTAATAGATAAAAGCATAGTTTACCAAATATTGAAACTATTTTTTTTAATTGTAATCGTCCAGGTAACACACACTTGGTGGGGCTTTCGTATATTGGCAATTTGTGCTATAAAGAGTTTCCGCAATCATGTGTATTGACACAGTGCGCTTATTCAACAAAGAAATATAGATACCTCAACTGCAAGAAGTGTATTACGGTATTTCTCCACTCGAGACATTTAAATTTTAATATTTAAAGCGCGACGCTTGCTGAGGTTTTGAATAATTAAAATTTAATTGTTGTGATTGGAGAAATATCGTAATACACGAGTTAGAGTGGTGGAATCTGTTTCTCTTATGATTTTATCCTTCCTTATCAAAGATTTGAGAAAAGTTGTGTATATTTGATGTGAAGTCATCAGACATGCCCGCCTTTTTTTCATGAAGTCACAATAAGAAAATTCAGAAGAAAACAAGAACATTTAACGTCACAATTACATTACAACCAATCATTTGCCGAGAACAGATTTTTCTCTAGTGAGGAGAAACATTTTTCACACACCGGTCAGGAAATGTGAAAATAGCACAAACATTAGACAAATAACTTGTATCACATCAAACGGAATAAATTATCTATTGTTTACAGTTAACAGGAGATTATTCAGTACCATCACTTGTCATGGGTTAATTCACTACATGAACGCTATACGACAATTAGCAGAGAGTAAACCGGTATAAGGGTTATTTCCATAAATGCTTGCCCTGCAGTTTTTGTTACAATGTAAAGTATAAAGATTCGTGAATGTAATAGGTATTATCAGATGGAAACAACAGAACTGTAATACTAAGGAAATACGACAATATTCACATTTTATGTTAAAACTAAAGCTGTAACTGATTACGAAATAAAGTTCGTTCCTAAAACCAGTGCGAGACAAACCTGTCAGAGAAAAGTGTATTTAGTTTGTTATTCAAGTGATAAATGACGTTCGTCAACATTGATTATAAGGTGGCGTGCTGATTTCACTTTTCAGACAAAAGCATACTGAAATTCTCACTAGATTTTACGTCCATTTAAAACAAGTAATTCTTAACACGAAGTGAGGTTGAAACAGGATTATATTCTGACATGTCCATTTTTAACACACGAAATAAATTTAAGGGAATAGTGTTTGTTAATTCTCATATAACTGTCAATTTGTTTCTCTGTTAGATTTGGAGGCTTTTATTGTATTAAGTTCCCTTGAAAGTAAGTAATCTTATACGTTTTGTCATTCACAAGTTTGTTGTTTGCTCAATACAAATATAAGGTACAACAGACTGTGACAATCATTTTTCATACACTAATGTATCTTTTTTTTCGTGGGTGGTATTTAAGTTGACCAATCATCAACTCAGACTTATTTAACTACATTTCTAATTGTATCGTTATATTTTCTTTGATATTTACATTCTTTACTTTCGGTAGAGTTTTTCTAGACAAAACTCTTTTGATAGCCCTATATTTCGGATTTATGTAATCAAGATACAGTTTAAAATATAAAAACAGTAAAACATCGTATATAAAAACACACGAAAGCTTCTAATTTTCATCATTTGTTAACCAGTGGTAAATATAATGTTTTAATGGTGTGCATTTGACTGGCTTACTGGCTTATAAGCTTTTCACCTTTCGATCTTTCTGTATATTTTCCATCACCAACATACTGGAAGAGTTGAGAAGTCTTAAGTTTCTGTTTTTTAACGCACTACTTAAACGATATATATTTACTTTCGAAATGTGCACCTTATCGTGAAAGGATACACCACTGATTGGACACTGAAATTGAAAAAGAAAATTGGGAATGTGTCGTAGATACAACGACCCGACGAAGGAGCAGACATCATTGTTCGTTTTCTGGTTGTATACCAAAGTAATTATAGTATTGTGTGGGCTAGCACGAAATAAAGTTATATTTTCGAAGTAATTCTTAGACAATGTAACCTTTGGGGATGTACAATAATAATTCTGTTGCCCTATGATGTATTCCAATGAACAGCTTCTATATATTGAAAATTTGTTTTGTATAATATCGCCAGACCATAGAAATTGTCTGTCTGTTTCATATTATTAGATTAATACCTCCGTTGCGAAATTGTTTTAAAGCCACAAGAAACCAGAGGTATCTTATGGTTACACCTATTATTTAAATGTGTTTGTGTTTTTGATAATGACCGTAATATTCCAACTATCACGAAGCGTAATAACTAATGTCTTATTTTAACACATGAATAGAGCTTCTTCCCGTTCTATGAATCTAATTAATAATATCCCGTTGCATTCCCCGTAGAGCACGTAGACATTTTCTTCCAGAAAAGTACATTTCATTGAACCAGGAAGTAAAACATCTATTGATCGACTCAGGTGTTCGTTACCAATAATATAACAGGTTAGACTCATTTTCCTAACTGAATAAAAATGGTGAAATGATGTGGTTCTAATATAGCAATACCAGTACATTTTGTTTTAATTATAATGGTTATGGAATAGAGAAAATACATGTTTATGGTGTACTCATAGAATTGAGAATGGAAATGGCGATTATGTCACTTAGACAACAATCCGACCAAAGAGTAGACATCAGTCGAAGGCCACCAATGAGTTTTATTATAAACTTATTTTTGAATATCACTTTGCATGCCATCAAAATCAAACGAACATGGCAGATACTTGCTTAACTATTCTACTTTTCATTAAGAAACTGTCTGAAAGGAAAAAAATAAAGTAGCACAACACATTTCAAGAAAAACTACACCTTTGGTGTTAATATTAAAGATTGTGAACATTTCCATACCAAAGACAAAGTAAACACATCAGCATGGAACGAAAGCTCGAAATTAAACTGCAAGTTCAAGAAATACTGTCTTGAATTGTCTGATGCAAATTTTCGGGAAGAAGATTGTTTTTTGTGCATACATGTAGATCATTGATAGACAATACATCTTACTAAGATTTAAACCTCAATTGTTAACAATTTTTGTGAGGCACACTTTTTTCATGTATAGATCATGGATACACAAAACTATAGCTTTATAAATCTGACCAAGACTTAAAATATTTTGTTTAGTCCATGTCATTTATTTGGGGTATTTAGGACATATAGCTCTTCAACGGTTTAAGTACTTATACATCTTCGGATTTCAAATTTTTGGTTTGAGCGTTCCTAAATAAGATAAATCCAGAAAAGCGCTTCGGACACAAGAAAATATAAAACGTGTTGTTTTCAATTTTTTTCATATAATTTGTGAAACATTTTGAAAGAAATAATGATTAAAGATCAAGATCAATTTTTAACAACTATGTGATATTTTGTTTGAAACTACACTTTTAAGTGACATTTTTTTAAACAAATACTGCTCGCAAACGAACAACCTGGATTCTCATTAAATGTTTATAGAGATCAGACAATACCAGTTCGTTTAAGTAACTATAGTAATTCAATATACTGTATGGGGATATCAACAATTATACAAAGCCCTTATGAGCAAATACCGAAAATCGAAAGAGAAAAAAACTTCTACATTTTAAAGTCACAACAAAACTTTCAACATGGTGTTAAAAACTTGTTATCAAGTCGTTGGATGTGTTTGAGCTTATGACTTTGTCATTTAATTAGGGACTTTCCGTTTGTTGGTTGCTAGAAGTTGATTTTTTTTTATTTACTTTTTACTTCACTGTAAGTTTTATACAGCCTTTACATGTCCGATTTGGTCAGAATTTATTCCTTGTTGTCAATTAGCTTCATCTGTGCATTGTAGAACACAGCTGTGGAATAATGTAAAAATAAAAGGAACCTTTCTAGCAAAGAAATCTATCATTATCTTAATAAATAGCCAAACAATATAAATACAAATACATTAACAAATGATGGGCGAAATTATTACTTAGACAACCACATGACAAATAAAAACTTAGTATTGATAATTTTTAGTACAAAAACGGAAAATAAACTCTGTTGAACTGGGTTCTTATCTATATTATTTCAAAAATTAAAGACGATGCATCAATTCGTGAATGAAAATAAAACTCACAAATAATATGTATATACACTGTATTAGACAATAATATCCTGTTCATCTCACCAATACTGTCAATAGCCTGTCGCAAAGCTAAATGAAGAAGATGTTTTATTTTATATTAATGAAAAAAGGTATAATACGCAATAATTTCCGACATGTATACCTTACCAAGATATCAATCCTTACTTAGAAAACGAATTTAAAAAAAATCATTCAACTAGTAATCATAGCTTATAGTCAAATAAAAAAAAGTCAGATTAACTTCTGATATCCTATCATCTTCGATTTTTGTTAATTCTTAAGCAAGAACAATTTTGTTTTGTATGATATTGAATGCCTTTCTACTATAGTTATAACACAGATGTTGTATACATTTTAGTGGTTTTTAT
The DNA here is from genome assembly GCA_019925275.1 of Mytilus edulis. Lineage (NCBI taxonomy): Eukaryota > Metazoa > Mollusca > Bivalvia > Mytilida > Mytilidae > Mytilus > Mytilus edulis. The sequence continues at coordinate 44,044,245 of CM034362.1, forward strand.
ATTGCAGAGACACTTGATTTGTATAAAATAAATAAATAAAACAGTTAATCAAGATCAACTACTATACTGTTTAGCTTAAACATGTTATAGGTTCAATAGTATTGTTCATTTTATACTTTTTTTGGTGTTTCTCGTTATCATATAAAAGAATTAAAGTTCTTTTTCAGATGCATAAAATGTCTCTTATTAGTTTCCAAAATAATGCTAATAAAAAAAAATGTGACTCAGTCGCCCCATCCATTTTGTCCCTTCCATTTATACTTCCTTACATAACTTTTCCCTTTCCCGCACTCTATCATTCACATGTGTTTGTCTTTCTGTTCCTATATCTCACTGTCGCTCTCTTATATTCTTTCTCATTCTCAATCAATAACTCATTTCCTTCTTCTCACCACTCTCACTCTCACTTTCTCCAAGTATTCTAATATCTCTCATACTGTTTCTCATATCTCTCTTTCACCCTCTCACACATTTGTTTAGTCTCTCACCCTCTGTTACTTGCTCAAATTTTCTCTCTTTCTAGAACACAGTCTCACTTACTTTACAAACCCCCCTCTCACTCACTCACTCAATCTTACCCTTTCACACTTCATCCCACTGTGTCATGTTTATTACACTTTTCACTCTCTCTGAACCCTCATTAATACACTTTCTTTCCCTCTCTCCTCTCTCACCATCTCTTACCCTCTTTCCTGTCATACCCTTTTCACCCTCTCTCACCCTTTGACACTTTGCCCGACTCCCTGACCCTTTCCCTGTCTCTGACTCTCTCCCATCCTCTCACTCTCTGTCATTCTTCCACAATCTCCCAGAGTCCAATCTCTTTCACTTTCTACAATCTTTCTCACACATTCTCTCTAGAGAGAGATGGAAAAAAGAGAATAAGACAGTGACAGAAACAGAGAAATAAAGATTTAGAGAAAGCAAAGAGAAAGAAAAGAGAAAGATTGAGAGAAAAAAAATGAGAAAAAGAGAGAGGGATAGAGAGAGTGTGTGAGATATAGGTAGAGAAAATGATCAAAGATTGAAAGGAAGATTTAGCGAAAAATAAGAGAAAAGAATAACAGGTGGAAAGATAGGTAGAATCCGTTCCAAAATTAATTCTTCAGGGCTATTTCAGACCCATAAGAAAATACACCTTGTACAGGTGCACGGCTAAACAGTAATGGGTTCTCCTCCGTCGGCGCTGGACAGTCCATTGGCGAAAAACTCACTGTCTACCAGAATTTTGGTAAGGTTGGCAATGTTACCATCAGTTCCCTTCATTAGGTAAGAGCGCACAAACAAATAAAAAAAATTTATTGATAAAAATGAACAATACGGCTTTATTACTTTTCTTGCAGTACATTTCAAGATGGGATCTTGATTTGTTACTCATTTTATTACTTTTATACGCTATGGATATAGAATAATGCAGAAACAAAGTTTATTTTTATAGATATTTAAAAATAATTGAAATATACATATTAAAGAATGGTAACTCCAGTTGTTTCATATATGTTCTACAAATAATAACGTGACAACGCTATGGCGTAAATGAAAAGTGTGATAAAGATTGGAAATCGTGAAATTGTGAGATTGTGAGTGATATAGTGAGAGACAGTGAGAGAGACTGTAAAAGGTAAGCGGGGTTGAGAGTGGCGAGAGAGGTTAAGCGAGAGTGTTAAAGGTAATAGAGGAGTGAAAGAAAGTTAAAAAAAAGGTAATAGAGAGAGTAAGTGAGACAGGGGAGAGAGAAAGCGAGTACCAGTAGAAGAGAAAAAGTAAGATAGTACGAACATTGAGATTTCTGGTATTGCATATTAGCTATTCCATCAATTTTATTTACAGACATAAAATATAAAATAAAACTCCCCGACCAATTTTGATTATTTGTGTCTTAGTGTGCAACGACGCTAAACAAATAATTGCCATTAGCTTAATCAACAAATCACAAATATTTAAATCTTAAATTGAGCGCAAATTGCAGACAATGATGATTACAGCAAAAGATCGGCTCATTTAAACGATAAAATTACCGATATAACTTTACATCCGTTAGATATATATAGTACATACAAGATCAATTTATCTCTACTTCATAACTTCTAACGATTTTTGACAAGAGAGAAGAAAAATGAAGATAAATGTTCCAAACTGCTACTGAAAACCAGAAGAAAATGAAAATTAAAACAATATTGATATATACCTGTACAAATGTTATGAAGCTTAATGTAGCCGTTCAAATTTTATTGTTTTCATTGAGATTTCGAAACATTTCTGGCTAATATATTTTTTCAACAAATAGTTTGATGCAAGAGACTATACGTCAGTGCTAATCTTTTTAAGACGCGTAGACAATGCTAAGAACACAAAATTCGTGATTTACCTTATAAACATTTCAGTTATATCTTAACTTTTTTGTCATCATTATGGGAGTGTTTTCGTAGTTTATTTATCACATAACATGCATATTTACATATTTATACAGAGTTAATCCTAAAAGCCAAATCTGGCGCAAAAGGGAATGCATCTTCGGATGAATAAATAATTAAGTAAGAAAAAAAAACTCAGTCGTATTCTGTATTTCGTAGTTCAATGAGAAAAAAATCCATCACTGAGAAATATTATTGAGTTACATGACAGCACGTATTTAACCAATATACGAATAATGGGAAGAAATATGATTGTCAACGATTTATAGATGAACTGCTAGATACGAAATGACAGGAATAACATCAATTATAAATCATCGTTCAACGTTAACAATAAGATGAGGTAAGTCATACAAAAAGCCCTGGCATAACAAATGTTTATTTTTTAAGGGATAACGCTTTATTGATGAAAAGAAGGAAATCATAATATATGTTATTCTTATATTCATTATGGTTTTATATCATTCAAATACGTCTTAAATATTTACACACATATACTCTGAATTTCTTCTATTATATGCAATGTGCGAATAAGGGAAAAAAATTAGAAAAAAAATTAAATATATGCCAAATGTGATTTTCAGAGGTGATTGCTTGCACAATTGTATATATATCAATACAAATAACCAATAAATCTGCTATCAGTATTTGCCCGTTTTAATACATGTTAATGTTATATTTCTGTTCCTAAACACGTTTTATCAAGAAAGTCTTATGATATAGTGTTATGAACGTTTAATTATATTTTCATAGTTTTGTTTAGCCGAAAATATTGTTCCCGGCAAAATTGACAGTTTCCTATTTTGCGTTATGAAATTCCGCCAATATGTGGCATTCGGAAAACATCATTTGTTTTTCAGTTGTGATTAATATTATCTTATGAATAGCTCAATCATGATAAAAATTATAATACAAATCATTTTAACTTATGTATTGCATATTTGGATTAATAAATAAAATAGTTTAAAGTATATCAAAGATAGTTGCCATAATTGCCACAAATGCGTAGGTATGATCCAAAACATCTAATACACTCACACAAAATCCTCTAGATGTGAAAACCTCCTTCGATATACATTGCCTTCGTATATATAATAAGAAAATGTTTTATGATTACCAATCAAAAAAATTATGGTATATGGTCATTAATGACAAACGTGTCTATGTTTCTTTCATTACAAAACATAAACCTAAAATCCATATATTGTTTCGCTTACTTGTCTTACAACGTAATATAAGTGATGTTGTTTTTATTTTCCTATGCTCGTCGTACCACTGCAATTTGATCATATTATAGTCCTAAAATGGAACATTTCTTAATGTTCTCTGTTGAGCAGCTGATTGCATACTATGAGGTACTATGCTTCTTTTTGTAACTTAATTGGGGTGTAAAAGCGTTGACCGAAGTACATTTTGTATGCGCATGGTCAACGCTTTTACAACCCTATGAAGTTACAAAAAAGAAGCATTCAATACTTATAATTACATGTTTAGGCTAGGATCATGAAAACACGATTTTTATCAAGTTTTTTTTTTCCAATTTACCTGTGCACTCTATTGTGGGACCTCGTGTCATCAAGCATGAGACATTTTATTGTGTAACGACGTAGGTTAAGGAATACTACGAGACTACAGTGTAGCCAATTAGAATAACCTGTTATAGTGAATCATACATCTAATGTAATTATAAGACTCTACACATGATAAATGTGTCTATCTTTTATGAATATAATAGTTGTCTGAAGTATTAAGATATGGTATTTTACACATGTGGAACGACTGATTTATCAACCCGCTATTTACACATATTAATGAATGAGGTCTTTATTTGAATTTCTATATTGGGGAACGGACATTGTGAATCTTAATATCGCATGTCTTTTTGGAAGAGGAGAGTTGGAAGGAGAACAATAGAACTGAACAATCAGTCGCACGTTAGTTTTCTTTCATGTTGATTCTTGTGAATGCATTTTTACAAAGCGATGTTACTTTTATGTTTTGTCATTATAATGTGACGACGAGTTAATAAACACATGGAAGCCAGGTTGACAGTTGTGTCCGCAAGACACGCGTTATGTCCATTAAAGACTTTTGGTTAATACACATATAAGGTCTAATAAAGTGCGTTGACTATTTATGACCAAAATTCTAAAAGGTTTTTCGAAGAAAAACTATTGTTATCTATTATCTAGGAAGACAACATCAGTTTGTCCATATATTGTAAACAGTTACCTTAGCTGTATTTGGCAAACTGTTAGCAATTTTCAGTCCTCAATGCTCTTCAACTTCGTAGTTAAAAAGGTGTAATTCATTCTTTGGATATGTTTGAGCTTTTGACTTTGTTATTTTATCAGGGACTTTCCGTTTCGAATGTTCCTAGAATTCCATTTTATTTTGTTATTTTGCTTTGAACTTCACTGTAAGTTTCACAAAGCCTCTATGCCCGAATTGTTCAGAATTTATTCATGGTGTCAATCAAGCTTCATCTGTGCATTGTAAAACACAGCTGCGGAATCATGTATTTAAAATGAAAATACATCTAGGGAAGAATTCTAACAATTATCTTAAAAATAGCGAGAATATCTAAATGAAAATACTTTAACAAATGAGGGGAACATATATATATCACTTAGACAACCACAGGACACATTATACTTTAGTTTAGATACCTTTCAGTACAAAAATTGCAAAAACAATCTTGTGAACTAAGTTCCTATCTATTTCAGAAAGATGGTGTATCAATTCATAAATTAGAATAAAACTATATATATAAACAATATCTGACATTATTAGCCTCTATATTTTACAAAACATTTCAACAAACTGTCGCAAAGTGAAATGAGGAAGATGCTTTTTTTAGATTAATGAAAAAGTAACAACAATAATGTCTAACATTTATACCTTACAGAGATATCAATCTTAACTATTAAAAACGAAATAAAAAGGATCATTGCATTGGTCGTCGTAGCTTATAGACAAACTAAAAAAAAACAAATATACCTCATTTCATATTTGATTTTTGTTAATTCGTAAACAATTTTAATTGTGTTTTGCATTGCTATTAAATGCCTTTGTACTATAGGCAAAGCACATACTATTTTATACATTTTTAGAGGCTTTTATATTGCAGATACAATTGCATTTGTATCGTTGATGACCAACTGTTGCTTTTAAATGGGGTTCGTTTTGCGTATGTTAATTGAAAATTTACGTCTACTTTTGTATTAGCCAATCACGTTACGTGACATAACGTATTGTTATGTAGTCTGCCATAATATTTGTCAGGTATGTTACATGGATGAATGAATTAAAGCTTTACTTTGCAAGTCAGATCACATTTGATATTTCAATTTATGTTCTTTTGGTTTTCCTGCCATTTTATTTATAAGTAGTCCGATTGATGCCTGAATACTGAAGTCAGGAATAAACGTATTTATTTTCTATATTAATCCTTTTTTCTCTGATTTAATCCAATATTGTTACTTTCAAAGTTGCACTAACTGTACTGCTGAGACGATAATAATCAAATACCAAAGTCTTGTATTGATTACGCTGTATTGTTCTAATCCCGCAACGAATTTTTCTTATGAAACAAATTAGGTAAAATATTCATTAATTTTGATATCAATAAATCTCACTTGGCAATAACCGAGTCCCAAACAGCTGGTTAACTTCCTGGTTTTACAACGACCTTTTATATGTTTGTTTCGTGGATACATCAGATTAAATATGATGAGACATATGACTTGTGAGTGAGTTCCACGCAAATGATGTACACACTGTTCACCCTTAAAGTTAGATATTAACACAATTTCCATGATCAGTTTGTCTTATTAAAAAAGAACTATGTAAAAACGAATTAACTTGCCTGCTTATATAAAAAAAAACGCAAACACGATATAACAATTTTTTAAAGTTATATATACCGCAGACCAATTATCAAACAATGTATTTTCTCCAAAGTTGATTTATTTAGTGTGTTACGCAGTAGGCATACACACGCAAAATCACTTAAAAAATGACACGCTGTTTGATTTGTACTTTTAGTATAAAACTTTCAGAAAAATTTGTAACGTTGGTTGTATATCAATATCAAACTATTCCCCAAACATACCAGACCAAACATACCAGACCAAACATACCAGACCAAGCATCAAATCCTACAATAACAGAGAGACACAGTGAATGCTAAATACCAGCTCACCAGTGACGCTCGAATTACAATATCTGAATGGACAAACCTTTACTGTTTTATCCTTTAGAATATTTATGACTATTTCAATTTGATGAGAATTTAGAAGTCACACTACAAAAGTCTAAAAGTCTGAAAAGACCAGTTTTTGTCTTGATTTGCATGAACTTTTACTCGACATTCTCCAAAAGTATGACTTGTGTCTTAATTTTTCTTGACAAATTCTCATTTATATCAAATTTGTATGAAATTTACTTGACATATTCTTGACATTCTGAATATGGTCTCAAAATTTCTTGACAAATTCTTGACATTTGAATACTGTCTTAAAATTTCTTAACATATTCTTGACATTCTTATTTTTTCTCAGTATGGCTTGACATATTCTGAATATTTGGAATTATGTCTTAAATTTACTTGACAGTTCTCACTTTTACAAATCATGAACAATATTCATGATATAACTTAAATCTTCATTTCTCTTTACATAATATACTGTTGTTTCAATTTACACTTCTTACAACAAAAAATGAAAGTTGGGCATGTAAAATAATTGAAAATTTGGGTATCAAAATATTTTTACAAATGCAAATGTGGCTTTAAAATCTAATGTATAAAATAAATTAAATGAGGGTGTGTTGATATAAAACAATTTAAATGTGGGTTTTTTTAAAATTACAAATTTTAATTCCTAAATCTTATAAATTAAATGATTTAAACCAATCATACTGTAGACATACTTTATTCTATATTCATAATATTCAATGTTAATATGGTAAATAATTATTGTACAAAAATGTGGTTTATATAAATAGCAAATCATGATGATATACAAATCATTCATTAACAGATGAAACATTTGTGTAATGTCATCTGTTGGAATATATATTAAGTATTACACATTGACAGGATGTTCCCCATAAAATTAAGGTATTCATACCCCAGAATACACACAAGTGTTAAATAGAAATTACTGATTTACCTGTAATCAGCCGTACAACTTATCAGTTGACCAACCATGCCACTACAATTTCAAAATTTTGTTAATAGATGAAAATCATGAAAATCATCATTTTGATGAAAAATTATAAAATTCAACACTCAAATTTGAATAAAAAATGTTTTTGAGTTGTTCTTAAAAAATGAATAAGTTTGTTTAATCAAGATGAGAACAAATTGTTTGACCTACATGTAACCCCCGCCATTCTTTTTTTAGCCACACAAACCTAAAAGATGAATTGTGGGGTCCAAAAGAGACACATGGTCACATTATAAACTGCCTACTAGACACCGATTTTAGTAAAGCATATTTGACTGGCAGTTTTACGAATTGAAAAAATCTAAATGATGTTTGTCAGTTTTTTCGACTTATATTCGAAGTGAAAACACTCAAAACTAAACTACATGGGGGATTTTTCAGGGTATTCCAACTTAGGTGAACCAAAAGGGTATTTTACTATACCAAATTAATCCTTGATTCTTCAAAGTTTAGTTTAACCATAATAAAAAGGAGTATATAACAGCAATAGAATGTCATAAACAGTGCAGAATAAGTCTGTACACATTTCAGGCGAAATTTATACTGTTGAGAAAGTGTCAAGACATATTTAAGACTGTCAAGAATGTGTCGTGACATATTCAGACACTATTTAGAATGTCAAGAATATGTCAAGACATATTAAGACATTATTAAAAATGTCAAGAATATGTCAAGACAGATCGAGACAAATTTAAGACAGTCAAGAATTGGTCGAGACTAATCCAGACTCTAATCAGATGATACAAGAAGTGTCGAGAAATTTTAAGACAATGTTCATACTGTCAAGGCACTTGTCAAGAAAAATCAAGAACCTTATTAGACAAATTAATACTACGTCAAGAATTTTTAAATATTATTTAGACAAATTCAGAATGTCGAGTAAAAATTCATGCAAATTCAGACAAAAACTGGTCTTTTCAGACTTTTGGACTTTTGTAGTGTCATTAATTTGTCCCTTTATCATGTTTAAGCAAAGAATAGATTATTGCCTCATTTTTTTAAAATTTATCTTAAACTCTATCTTGTGCTCATAATAAATGATTTAATTATCTTGTTAAAATATCATTCTTAGATGACACCATCATCCATCAACTTATATGTAATCATCGCATATATTGTCATATTTCATATCATGATTCTATAATAAAACAATAATTTCATTGAGATGTAAGTGTGTTTGGTTCAATTCCTGGTATCATTCAAAGACATTTAAAAAAAATGTAGATAAAAGGTCCCGAACTTGTTCTTAAATGGTATTCAAACTCATAAATCGAAGACAAACTGACAACGCTATGGCAAAAATGAAAAGACATAGCACAGTCGCCGAAAACAAACAGAACTAGCAAAAAAATCTAGTATATATCTCTGATATGAAATAGAGTTCACTATTTACATCCGCTTCGTTTGCATTTTTGCTGACAGTTGTCTCATTTACAATCATAACACATCTCCTTTTTTCATATTATATAATTTTTCATATAAAGAGTTATGTGTGAGTGTATATTTTTTTTTTGTTATTTACTCAATGACTTTACGTGAATAGAATGGAAACACGTTGATTATTTGTAGTACATACAGAAAACAAGTGGAGTTACCTTTCTTTAATATGTTCATTTCAATTATTTTGAAATAACCATAAAAATAAAACTTGTTTACTGTATTATTCTTATACATTTAAAAGAATGATTAAAAATGTAAATACAAACGAAAGTAACATACCAACAAGTCTCTTCTCAAAAATGTAGCTGCAAGATAAAGAATTAAAAAATACCACAACTTGCATTATTTTTATTTTGATAAAATAATTCATTTCAATTTATTTGCTGCGCTAGCCGACCGTGCAAGGGCTGTATAGCCAGTCAAGGTCGTTAAAAACTTCCATTTGTTGTTGTATTTGCTGCGCTCTTACACAATGAAGGAAACTGAAGGTAAGTGCGCCAACCGGACCAAAATTCTGGTGGGCAGTGGTGTTATCTCCAATGGACTGTCATAATTTACAGCGCCGACGGAAAAGAACCCATTACTGCTTTAGCCGTGCACCTGTATAAGGTGTATGTTCTTATGGGTCTGAAATGGCCCTGTAGAATTTATTTTGGAAAAGATCCTTCTACTTGTTCATTCTTCCTCTTTCCTTCTTTTCGATCTTTTTTCACTCCTTAACATTTTCTCTCACTGCATATATCTAGCACACTCTACCTTACACCAGCTCTCTCTCTCTCTCTCTCTCATTTCTCTCTCTTTTTTTTTTCTCAATCTTTCTATGTCTATCAATCTTTCTTTATTTCTCTGTATTGTCACTGTCTACCTATTTTTTCCTTCTCTGTCGTGGAAGAGAGAATGTGTGTGAAAGGAATTGTGTGAGCAAGAGTGTCTGAGAGAGAAAGACAGACAGACAGAGTCTGTGTGGAAAAGAGGCTATGTGTGAGAGAGAGTGAAAGCGAGATTGTATGTGAGAGAGAATGTTAGAAAGAGTGAGAGAGAGAAAGAGTGTGTCTGAGAGAGAAAGAGAGAAAGTGATAGTGAGAGTATTTGTGTGAGAGAGAGAGAGAGAGAGAGAGAGAGAGAGAGAGAGAGAGAGTGTCTGAGAGAGAAAGAGAGAAAGCGAAAGTGAGAGTATTTGTGTGAGAGAGAGAGAAAGAGAGAGAGAGTGTCTGAGAGAGAAAGAGAGAAAGTGATAGTGAGAGTATTTGTGTGAGAGAGAGAGAGACAGAGAGAGAGAGAGAGAGAGAGAGAGAGAGTGTCTGAGAGAGAAAGAGAGAAAGTGATAGTGAGAGTATTTGTGTGAGAGAGAGAGAGAGAGAGAGAGAGAGTGTGAAAGTGTGTGTGAGCGAGTGTTTATGAGTGAGAGTGAAAGAGTGCGTCTGAGAGAGAGAGTGTGTGTTTGTTTATCTAATCCTAATCATAACACGGCTTCATTTGCTGACGATAGTGCCATATCAGTCATTGGACAAAACAAAAGTTGCATCAGTCAAAAACATGAATACGGTGTAACAAGATATTTTTCGCTAGTGTGATGACAATAAAATGGCTGTAAATGTATCTTGAAGGAAAGCGATATGTATCGGCTCTAAACAGTTACAGTTACAATTAAATCAAATGAACACAGTAATCTTGCCAGAAATAGGCAAGAAAGTAAAGAAAAATATTAAATACAAATAATAACAAAGTGTCATTATCCTTCTTTGAAAGAAGTCTCTAGCAGTTGTTATATTAAGAGACATGGTTTTAAGTAAATTATAATTCAAAACACCAAGGAACCAAAAGTCATAGTATCATAAATAAATTTAGAAGACATATATTTTCCTTTTACTGTTTTATTGTTCACATTGCCAGATTCAACATATTATTCGTGTGTAAGATTTTGAAAATCTTATTGATTCACACTGAGTAGGTTGACATGGATGCTTAATGTCCAGTGGCAAATATTTCATGCATGTTCAGTTACATACTGAATAGGAAATCATACCGTGACCTACATGTATTCATATTCGTTTACGTGTAACATGTACATGTATCACGATTTCGTGTCCCTTCGTGTCATATCTTCACCCGTTCTAAATTTATGTATGTATTTGTCTCTATCAAATGATCAACTAATAACATATTCTTATATTCTATTGAATACCATTCACGTACATGTAAATGTACCTCACAATGGGATCGGTGGGGGAGGGTATATACTTATATCCTGATTTTCCTGTTAAAAAAATATATTGCTTTTCAAAAGAAAATCATTCTGAATATTTCATTCGATTCAATTAAAATTTTGAAAAAATAATCACTTGTCCGCAATTGAAATGTCATTACAAATAGAAAAAAAAAGCCAACAACATAGCACCCCCCTTTTTTCCAATAAACTAAGTTCAACAATTATAAAATTACTTACAAAGTGTCTTGTATTTTTCATACACCGTTATCGGATGGTTACAATTCATTTGTGTCTTACTTTATGTAGTTACAGTAATTGTGTAGGGATAATAATTTCTAAGGTTTATATCTGGATTAATAAGTGAGATTTATTTCTCATACTAGATAAGCCGTAGGGCGTATTAAAACCGGAACGCATTAAAAAGGAATATCCAACTTTAGTGTGGTCGGTAAAAGAGGATGCTAAATTTTGCAAAGCTTTATAAAAACACTACTTTTTGACGGTATATAAGTCAGATAGTGCATATTTTAAATTTTGTCTTTTCGTAGAATACACCAAGGGGTTTCAGAATTGATCAAATAAAAGACCGACCTATAATTTATTTTGGCGGATACTTAACCTACTGCTGGAGATACGATCATATCCAAATGAGGTTCATGGAACATTAAAATCGGAATTTCCCCTAAATTGTTCCTTAAAGAAAATTCGCTGCAAGGAAATAAAACAAGTCCAATCAACACATGCCGTTTTATATTTGACAATCATAGTGATACTTTGCAATTGACAAGTTTGATTCGATTCCTCAACATAATGACATATTTTTCATATCAAAATAATTGATAAATTAACTTATTGGTGATTTGCGCCCTTTTCAACTCTATTGGATATTTCATAGTTTTCATTTTTAATTGGTTGACTACGTTTAAGTTTCCAAGGAGGACCACCGACCTTCGTTTGAAAAACTGTCATATTCTTGACTTAGTACAAGAATTTCCTCACGTTAAAAAATGTAAAATTACAAAAATAACGAACTTCGAGAAAAACTCAAAACGGAATGTCCCCAATCAAATGACAAAATCAAAAGCTAAAGCATACCAAGCGATTGGATAACAACTGTCATATTCCGGACTTTTCTATTTCTTATGTAAAATGGTAGTCATCGTAGTTTAAACCTGATTTTATAGCTAGGTAAACTTCTCACGTTGATGACAGGTGCGTATAATTACAATATACTGACAACAGTATGTGATAAAACAAAATATATAAAATTGGCTAATTTATCGTATACGTCAGCTTATAAAGGCAGTGTCTATAAATGAAACCAGCAATTAAACTATATTAACCAACATCTCAATGAAATTATTTACAAATTATAAAATCATGATATGAAATATCATAAAAATTTCTTAACGATTAACATGATTAATTAACAGGTATAAGAATCAGTGACATAGCTTATGATGCCATATAAGAATGATATTTCCCTGGAGACTGTTTTATCCTTATTTCCCAGAGAAATATAATCACATTTTGTGAGCATAAGACAGTTGTAATATCTTAAGTGTATAACAGAAATAAAAATTAGTAGGCAGTAATCAAGTTATGTGAAAAAGAAACTTTCTATGCTTTTATTGATATTCATAAAATACATTACTGCTGTTAGCTAAGGTATTGGAAGTGACACACACACAGGATGTAATTTTACAAAACCTCGTGTAAAATCTAAGAGTTCATTATAAACCATACCGTCCAAACCAAACCAAAACATCTAGTCTTGATATATGACAATTGAACGAAGAACATTCTATCTCTAGGGGTTTTCGGTCACTCAAGGTTGCACATACCGAATATTTTTTTTCATTCAGTATGGCACAAAAACACAAATTTAAGACCCTTTACATCATAACTGAATGGTGGTGATCAGTAATATTTATAAAAAACAAATTAAGAAAAAAGTTCGAGGAATATTCAACACGGAAAGTCCATAAAAAAATTTGTAAAATCACATTGTCAAACACATCAAACGAAAAGCTGTCATTTTCCTGAGTTGTTACAGGCATTTTTTATGTAGAAAATGGTGAATTAAATCTAGTTAAAATCTAACTGAATCTCTCACTTGATAGTCGTAAAAAATTTAATTATATTGGCAATGATGTGTACACAAATCAAATAGACATAATATAAGTAAGAATGTCAAAAAAGGGGTATAGCAGTCAACATAATGTTATTATCTGAAATACTATAAAAACAAACAGATAAAGACACAAAAATTTACCATGACATAATAACAAAACGACCGGGTGCACAAGAATCGAGTCACGTCAGATGCAAAGAAAGCCAACACAAAAAGGCACTCAGATAAAGCACATTAACAAAAACGAAAAAAAAATTGAATACAGAAGGTCTAATAAAACAATAACACAATGCCGGGATGTATTATTACAGAGCCACGTCATATGTAACCAATAGATATGTTTCTTACCATGAATAATACTTTTAATATGATGAAACACAGACTGTTCTATATCATAACACTTTTATTCTATGTTTGTCTGCGTTCGTACCGTTTAACGAAGTGGTAAGTATACACCATGCACATTTTCCATCTTTTATTCATTTCGTTCATGTTTGTTGTCTAAAAAGTAACTCTAAAACATGCCACGCCTTGCCTCTTCGTAATTGCATGATTTGTTAATTGCTTTTGGAGAGATGCTATATATAAAAGCAACACTAACAGTATTAATTATACAGCAGCAAATGGAGATTTGAACAATACAAATATCATCAGTGATGCACCTGGTCTGTATATTTGTAAGCGATATTTTACATTTGTCAGGCGGTCACCTCTTATTTGAACACTGCGTATGGCTAATGAGCAAGGATTATCATGCAACATAATAAAATTTTCGAGTCTTTGTAAAGAGAATTTATCTTATATTTGTTTCGGAATGTACTTATATTTGTTTCGGAATGTACTTATATTTGTTTCGGAATGTACTTATATTTGTTCGTGTCATGTTAGTAATGTTTAGACTTGTAGGCATATTGCAGTTATTTCCCTTTTATTGCATAGTTATTATAATAATAATGACATATCATTTAATTTATGTTAACATTGTAGAACTTTAATGGTGAATAATGAGAACGGAATTGCGTGTTACTTCATCGTCAGTCTTATATTTCCAACTTTTCTAACCTGAACAATGCATTACACATATTTTTTTCCAGAAAAGAAGATTTGTTTCAAAACTAGGAATGTATCCATGTGAGAGTTATATAATATCGGAGCTAATGAATATTTAGCCTATATTCCTTCGCATTCAAAACACACTGTGAGAATAGGAACATTGAGGTTATATACAAAACCTAATCAATATAACCCTTAGGTACTTTCTAGCAGTAAACTATGTAACAGAAACTGTGAATTTAACAAATACTGGTTTGGTTTATTTTTTTGAACCATGTACACTCCAATCTCAATGCAATTATTCATTGATTATAAAATCATGATATAAACATTACAATTTACTCTACATGTGATGATGTTTCATAACTATCAAATATTCGGTTAATGAACGATTATGTAATCTATAAATTATATTTCGCCAGGATTAGGGGGAAATGAATAAACTTATGTAAGCCTAAAATAGCGTGGGTTTAAACGAAATCTACAACGGAGGTATCAATCTAGTAAATGTGAAACAGACAGACAATTTCTATGGTCTTACGATATTCAAACTAACAAATTTCCAATAATAGAAATAATAGAAGCTGTTCAATGGAATGCAGCAAAGAGTAAATAAACAGAAATATTATTGTACAATCCTATATGTTATATTTTCTAAGTACCATGAAACCATAACATTCTTTCGTGCTAGCCTTAACTAACTATAATTGCTTTGTTATATGATCAGAAAAAGAACAATGTCCAATTAGTGATGTATCCTGTCACGAGAGGGTGCTCATTTAGAAAGTGATTATTTATTAAGTAGCGCATAAAGACAGAAACTTAAGACTTCTCAACTCTTACAGAAAGTTTGTGATAAAAAATTTAAAAGGTACATGTGAAGGAGACTATGTTTTAGATTTAGTTCAGATGCTCTGCATTGGTATATATTTATCTGCGTTCTCTCAGCTATGCGATATGGGCTTTGCTCATTGCTGAAGGCAGTACGGTGACCTATATTTTTAAATTTCTGGGATATTTTTGTCTCTTGTGGAGAATTGTCTTATTGGCAATCATACCACATCTTCTTTTTTTTATATTATAAATACACAAAGCAAAACATGTTTGCTTTGTGTTTTTTATACAGTTCTTTTCTATTTCTATATTCAAAACGCTATCTTTACTACCTAAAACCCAAATATAGGGCTATTGAAATGACTATTTTGTTCCAATTACTCTACCAGACGTAAAGAGCGCAAATACAAATATCATTCATTGCAAATATAACGATACAATTAAAATGTAGCTAAATAAGTCTGAGTTGATTGGTTAACATACATAACACCCACGAAATGAAGATACAGTATAGGGTCAAAAATGATTGTCACAGTCTGTTGTAACTTAGTATTGTGTTGAACAATCAAGAAACTTGTAAATTGCAAAATATATAAGATTACTTGCTTTCAAGGGAACTTAATACAATAAAAGGCTCAAAATTGATCAGGGAAACAAACTTACTGTTATATGAGAATTGAAAAATACAATTCCCTTTACTTTAGAAGGTGTTTGAAATTAATGGACATGTCACAATATAATCATGTTTAAGCTCACTCCGTGTTAAAAATTGATGTTTTAAATAGAAGGAATATATATTGAGACTTTCAGTATGCTTTTGTCTGCAAAGTGAAATCAGCACGCTACCTCAGAATCAATGATGACGAACGTCATTTATCTGTTGAATAACAAAATAAATACACTTTTCTTTGACAGGATTGTCTTGCACTGGTGTTAGGAACGACTTTTTTGAAAATCAGTATCGGCTTTAGCTTGAAAAGGCAATGTGAATATTGTCCAATCCATTAGTATTATAGTTCTGTTGGTTCCTTGTTATTAAAACCTATTACATGCACGAATCTTTATTAGGGACATTTTATCATAAACTGCAGGCCGATGATTCATGGAAACAATTCTCATACCTGTTTACTTTCTGCTATTTGTTTTATAGCGTTCATGTACTGGATTACCCCTGGCAAGAACTGTTACTTATTTATCATTTGTTAATCGCCTGTTGTCTTAAAATAATTGGTTATGTATTTCGCCTGATGTGATACAAGTTTTCCTGGATTGAATGAACGAATGATTGCAGAAACTCTTGTTAACACGAATGGCCAATGTGAGAAAGCCTCATCAAGTGTATGTTACCTTAGAGATTAAAAAAATACAATTGTTAATATTTGGTTAACTATTCGGTTGTTTAAAAAAGGCTTATTAGCTACAGTTCATAAAAAAAATACTTTACACCGGAATTTAGAAGACTGTTTATGTGATGAAGTTTTACTGTCCATAGTAAAAAGATAATAATGCATAAAACAGAGCGCATTGGCTGAAATAAATTTTTTTTTCTTCAAAATATAAATGATATAGTTAGAGTATCGGGGTTCTTAAACGCAGTTCAACACATCGCAATACTTTATATAGTCAATATATGGCCAATATAGAAACCAAAAAACAAACGGGACATAGACCAACTGCCAACGATTGATGATGAATGGTTGTTGCAAACTATTACCCGAATGTGGTATAAACGACAACCTTTCAAATAAAAACTTACTAATTGCTTAGTGAGCTGATTAATGTCACAGTCACATTTAAGAATAACATTGCAAACAAAATCATGCCTTATGTCGTAACCTTAATCAAACTAACTACACGTAATGTGAAAAATATTTAGAATATACTTAAAAACACAACTCTTAATTCCACAACTGCTAGAGTATGTAGAAACTTCTCGCAGAGGACGATAATACAAATAAACATTGTATTCAGTTGTCTTTACTTTGTTGTCTTTTTCTGGTAAGATGAATGTTTTCATTTGATTTAACTGTAGCAGTAACTGTTCAGAGCTAAAACATATAGCTTTCCTTATTAATACATTTACAGCCATTTTATTGTCATCACACTAGCGAAAAATATCTTGTAAAACCGTATTTAGTTTTTGACTGATGCAACTTTTGTTTTGTCCAGAGACTGATATGGCGATATCATCATCAAATGAAGCCGTGTTATGATTAGGATTAGATAAAGGAACATTATTTATAACATTAAAAACAATTCAGGTCCTTAAACGGATCCTTGAGGTAACACCTTTTATTTTGTACTTCTGAAAATGCTTCTGAAATCTATCAGACAAAGCACTGCATGAACGCATGCGTTTACTAACATTTAATTTTTCAATAAATTTCTTTCTACTTAAGTTTAGAAATATACTTGAAATTTAAGGCAAATTATACTACAAGTTTGTCAGAAATTACTGAATTGCTTCGATTTGAAAATTAATTCACATTGAAGTAAATTTACAATACAATATATTTCAAGTTTATCAGAATTTATAAATAGTTTTTTAGTTGGAATTGAATAACGAATAATGAGAATTTAAAATATTTTCTACTTCTAATTTATGAGAATTTAATCTGTTATTTTTTTTTTGCAATTTAAAGTCTAGTTAAATTACATTTGACCCCATCTTTAATGAGAGTTATTTTTATAGTATACATATAGTTAGGAGTGGTTTAAAGCAAATTAGCACAATATAGCATTTATTTTATATTCAAGTTATTCTATTCTTTTTTCTTCTTTGCATTTGTTCTCTGAATTATCGGATAACGAGGAAAGTTGCTATACATTACTTTTGTGCAGACATTTGAGACAACAGTTATTTAATCTTATAGGTTGGATATATCGGCTAATAAATCATTTATTAAAAAAGACTATGTTTTGGGGTCAAAGTTGCTACTAATTCTTTACTCCCCTTTCCATTATTATATAACTTCTTCAAGTTACATTTCAAATTCTAATTTTCCTCGTACATAATTTAACAATTTTGTGGTTATTAAGAAATATGGCTTTTAGTTTTCTCAATTTAATTGTTTCATAGTTTTTATGTCGGGGCTTATTGTAGCCGACTATACGGTATAGGGTTTTTCTCATCGTTGAAGGACGTTCTGTACGGTTGCCTATAACTTAAATCCACTTCATCTGAATTTTGGTGGATATACATATATATATATATATATATATATATATTGAGCATTTTGAAATTTAATTTAATTTATTTTTCTACTAGTGTGGACACAGAATTCAATTTTAAGTAAACTTAGTTGTCTCATCGGCAAATATGCCACATCTCCTTATTTTTATAAACATCAAATATAGTGTATTATGCTATTAAACGGTTTAATCATTCGTATATTATTCGGCATTATTTATATTCCTTTGCATTATCATTATAGTCAGTGTTTTTAAATTTTGCGATAAATAAGCATTATGCTGTAATTGTTCAGCATACATCTAGTTTTGCTTAGTATGAATCCAAAATTGTATCCTTATGTTCGTAGAGTTTACCTCCCTTTGATTGCAAAAGATGCATCCAGGGGAACTAACTGCGCTGCATTTACAACAACGTTTTATTTGGTTATTCTTAAATATTAGATACATGCTGATTGGTTAATTTACCGTTTATATCTTTCTATTTACTACCACAACAACGCCAGCGCATAAACGAATTTGTAATATACAATCAAGGTTAAAAAAAAATAGAAAAAGGGCATGGCTATTTTCCTAAACAGATCATATATCTAGTATCTGTTTATGTAAACAAAACAATTGAAAAAGTCTGGCCAATCTTTGAATTAAGAAGCCGAAGAAAAATAAAAATATGAAGCAAGTGCAAGACATAATAGTGTCCTGTGAAAATGTGTCCACCTGGACAGTTTTTCATTGAATTTTGGTATTTAATAATGTCCATTAATTGCCTGAAATATTGTCGCTTAAGTGGACATATTTTTACTGCAAAAACCATGAAATAGCGTTAACCACAGGACAACTTTCATAGAATCTGCTATTAAATTGTGTCCTCCAAGGGAAGTAATACAAAGGTCATTAAAAAGTTTTAATATACTTGAATTTTAATAAAATCTGAACAATTGAAAAGAAACTCGCATGACTGATTAATATACAAATGTTAACAAACATATTATGGTTGGAAACGAATATAGAGACATTAATTTCTTTGAAATACCCAGTTAATGCTAATGACAATGAAAGAAGAAAGTTTGTAAAGTATAAAAATCAAATTTGAGCAACTTTACTATACTTATAATGAGAAGAAGACAAAATAAAATATAGAATTTTGGTATAAATAATGTCCATTGTAATAAAATGTTGTTCTGTAAGTGGACAGCAGTTAACAATAATAGCTACAGGTATGAAATATGGTCCAACTACAGGACAATATTTATAAGTAGTTAGTGTTATTAAAATATGTCTAGTATGCATATGTCCTTGGAAAATAATACTGAAAAGCATTTTGAACTTAAATCATTATACATGTACTTGTACATATACAAAAAATATAAATAAGAAGATAAGGATGGTATACATGTGTACTAATGAAACAACTCTTTTTCAAAGTAACAATGTATTCAAGTTCGCAATTATACATGTAGGTTACAATACGTATAGTTTACAAGGCGATAAATATCATTTAATACTTTATCATATAAAAAATTGTCTGTGTGGACACATTATCCTGAGATAAAATATCCCCCTGGACAGAATTATAGAATTAGATAATGTCCACGTCCATGGACACTTTTTCATACCTGAGGGCATATTTTGCATAGGAAATCGTGTCCATGGACAGTATTTACTATGAAATAATGTCCAGTGGACACTATTTCATGAGGGACACTATAAAAATCCTACACAACCACTACGAAATGTAGAAATGTAGAAAATCGGTCTTTTTTTCCAAATTCCGTTTTTTTTATTTTTGATATCTTATACTATTTATTTCGTATCTGCTAATTCATTTACTGTAGTTGCAAACAGATTCCCTTATACAAGTGTGTGTGACACTCTGTCCATGATATTAAAACAAGTATGACAATGATTATAGGAAAATCATAGTGCAATGGTTATGTTGACATGATGACTATGTTAAAGGGGCACTAGCTGTCAAATTCATGTTCACCGATTTAATTCAAAATCTCATATTTTATTTATAACAATGTAAAACATTTATCCAAACTATTAAACGTTTAAATAGATAATTTGCATTATATAGTCTTCTATAAATTTTTATTTTCTCACAATTTGTATAAGTATTAGGATTATACATAAATCCACCAGAGACCAACAGATATGGGTTCATCGCATGACCGTCACCAATGAGCTAATCTCATACACTGTATTGAAATTAAGCCATCAATTACAAGTAATTAAATATAAAACAATAACAACTAAGCGAAATTGAAAAAGCACGGTCAGAATATACGTAAATAATAAACTAAACGAAAACAAGAAAACCCAAGGACTTGATATTGACTTTGACAGGAACGTCCAAGAACCGGTTTAAACATATCAACAATCCGCTATATATCTTGGACAGTGTTGGAACAATCGCTGATGTCGGATTTAGGACAATGACTGCTCAAAACTTATCTGACATAAAACATACGTCAAGTGCTTGTTTCTAATTGTTCTTACTATAAATATTATCTGAATCAATGTTCGTGATTAAAATGCTTGTAATCATACTTGTAACATAAAATGTGTTTACGTTATAATATTTGGAGTGTTCATAAAAAGAAGATATGTTGGATAAAAGTTTCTGCTTTAAAAAGCCTCAATCTGAAAAGTCACATACTTTTGATAAAACGGTTCTAAAGCGTGAAAATGCGCTATGTTCAATCTATTTAGAAGTAGAATCAGAATAATTTCACTGATCTGACTTCTGACTTCACCATGCGTGATTGCGTATTTAGTACTATTTACACATTCCCGAGCATTGCCTAGATTTGCGTTATACTCTAATAAAATTGAGAATGGAAATGGGGAATGTGTCCAAGAGACAACAACCCGACCATAGAAGAAAAAGAAAACAACAGAGATCACCAACAGGTCTTCAATGAAGTGAAAAATTCCTGCACCCGGAGCCGTCCTTCAGCTGGCCCCTAAATATTATCTAAACACGAAAGCAGTGCTAGGTTCATCCTAGTACTATAACCTAGCCTTATAGTACTGAAATGTTAACTGCTTCGACAGTTAACCGTACCTTTTTGGGGTTTTTAAATATTTAGAACTAAATCTCGAAGCCTATATCTACTCTATTGAACTGAAATCTTAGGCTAGTATGCTCTCTGCAAATGTGAAAAATCGTATATATATTCGATTCCCGACTGTATCAAACCAAACTCTTGAAAATAGTGTTGCAGAATCACAAAGCAGTTTACTAAATTGTGTACTGATCAGAATATGACTTTATTTTACATCGTAATTGAAAAATGTGTAGATCCTGTCTGAACGTATAAAACGCGTTGATTTAAAAACAAATATATGCATATATATCTCAGTAGCATGGGTTCGAATCCCGGCGAGGGAAGAACAAAAAGCTTGCGAAAGCAAATTTACAGATCTTACATTGTTGGGTTGATGTTTAGACGAGTTGTATATACAGAATGTACACAGCCATGTATCACCATCACTGCTGATGGATGATCCGATGGATAAATCTGTTGTAGAGTTGTCACTGGTTCAGACGGACTTATAATATATATATATATATATATATAAAATAAACCGCTTACTTCTCTCATAAAGCGAAGAAAAAAAAAACTATCTCGAAATGTGTTTCAGGAATAATGATGAACTTTAGCATGCGGAGCACCCCCTTTTTTTTTTTAATCATATGAGAAAGTTGAGCTGTGAATGTTTTGTTTCATAAATGAAAACTAGGCAATCTTGCAGAACTATTTGAAAGTTTTAGTAGTCAGTTTATAACAACTGATGACGAAAACACAATTTCCATCCCATTATTACATTTTGACGTTATGCATTTCTCCGTATATTCTCTACACCCAGATTTGTCATATATCACAGAATTTCATAATCTGGCTGAAATTAGTTCAAATTGTTATTGTATGAAAACTATCTTATTTTAATACTGAAATCTATCTTTGTTTTTTATTTAATGTCACACGAACATAAAGTTCGAAACCGAGAACTTTTTCTAGAGAACCAATATCATGCATAAGTACAAAGTCATGTACGATTGACAAAAAAATACACCGACTCATTTAACATCAAATCAAAAAGGTCGAATCAAAGGACTATATTCGGAAAGGTAACATTAATACGAATAATCCGACATTGATATTTTGACATTGAGACCGAACTTAAAGGTAATATTCATTTTGTACAAGTCATGATGACAAGCTCAAAATCATCGTATGTCGTAGGTCTTCTTCAAAAGAAAGTTTTTTTTACAAGAACTTCCACACAGGTAAAATGGCATACACAATATGCTTGAATTATCCTATACAACAGTTGCATGTTGCTTTTGAATTAAGTTCTATTTAACTCTAAATTTTTTCTTGTATTACAATTGTACCACATCGGTAGTTTCACGGTAAAGAGTTTGTAATTGTCCTATGTACAGGCTTAGATGTTGTGGGTTTGATCAAAGAGCAAAGACAAAGTCTTGTAATAATATCAAGCAAATTGTGTTCTTTTTCGCACTATAAATGAAGTCATTATTTTAAAATGCCAACTCAGTGTATCGGTCTACATACATTGTAAATCTTCTAAAACCGTTCGCATTAAAATTAGAGTGAACTGTTTGTTGATGTTACGCAGCTATCTAAAATCTTAATCAATTTTCTCTATAAATATGTATTAAAATAATAAAGATTTTCTTTGTTTATATGAGAACGAACATTTGATATTCTTTGAGGGAGATTATAACACCTGAGTATTCTGGTCTTGTTATACATGTCTCTGGAAAAAGACCATTTTAGATAAATAAAAGAAAAAGCCGGCATTGCAAAAGGGGAAAATTGATATTCTCCACCCGAAATCGTCTACTGCAACAATAACATGGTCATCCCCTTTAACAGTACACAGGAAGAGAAGTTGAAAGAGAACACTTTCGCAATTCCTATGAACGGTTAATAGATCATTTCATCGTGCAGTGGCAAGTATTACAGATATATTTTGAACGAACCAATTCAACAAACCATATCCATTTCAATGAATATGACATAGAATGTTCATTTGTCATAAGAAAACTGGATCTGTCGATATGTGAAGGGAACTTTATCACCGAGGTGTCAACGTATACAAAAAGAAGATGTGGTTATGATTGTTAATGAGACAACTCTCCACAAGAGTCCAAAATGACACAGAAATTAACAACTATAGATCACCGTTCGGCCTTCAACAATGAGCAAAGCCCATACAGCATAGTCAGCTATAAAAGGCCCCGAAACGACAATCTAGTACCTGTAATGGCCACAAGCGTGTCAAAACTGAGGCTGTGACTGTGGTTCTTTCTTCGGCAAAGTGTGTTCAGCTTAGATCTTTAAAAATAGACACACGTTACTTGTTTTCTTGTCGAAGGCCAGTGGTTTTCTCTGGCTTTCTCTACAAATTAATCTTGATTGTCATGGAAAACCAAGCGTAATGAAAGTGTCACTAAAACCAGCAAGCAACTAATTGTTCATACGATTCTTTTCGTTTACGGGTAAAATGATTTTATTTTAGTTTGAACCATGTATTTGCAAGACATAAGTGCGCAAACATTTTTCATCACTTTTTTATACTGATTTTCGGAGAACCTTAATTGTGCGCCTATTCCTAAGAACAGATATACTGTATTTTTTGGCCAAAAATATTGAATAAATCATTTTAATTTCGGAGATCTTGAATAATATAGTTAATACAGTATGTATGCCATTGTATCATTCAGGTTTGTTTTTAATGTTCACCGGCAGACGACTTTGTCAACACCGACTCCAATGAAGCGAAATTTCGATTACAGCTGTGAGAAGATGAGGAAGTGGGGAGGGGCAGGGGAACGGTTCCCTTATGGAATATCATATTTGTAAAGTGCTTACACTTTTTTAAAAGTAACAGTCAAAATATTTGCTGACTAGTCCCTTTTTTTAAGTGGTTTATCATTTTCAAACAAAATGGGTGACGGATCTATGAAATGTCGTAATATATGGGCAATCGCACCGCAATCCAATCTGTAAAACCGAGAAATCGTTATTATGTGTCTTTGTATGTACATGTATATTTCATCTTTTAGTATCATAGAAAGAAAGATGCAAATGTGTTCAATGGAATCTTTTGTGTAACTATTACAGCTATGTTTGTTTACCAATCACAGTTTCTATGATATAGACAGATGTGGCATATACAATTTGGTATACATTGGCCTTATGTATTAAAGCAGAGTTCAAGATTTAGATAAAGCAAAACTTAAGTATATGGAATTTTATAGAGGTACGGTTAATTTCCCTGTATTTTTTATACTTCATGTAACGTGTCGAAATTTCGTACTTGCAAAAATCCAAATTATCCATTGGATAAAGCACATATGATTTACATAACAATGCACAATACAAGTGTACAACATATAAAACATCAGTGAAAATTAACCACAAGTCTATTTTATTGGAAGGAAAAATATACATGGTCCATAATCTCATGCTTTGTTCTTTTAATGTTAGCCTAACGAATGGATATCAGAATACTTTTCAGATTCAAACTCTGAATCTTTCCAAATTTAAACTCTGAACCTTTCCAAATTCAAACTCTGAACCTTTCCAAATGCGCTGTCTAGGCATGTAAGTAGATATTTATACTTCCATGGTTTAGGTATCTATTAAAATCTGAGATCAAAATTTCCATAAGTTTTTTTTAAATATAAAGGTCTGTATACAAAGGTCGTAACTTGAGTTTATCAATTATAATCCAATATGGAGTTTAAAACTCCCCTGCGATTTAAATTGCTTATGGGTGTCCAACAGATAGTTTAATAATAAATACTAAAAACTTGCAAATACATGTATATGTATCTGTAAAATTGAAGTCGTGTGCCATTCATCTGAACAAATTTTTATAATACAGTAATAAGATAATCACGTGTCCGAAAATATGTAAAACAAATATATGTGTAAATCTAAAAGTACACATTTGACACTACATGTATGGTCTTAGTAGAAAAAAAATTAAAGGAAATTAGCTGCTTTCCATGTTTAAACTATTTTTAAAATGTTTGCCTTTTTAAAGTTACAGATTGTGAATTTCACTCCTTCTTTTATTGCGAAATAAATAAACATGTAAGAAATGATAACTTCTCTGCAAATGATTTTCAAAATACTGACTTTAATGTGTTGCACTAACAGACAAAAACATACTCATCATATGATCAATAAATAAAAAAAATCAGCATATTTTAGGCTCGTTTGTAAACTGAGGACAGGGCTTGATTTACCGATGCATGGTTTAAAGTTTTGTGGTTTATTAATATGCTGTAATTTGTATTTAGGTTTTTCACTATATACATGTATAACTACTTGCAACAATAGATACATGTATATATATACATATATATATTATATGTATGTGTATATGTTACGTTTTTTTTTCTGTTTGTCACAAACACGTTTGATTTGTTGAAATACATATGACAATAAAGATTTTATTATTTATTTTATCAATGCCTGACTTTTAATTATTCAGTTTTTTTTACCCTAACCATGGAAGTGAAATAACTAAAGAGGTTATATGACCTCATTGCCCTAACTCTAATGTAAATAAAATCTGGCAGATATTTTCACATCCGCAAGAACAAATGTTTCGTAGTAGGGTGCATTTTCTGATAAAGGATCAAAGGACGCTAATAGTACTTTATTATAAAACTTTCATCACAATAAGATCGTGGCGTTCCTGATCAATTAACTTAATGGGACGTGTTAAACTATTAATATGATAATTTGAACTCTGACTTGATAAAAGTCGTTTATCTACAAATTTAGAAAATCGACATATAATCTAAACAATGTAAAGTTCTTTTTATATATTTACAAATGTAGACGGGTGTTTAAATAGTAAATAATATAAATGTATATTCCATACAGTTTTTCTCTTTCTTTTATTTATTTTTGCACCATGCATTGCATGAATAGACTAAAAGAAAATATGTCTACTTAGCTAAAAAGCTGCTACGAAAGGCGATGTAAAACATATAAAGTGTATTCTAAAATACATTTTATAATATCATAACGTATTCTATAGTAAACATGTTTAGACAAGGAATCTACATTTTTTGTATTGATCCTTTTTAATATTATTAAAAAAAAAATGCATAATGGATATTTTACTATTTTTCGAAAGATATTTATCAGAGATATTTACTAGAATAATTAAATCCTGAATAAATCCCTACTGAACCATTTTGTATATGCGGATATAAACATTCGTTTGATAACATGTAAGAGATGTATAACGAATCAGATGTGGATACAAAATATTCCATAGACTTTTTTCCTCTTGTAATCCTATAAAGATTTTATACTTATATTTAAAATTTTAAATCAAAATTATTTGTCCAATTTTGCTTTATAAAAAAAAAGCAAAGTTTAACGTAGATACTGATATCTGGTTTCATGGAGGAATAAATTATACTTGGTGATAGACCCCAAGGGTTAACTGGGATTTAGATATATTGTCCTCTTTGGTACTAATGGTTCCAGTAGTAAAATCCTTGCGCTATTGCGGCTTCCATTTTGGTTGTTTGGGATACATAAATATAGGTAGTCGTGCCTCTTCGGAATTAGGACAGGAACTTGATGTTCAGTGGTTATCATTTGTTGGTGTGGTTATTTTTAAAATATTAGACCGTTGGTTTTCCCGTTTAAACGGTTTTCCACTTTCTTTTTTTTTGGGGCCCTTGTTGAAGACCGTACTTTGACCTATTATGGTTTACTTTTACAAATTGTGACTTGGATGGAGAGTTGTCTCATTGGCAGTCATACTTCATCTTCTTATATCTATGTAATCCGGTGCTTTGTGTACACGAATGTTGCTGCTTGCACGTTAAAGAAGGAGTCCGTACGTAACATGCCCTTATTTTCCAATGACAGTCCAACATTTTCCGTCCGCCTTCCTTGCAGACCAGAACCTTGCACATCCTAACGATGGTCATCGTCCTAAACACACATGACTTTGTCACAGAACATTTAGTAATGAACAATTTATCAACATAATGTAAAAAAAAAATCTCTTTATATTCATACAGAAATTCTCTGAAGCTGCTTTTTTCAAGATGATTGGTAATTTTTATTGACTACATATCTGTAAGTTTGGGTGACAACTTTTCGACAAGGAATCGGCATTATATGGAAATTAACTGGGTTTATGCTCGTAGACTATTTCATTATTCATACGAGTAACATTTCCTTCGGAACATTCGAATTATATTAACAGTCCGATATGTAGATGATGTCCTCTCGCTAAATAGTTTCAATGATGGTGACTCTTCGAATGTATCGATCTATCGTATCGAACTTGAAAGGATACCACTGTATAGTTAAGTTTGTCTCTCAACTTGACTTATACATCTAGAAATTGACCATGATGGCCGATTTCAAACAAACACTTGACATAAAAGAGATGATGGCGTCTACCTAACTTTTCATGTCTTTGAAAAATATCTTAGCAGCTCTTGTGTATAGCTTGTATAGCTCCATTTGATACAATATTCCGGAGCTTTTATGTCCTCTCACAATTTCTGTGATACTATTGATGTTTGACTAAGGTCTAGGACAAATGTGTCATGCATTATCAGGATGAGACCAATTAAAAGTAAATCTATACAATAGTTAGGTCCTGGAATAGGGGTTATACCGGGATGGTGCCTGGAAAGTTGGAATGCAAATTGAAAATGTTGGTATATGGAAAAGGAACAGAATTTAGGCCTTGTAACTGACCAACTCCTTTCCTCTCACAGAATTGTTACAAGGGTTCATACTATAATAAAGCATCGGCATCTTGTCACGTAACGTTGTCTTTCTGACCGGACGAATTTATACATCACACACAGTCCAGCGTGTCTTCTGTCGTGGTAAGATGACCAAACAATTATCATGTTTCTAGACCCCTGACGACAAATAGGATCTACTTGATAATAAGAAGCAAGCTATAACCCATGGGTTCCACGTGATGTAGTTATAGTTATCCTTTCGAAAAGAGGGACAAAAGATACCAAAGGGACCGTCAAACTTATAGATCGAAAATAATATGACAATCTGAGCTGCTACGAACCAATCTCGTGTTGGTTACAATTCAGTAATATTTATTTCACAGATAACCAGCAATATGTTCCTTAGAGTATTGCATGTTTTGATCGTCCTGTTTGCCTTGAATGTTACATCTAGGAATGAAACTTCTTATCAAATTTGTTCATAAATGATCAACATGACGGTTGCCATTTATGAAGCATGATCTGCATATCCTTTAGGAGCCGGCACAATTTTAGTTCATTTCTTGGAAGCACAACACTTATTGTTATATACGTATTGTTATTTGATGTGAATTAATCGTTTCTTTCAATAAATATTGTGAACTGTTGATAGACAATGGTAATGTTAGCTTGTCGGGCACAGGCACTTGTCTCAGAAAAAAATGTTCCTATGTATACCTGTTATATTAACGTATATAGGATTTTTTTTCTGAGACAAGTGCCTGTGTTGTCGGGGCCTTTTATTGCCGACTATTTATACGGTATTGTTTTTTGTCATTGTTAAAGGCCGTGCAATTGCTTATAATTGCTTAAATCCTCTTCATATGAACTTTGGTGGATAGCTGTCTCATTGATAGGAATACCACATATCCTTATTTTTATATTGTGTTCTTCGTTGAGTAAATACACCTTCTTCGAGAATAAGTTTTTAATGGCAATTCTTGGTGGTGTTCCCGAAGCTATCTTAGGTGGATAATTACGTGTTCTAAGACTATCTTATGACATGTCTTTGTCTAACTTGATCTATCGCATTGATCGTCCTAACCGTAGGACACCTATTTATATGCATTAAAATGCATTAGTATTTAATTAAAAACCCATATTATACTAGATTCTTTATCTACATATTCTTTTAGAACTTACATAGTTCTCATTAATCTTTTATTTTATATCATTGGTTGAAAATTATTGATGTTTTTGCCCTTCAAATTAGAAAGATAATATCATTGGACGTTTCAAGTTGACTGGAATTCAACTTCATCAAAAACTACCCTAACCAAAAACTTTAACTTAAACTTCGCACTATCATTTCTATGTTTAGTGGACCGTTATTGGGGTCAAAACTTTAATTTGGCATAAAGATTAGAACGATCATATTACAGGGAACATGAGTACTAAGTGTCAAGTTCATTGAACTTCAACTTCATCAAAAACTACATTGACCAAAAAAAATTAACCTTGACCGGTACAGACGGACGGACGAACGGACGGACGTACAGACCAGAAAATATAATGTCTCTCTTTTATCGTAGGTGGGGCATACAAACGTAGGAAAAAATATTTCAATATACGACAGAGGGTCATGCTTACATTGCTTGTGTATTTTCCTGAATAAGTTAAATAATACTTATGTCTTCATATTTCAGTCTTAATTCAAAATTATACGATTGTGTTTCTTGTTTGCCTATGACATTGAATTTGATATACATATATATATATATTATTTTCTGTATTTGTTTTGGCTCACATCGAACAGCAAGCTATAAAAAATAACTAGTGTAAAACCATTCAAATGGCAAACCAAAGGTTTAATTTATTTAAAAAACGAGAAACGAGAAACACTTATGAACTGTATATCAACAGAACATCAGATTCCGGACTTTGGTCATGTGCAAACAAAAGCAAGGGGTTTAAACGTTTTAATTGGTACAGACCCCTTACTTTATCTGAAACAATAGTGTAATATCACAACACAGAAAGACAGGGTCTCAAGAAAGATTAGCTTTATAGCTAACTGTGTAACCCTCTTTAAATAAAGAATTATTATTATTATTATTAGACACGTGACAGACATAGACACCATATATAGCTTGCCTTACGTTTTGTGAGATTTTATCGTCATTGTTATCTTTAGATATTTATCTTTGGTCGCATGTTTTTTTTTGCTTACTCTTTCGTTCAATGCTTCTTTCATTTATACTTTTGAGTTTCCTGCGAAAAGTTATGATTTTCGGAAGGGTCGATTTTTACCCTCCCGGAGCACCTGAGATCACCCTATTTTTATGTGGGGTTCGTGTTGCTTATTCTTTAGATTTCTATGTTGTGTCATGTGAACTATTGTTTTTCTGTTTGTTTTTTTTTTTTCACTTTTTGCCATGGCCTCTTGTCTTATGAATCTAGAATCCTTGCATACTAAACTCAAAGGGACACTTGAGACGGAATTAGAGAAGGAAGATTTTTAAAAGTATATATTAATATCATATGTAAAACCCATCAAAGTACACATCCTTTTATTCAGTAAAAATAATGTGTTTAAGAGATTGGTAAACAATTGATAAATAAAAATTCGCTTCATGCATAAAACTAATTCACAAAGAGTTAACAAAGATATTCACTTGAAAAATCATTCCAGAGGTCTAGATGAACAAAATTTAAAAAAGATTTGAATTTAAACAATACACCACAACCCTGTGCAGAACACAATCGTAACTATTTATAAGAAGCATTTCAAAATCTGTAAGAGTGTCTAAAGACATTTTTTTACCAGACGCTTTGTTGAAACGACCCCTGTCAAACTTCAAATAGGAAACACATAAACCTCGTTTTTGGAAAAGCGGAAAATTAGATATTTTTAACAGAAAATATTTATCTAATATACCAAAAATTATATGAATGATAAATTATCTGACTGTAAATAAAATCAATGTGCAGACATCTTAAAATATCAGGGTTGAACTGCTCGAGTCTTGTTCCGAACAAACGGATTTTTCTACACGTCCTACGATAAAAGTGCAAGAAAATCAAAGTAATGTTAAAAAGAAAGTGGATATTTTGATTCAGATGCTACACTCAAAAACAGATGCATAAAAAAAAGAAGCCAAAAGATTAACGTCCCTGTACAAATTGCAGTAAGTAATTATTCATTGTGCATGTGGGAAGGGATACATGTAGCTTATATACAATCTTTATTTTTATGTAGTGCAACATAACTGTTACAATGCACTATGTTTGCGAAATGAAAATTCAATACTTTTAGCAAATTGTCATTTATTTTTATTTTTCAACGGATTACAAAGCTAAGCATGATTGTTGTCGGCAAAAGATTCGCATGAATATTGCACGCTTACAATTTGTGTATTAATTGTACAAAAATGGGACATTTTACTAACTTTGAAAACATGTTTTTGTGTTTATTATAACGTAATATTAATGAAGTCGTGAAATTCTATGTATATATATTTTACTTTTTGTATAATTTGAAACTTTCTACACATATACATTTGTTCAGTTCTCAGTTTTTTTTTATTGTATGCATGCAATTAAATGCATTCAAATGCAAAAGAGCGTATCTTTTCCCTTTCAGCAATAAATACGGTGTGGTTTCCAGCAAGGTATGACTGAAAGGGATTTCATATGGAAAACAAAGAACGAAGCTGGCAATATCCTTAAGTATGTTTATAATTAAATGATTTTAAAATTCCTTTGGAAATTAAAAAAACCGCATGGTTTATCTACATGCAATTAATCAGTTATGTATGTGTCAACATTCATCAGTAAACAATTCGGTTTTCGGAAATGATTATGGTCAATTATCTGTGATTAACGACATTGAAACAGTTTGGTTTTTTTTTTAATAAAAAACTAGACCAAAACATGATCATAAAGTTAATTACTTTCAATCTTTTATCATAACTCTAATTCGAGTATAAATCTGAACTTTTAAGTCATTCTAAACAGTCAGGGGCATTACTTAAACAAGTAACTTTTTTTAGTTACTTATATAGGTAGTTTTTAATTTAAAAAAAATATAAAATTACTCAATAGAGTTATTTTTAATTTCAATAGAAGCAGGGACTAAATGTCGTTTTTCATGATTTTTTTACATCTTTCATTTTATATCATAAATTTAAGAATTTGTAAGATTTGAGAGGAGAATAGACATAAAGGGTTACTTTAAAAATAATGACAAAAATGTTACTTGAATAAGTTATTTTGTACATCTTTGAAAGAATTAGTAATAACACTTATTTAAGGAACATATGTAATTGTTTTGGGTTACAAATTAGATTACTTCAAATCTTAATAATTCATAAGTTTCTATCTATTTATATCTGTCTACTTTTAAGATTTTGAAGGAAAACGATATTTTAATAGTCCCAAGAGACCAACCTTTGACCAAGAAGCGTCGATATGAAAGATAAGTGCGTCAGAAAAGCAATTAGTGTTTCAGAAAGATTATATTTTATATTTCATGGGAAAAATAACCAGATGACTGTAAAAATTTGTTAAAACTAGTAAAATTTGTATAATTGGTCACCTATAAAAATAATATTTAGAAAAGTTACTTATATAAGTAATTTGTAAAATAGCCTCGTTTTCAACATTACTTATATAGGTAATTTAAAAATTTATTTGTTTAAGTAATCCCCTGACTGTTAAATGAAAAGTTTGCAAGATATATTAATTTTATTTAATTATCATACTTCAATTCAGATTCAAACAACTTTTCAGCACACTTGATTATTTTACCGACATTTGTTACACGCTTGCTTAAGAAATGATCTCCTTTGTTCAGCTGTAATGTTCAGTAAGATTAATTTTCAAATGATTTTTTTTCAGATATAATTCTGCAGAGAATAAGGAGATGTCCGATTTCATCATTGAATTCGTAAAAGGTCAATATCCTGACGAAGCGGAGGGGGTTGTAAGAGGTTTGTAGTACAAAAAAATAAATAATTAAAATATTGGCGAAATTGCAGTTCTGCGGTACTGATAACTTTCAATAATATTTTGAAACGCTATATAGTTTCCATACCATAAATAAGTTTTAGTGTTATCGAATCACTTACTAGCAAATGCATAATATCATGTAACTTTAGTAGATTTATTTTCATTTCGATCATATCACATCAAAACAATCTACAATGGACTACCAATTGACACGGTTTAGGCTCAATTCGAGAAAAGCAATCGTTTGTTTAATTATTATTTTGAATTGCATTAAGTAGATGTTTTGTTTTGTAGAAGGAATAAAGACAAATTTTGAATCGTTCAAAGCAAAGAAACGAAGAGAAGAGACTGGTAAACAAGAAGAACATAACAAGAAAATGGCTGTGTACAGCAGATTGAAAAGAGTAAGAACTGTTTTTTTAATATGGTAAACAATTTGGAAAACACCCTGATTCTTGGATTACTTTAATCTGTATTAGTTCCAAAAAAAAAGCAGTGGTATATAGATTTCTGATACATCAATTTTAATTTTCAGCAAACTGCATATACAGTCTATTATAACAGTCAACGGATTTAGAGTGGAGCTTCATTTGTTATTATATACTTATATCACTCTAAATTAACAATGATTAGGGACCCCTTTTAACTTAATTCATTTTCTATTATAAGTCATATGGTTCGCTACTGATCCCCTACGGATCCATAGAGGGTTAGTAAAATACATAGGGGGTGAGGCCGTAACGCTACAATAAAATGTCCACTATTTCTTATGGCGTCAGATATAGGATCGCATACTAGAAGTTGCATCATTTTGCAGGTGCTTTTGGACAGATATATCATGTTATGGAGGGGTATTTGCAGAAAATACCAGTCAAGGGACTGTGAAATTTCCCTAGCCGCTAGGCGAAAAAAAATCTGTCCCAAGACTGGTATTTTTCACAAATACCCCTTCATAACATGATATATCTGTTTAATTACACCGTATAGTTTGGAATGAAACTCTTTGATTTTTTTTAACTTGAAAGCTACGATTCATTAACATTTTTATGCACAATTTTGAGGCTAAGAGTAAATTATCATAAAACTGTGGTAATTATACATGTACTAATACGCGTTAGCTCGCTTTTTTATGTAACGTCATATCTAAGTTTTTTTGAGGGATGATGCTCGAGAGGGTGAAAAAGGAATATCCAAAATGACAAATACCATGGTATTTCAGGCAAATTCACCGGCTGTGATGAAAAACAGGCAAATTCGTTTGAAATGAGGAAAAATATTAGAATATGCGAAAAATACACTGGCTACCAACCAATCAAAATCTGGCTTTCTTATATTAGGTGTTATTACATACAAAAAAAAAATAGATTGCTTTTTGCTGGACGTTATTATTTATAGAAATAACGAAAATAATAATGTCTTTATTGAAGGAGAGTTATTGAGGCATATATAGAATCTATTCAAGTTGTATGTATTCAAAATGAAATTAAAGGAATTTTGATTAGAGCTTAATTCGTTTTTTTAGAAATTAAACAACAGAAAAAAAGGCATTAAAAGAAAAATCCAGCATGCCAAAAGAACAAAAAGAAACAGTTATGCAAAGTATGGAGATACAGTATATGTCTTCTGAACAAACCGATTCAGAACTGAGACGAAGGGTCGTTTATCGTCACACTTCTGCCTTGGAGGTCTGACGACTTTGACAAATTAGTCAAAAAACCTAGACCAGAAACACGAAAATAAACTGAGCAAGAGAAGCAGACGGCAGAATAATATTCGAAAGGTTGGGGCAGTTTCTTTAAGGAAAAAAACAGAAGTCGTGCCAGGACATGAATGGGTGTTTAGATAGTAAAAATCATTGATTAAACTGTATATTGTTTAGGTATGCAGTAATTGCTACATGTAATTGTTATTAATTTTTACATAATTAAATGTCCAAAGCTACAAAAACAAAGAAAATCGCTGGTAATTTTCAATTATTATGTTAACATATTTCAGTCTTCACGAAATCAAATGGATGCGAACAATTATACAAAAAATACACCCTCATGTCAGCATACCGTCTTCAACAACAACAAGCGGGTCGTAGGAGGATGTTTTGATACAAATAGTTAATTAAAAGTGCTTCTTGAAACAACAATACTGTAGTAATAGGCAAAATTATAAATAACATATCATTGCAAAACAAAATTATAACCTTTTTGATTTGAAACCTAACATCACGGAAAATATATGTAAACAATGATAATTTTATTGAATTTTCTCCGTTGTTTTTGTTCAATATATGATGTGCTCCTGCGTAAACAAGTAGTTTATTTTATTTGTACACACACAGTAGTAAATTGTTTAAGACAAAATGGAAATTCTTCGAAATAGTGAGAAACTTCGGATAAATTAAATTTCAATATGTTTTAATGTTTCTTTTGTGTGTGATTATACAATATATGAAATAGCCATGTAGACTAGTAGTAATAAAAGTGAATCTGCTATCCTGATGTAAGCAATTATACAATGCATGTAGACAACAGCTGGTTTTACATTAAAAATCCTTGTCTTTGTGAAACTCTTCATTGTGTATTTTGCTCATTGGTGTCCAAGCAAGCATAATCAAATATAATATTTTAAACACATACACACGTACGTAACTAGGGACTTATAATATTATGGGATTCGTTATACCAATTGAACAATGAAAGGGAAACAACTCTTGTTAGAATAAGAACATTTTTCGTATCTTTAAAAAAATGAAGATTTGTTTTAAGTTTAATACGAAGGAAAATGAAGGTATGTTTAAAGTGCAGACATAGATAAACAGAATTTTGCTTTAATTGTAAACTTATTTAAACGTTACAAACTCATATTTAAACGAATGATTTACACTTATTAGTTTACAAGTTATGTCAGTTGAAAAGTGATAAGATGGATATTTTGAATATATATATGTAAAGATTAAGAGTGAAATAATTAGCAATTACAAAAAATCAAAATAAATCAAAAGAAGAGAATAAACAACATTCACTTTTGGATATCGGGTGTTGTAATGAAATTATATGAAAACGGTACAGCAGCGGGATATTTAGAAAGTTTTGTTTTAACTTAAAGTTTTATAAATACGTTCATAATTATTAAGATTCTTATAAAAAAATTCAGTATGATAATTTTCGTATAATTATTATTTTTATAAGAACGGGGTAACCGGTTGCATATAATTGGGTGCTTTTTAAACCCTCCAAATTACGTTGGATTTCATTATTCAGCTCAAACTATTGTATTCAAAGGGAACTAACTCTTTCTATTAAAACAATTGTAAGTTTAAAATTAGGATCAATTAGGTCATAAAATGGAATCCATCACAACAGGAAAATATATATGTTACATATACTGTTCCCAGACCACAACAATAGGATTCTTCAAATATCGTAATATTTATTATATGTAAAGGTTATGTTTTATGTATGTTTTATTGTTCCTTAAAACAGCTAAGTATAACAAAAAAAATCAAAAATGCTCAAAATTAGAGTTGTATAATTCAATATGTATGCAGATATTGTTCTTGTTTTCAAATTATTATAGAAAGGAATGTTAGTTCTTTCATATGTCATGTATTTGTAAATTGAAAATAAAGAATAAAGTTAGTTAATACGTTATACAATTGGTTTTTTTTATTCAGGTTTTCGCTTTAGTCAGGCAAATTCTCCATTACAGACAGCTTGTTTCTCTCATTGTAATTATCTCATATTTTGAGGCAGTCATGAGTCTTTGATTCGAATTATTGATTGAGGCAACCTAGGGTGCACAATTATGGCTTCATTTGTAATACTGGCGAATTTTTGCATAAACAAATATGTCATGCATTATGATAGAGTTTGTAAGAACTGTTATTGGTGATATATTGATGAAAACTGTTTTCTGTAGTGCATTTGCAGATCAATTGGCATATATTTAGTGCAACAAACACGAATAATACACATATTTGTTTATAGCATATGGAGTCAAAATGAGTTTCAATTTGAAGTAAATCTAGTTATATCACACATTAAATCTTTAAACTTGGAATTGAATCTGATTTCAATTTGCATTAAATGAAAGTTTATTGTCGTATTAAATTTACAACTCGATGTTTAATCAGAATTAAAACCACAGTAAACAGCTTTCTGTTTGGAATATCTTTGACTTTAATGTGTAGTAAATCATGTTATACAGGTATCCTCTACATTAAATTTGAAGTTGTATGTCTATTAAACTTCAATAAATTTGAAAAATACTGGACAGTAAATCAGGTGTCGATTCGAGAACTTACTGCACCCAGTAAACTTTTTGTAAACTGCTATTAAATATTGCGTTTACTTGACCAATAAACTACCAGGAAAATAATAAACTCGGAACTTACAACTAGTTTTCAAGTAGTTTAATGATTCCTTAAACTAATCATTTCATGCAGTGAAGCCTCTTAGTTTTTCTCATTCTCTCTTTCATTCCTTCACACTTGGTGTTACCGTTTTCCACTCTACATCTCTGTCTGACCCACACTTACTCACGATCACACACTCTATCTTTCTCTCACACATGTTGCACTCAATCTTACTGTTTGTAACTCTCTATCATCCTCTTTTACTATCTCGTACTCTCTCACCTTCTCATACTCCCTTTTAGACTCTCTCGTCAATCTCTCACATTCACCTTCTGTCATCCTCTCTCTAAATCTATATCCCTCCCCTACTCTATATTTAATCCTTCTTACTCTTTCTCACCCTTTTATACTCTCCATAGCTAGAGAGGGAACAAAGAGAGTTAAACAGTGACAGATTTATTCTTTCTTTCTGTTACTCTTTCTCTCTCATTCTCTGTTACTAACTCGTACACTCTCTTATCTTCTCGTATAATTCTTGTAGATCCTCTCGCATCTCTTTTTTCTCTAACCCTCTTCCACCCTCTCTGAAAATATCTCTCATTCTTCTCGCATGCTCTCTTTCTGTCTCACTTTCCTACTCTCTCTCTTACTCTCTGTCTCTCTCTGTCACTCTGTCTGTGTCACACACTCTTTCTCACACTCTATCATTTTCTCACACTCTGTCTTACTTTATCACTTTATCACATTCTCTCACTCTCTAACTCTCATTCACTCTCTAGTACTCTGTCTCACTCTTTCACACTATTTCACACTCTCTCACAGTCCGTCACTCTCTCCCTCTCTCGCATTCTCTCCCTCTTTCGCATTCACTCTCTCTCTCACTGACTCTCACACTCTCTCACTATCTCACACTCTCTCTCCCCCTGTGTCACTCTCTCACATACTCACTCTCTCGCTCTCTCTCACTCATTCTGTCACACTCTGTCTCCCCTCTGTCTCACTTTCTCTCTCTCTCTCTCTTTCTCTCACAAACTGAGACACTGTCGCTCATATACTCTCTCACTCTGTCTTTCTTTCTCTTTCGCAAACTCTCTTTCTCGCACACTGCCTCTCTCACATTCTCTTTCACACACATACTCACTCTCACACGACAGAGAGGGAAAAAAGAGAGCTACAGATACAGAGAAAGAGAAAGAGAGATAGAGAGAGTTAGTGTAAGGCAGATAATGATAGATATAGACAGTGAGAGAAAATGGTAAGCATTCAAAGAAATTTTGAAAGAAAGTAGAGGAAAGAATGAACAAGTAGAAAGATTCTTTCCAAAATAAATTCTACAGGGCTATTTCAGACCCATAAGAAAATACACCTTATACAGGTGCACGGCTAAAGCAGTAATGGGTTCTCCTCCGTCGGCGCTGTAGATTATTACAGTCCATTGGCGAGAACACCACTGCCTACCAGAATTTTGGAAAAGCTGGCGCTCTTACCTTCAGTTCCCTTCATTAGGTAAGAGCGCAGCAAATAAATTGAGAAGAATCATTTTATCTAAATAAAAGTAATGTAAGATGTGGTATTTTTTATTTCTTTATCTTGCAGTTCCACTTTTCAGAAGGGACTCGTTGCAATGTTACTTTTATGTGTTTTTATATTTTTTATCACACTATTGAATTTATAATAATAAAACATTAAAAAAGTTTAATGTTTATGATTATTTCAAAATAATTAAAATGAACATATTAAAGAATGGTAACTCCACTTGTTTCCTATATGTAATACAAATAATAAACGTGTTTCCATTCTATTCATGTAACGTTATTGAGTAATTAACAAAAAATAATGCACTCACTCTTAACTATCTACTAGTATATGAAAGAGGAGATGTTTTGTGATTGTAAATGAGGCAACTGTCAGCAAAAATGAATACGATGTAAATAGTTAACTCTATTTTAAATCAGATATATATACTAGATTTGTTCGCTAGGTTGGTTTGTGTTTAGAGTATATTAGTATTATCTATACTGCATATAAAATTGAGAAAGCAAATGGGAATGTGTCAAAGCGACAACAACCCGACCAAAGAGCAGACAACAGCCTATACATAAAACACAACAAACGCAAATATCAATTTGCCGAAAGCCCATCGTATTTGATAGAAGTTAGATGTAATTTTATGATAACAAATACAATATTGTTTCTAGTAACAAATAACAGACATGTCGTAAATATATGCTTCTATACATTATAAATAAACATTCTCTCTTAAACTTTTCCAAAATATTTCCCTCACGGATAGTCGAGGCAGTCCAAGACAAACCAAATTTTGTTAAGTGGAAACCTGTATCCGACAACAATGCAGAAGCCTATCTCAGAAAAAAGGTAGTCAGACCTCACCCTATATAACGAGAGAGATAACAAACAAACAAATATTTTTGAAAACATACTTCAGTAGTATATATATATATATATACATATATATGACTTAAGTTTAAGTCAGGCACGTACGAACGGCGGCTAGAAAGAGACAAACAAATCAAACATACCCGGAACTAAATCAACCCCTCTGATTGGACCATACGCATATTACCCATAACGTCGAGAAAATATTATAATACAAAGATGTAATAAAACCTTTCATTTTAACTCGAATAATTTTCTAAATCTAAAACAGATCCAGCTCAACTTGTTATTTTTAAAGACCAAGTGTTTTGTTTTATGGATAAAACGTGCACATTTTACGACTATTATGGAAAATACACGTAATAAGCCTCAATAAAAATTAAAAGACGAGATGAATAACTTTTTATGTTATGCCATGTTTTTCTCATATTATGCCTTTTCCCAATTTAATTCACTTGGATTATAACATAAGAACATAATTTCATAATAAAGGAGTCACTTTAGTAATAAAACACCTGCTGATATTCTCTTGAGGTTTAAATGTATGGCCAAACATTACAATTGCATAGTTGATTATATAATTATTAGATTTGAAGAAGATAATTGAATTAAGAAACATTTTATAGAATTTTTTGGAGAAGCAGTTTACCTCAAAAGATATTCCGAATTTAGATTTAAATTTTATTAGTGCCATATCTATATATGCTTATCTATAGTGTTACTTTGTTTTGTAAATACTCCAATACAGACAGTTGAATTTATTGATAAAGTTAAGTACAGATACATAGATACATGTAATATAATAGAAATTGCAAACTTAATAAAAGTAATAAA
The DNA here is from genome assembly GCA_019925275.1 of Mytilus edulis. Lineage (NCBI taxonomy): Eukaryota > Metazoa > Mollusca > Bivalvia > Mytilida > Mytilidae > Mytilus > Mytilus edulis. The sequence continues at coordinate 44,085,101 of CM034362.1, forward strand.
GTTCACAAAACCAGCTGATTCGTTTCCAATGTTGAGATACGCATGCGTGTTGATTCTGTATCATAAAAAAGTATATTTTGTTTGGTTGAATGATTCAAATATTCTTATTTGTGAAACATAATATTTTTTTTTTTTTTTTTTTTTCTATTAAAGTCTACTTTTTTTTCGTTTCATTCAGTAATACATTTTGTTTACAAGTCAATCTAATATCAGATGGTATAAAAAGAACATAATCTCTTAAATCAATTTGATTTATGTCACTGTTCTATATGCATACTATTTGTCTTATTGTACTATACGGTTTCATCTTATGCCATGCTATACATATCTGATAAATATCTGGAATAACCTATTAACTTAGTATGTATTAATGTATAGCTAGCTGTTTGGAGTCAGCCAAGGCTCTGCGCTTAAGACCGTACTTTGACCCTATAATCTGTGTTTACAAATTATGTTAGTAACATATATTTAAAGACTTGAAATATTATACAGTTAGTGTAATTGTATCGGAATGTTGCATGATATTTCATGTAGTTTAGGGTATCAATAATAAATGAGGTCATTGTTATATTCTAATAGATGCAATTAACTGTCAAGGAAAGAAAATTACACTCCGCATTTAGAATTGTAAGAATGGATGACCGGAATTGGAGAATTCCTCAGTTAGTCAATTAGAGCTTCGTGCGTTTTCTTTTGTCCCTGTAAAAGACAAGGCTGTTGATATCGGTGGATGACCTCTATATAACGATTTATCTCTGTTTTACTTGTATACAAAAAATAAAATGTGATATGATTGCCTATGAGACAAATATCCAGCAAAGTTTAAATAAAGTTGATTTGAGTATATTTTATTTATTTCAGATTTACTAATAAAAATGGACATTTAAAAATGTCACTACACTATATGCCTTACTGATAGCAAGTACTTCGTTAAAATGTAAGAAACATTCAGTTAGATAATCTTATCTAGCATAACTTAAATCGATGTTTGCAACTACAGATGTTTTTTAATACTTAAAGGCATACGATACAGTTTTGATTTTGTATTTAAATTGTCATGAAAATGTGTATGTAGGTTTTTTTTACCTGAGTAAATCAAATATGTAATAAAAAATATATATCTTCATGCGCTACCTTTTGAGTAAATTGAGGGTCAAATTTCAGATATTATTCTTAAAATACGGATTCGTGGACGTATTTTTCCTTTCGATAGAAATACATAACTTTTTTGTTTTAAACGATAAACACGATCTGTTTTTTTTTTGTTAAATTATTTGTAATTTATGTGTTGTATAAATATTGCATAAATTTGTACATTTTATTTTTACAAATTTATAAAATTTATCAAATGTTCATGAATGTAGGAAAAAATTGTCTTCTTTTGCTGTTATTCAAATTTAAAAAAAAATGCACTATTTACATGATTTACGTTTCCATGAAAATTGGTACACATAATCATCTTACGTAATTAAACCAAATGTCGAAAACTGCATCTTTTCCCAATAAGCATGATATGTCACCGTTGACGTCGCGAAAAGAACAATTTACGTTAGCAACGTCATTACCTCCCCTGTAACTGTATCGTGTGCCCTTAAACTTGTACAGTAGTCATATGAATAAAGGCAGAGTAATCTTCATTAAAAATAGCAATGTTTATTAATTTTCATTAGATATAAAAGAACATAGTTTATGAATACTAAGCCTATCTGTATCGTTTTCTTTTGTTAAAAGTGTAAATTACAAAGAAACATTGAACTATCATAATTAAAACAAACACGACAAAATTTAAAGCAGTGGGGTCAAAATTGATTGCTGATACTACCCACGCAGCGAAGTTTTGGTAGAATGTTATATGCATTTGTTATTAATGAGTAAGATGGACGCTGAATTGGAACAATAGATGTCATCAGATATCAACTGTTTTGAGACGAAGTTAAATATTTTTAGTCATTTCATCTTATTATCTGAACTGCTTTACATTTTAAAATGAACATGATGAACGCATGCAATTATCAAACGTGTTGTTTTAATTGTTTACTAGTAAAGCCCCGGTCACAAAAGATCGTACGATTTTTTTGTCGTGGAAGATCTATAAAAAGTTGTCGTGGCACTGTCGTGCAAAATGTTTCGAGTGGTCACATGACATGTCCACAATGGGTACACTGCATAAAAAAAGAATTGTAATTGTACTGTCGTGAGTCTGTCGCAAGTAGGTCGTTCGACAGTCGTACGACAATCGTGAGTTGTTTGGGACTATTTCTCAGGTTTTCATGTCATAGAATCCGCGTGTTACTGTCATGTCACTGTCGTACGCCTGTCGCACATCAGTCGTGGGTCACTCGCACGATTTATTGCGTGCCATTTGCCATTTGCTTTCAATATTGGTTAGGGTTGTTTTAAGTTCGGTCCAAGTAAACGACGTTTTTCGTATTAGTTTATATTATAAATGTTCAGCTAATTTAAACCAGGATGCCCCAGAAAAGCAAAATTAACAGAAGAAAGATGGAAGCAGTAAACGTGGATGATAATGAACAGACGGAGGACTCCCTACCACAAGCTAATTCATATGAAGATTCGGAAACGACTGGAGACGTCACGGGTGTCGGGGACGAAAATATGTTGCACGACGAACGTACAAATGACGTACGACAGACAATCAATGTTGTGCAAGCATCGTACGAAATTTGGTATTCGTGAGACAATCGAGCGGCTGTATCACGAGTGTCTTGCGACAGTCGTGAGATTGTTAAATATTAAAATGGATTGGTACCCACAACAATGTGTTTATCGCGCGAAAGTCGCACGGCTGTGGTAAGACACTCTCATGACAGCCACAAGATAGTGGCAGAACAAAAAATCGTATAGCAAAACATGTGCATGTCCAATTTTCGTCCCACGACACACGATAGCGCCACGATGCTCAAAATGTCGTGCGAATGTCGTACGAAGATCACAGATGACCCACGATTTGCCAAAAATTCCTGTCGTGGCGCTAGCGCTGCATAGATGTGTCATGGGTTCGTTGAGACCAGGACTTTACAGAGTCATAATAAACGGCATCCTTCCAATCCAAGTAAAGTATTGACATTGTTTCTCGGGGCTTCATCATCATGGCGGACGGTCGTTCTTACTAACAAGAAATATATTAGTATTGAAAAATATTTTATTAAAAATATACAGGTGTATTAAATAAAACATAGAGAAAATTAATAGATTAAAGTAAAATATCTTATATTTTTTATTGATATGATGTCCCTTGAATTCCAGTTATTTGTATTGATAATATATTGAAAGTTATGATACAACATCTTTCAAAATTCTAATAGAATAGTTTGGATAGGATCAACTAATTGTGTAATTCTTTGTAATTTCCATTGTGCATGTGCCACTGTGAAAAATTATCTTCAAAGTCACAAAAAAATAAATAACAAAAATATGATTGAATGCAATAGATTTCATGAAAACAAGGGAAAAATAAAAACGGATTTGTTTTCTTCAAATATCTTAAAACACGTAATGTTAAATGTTTACTGGGAACATACTTACATTTCTTAAAACTTTATCGGTATAATTGCCAATCTAAAGATCGTGCAGAAGTCTAAAAATACATTAATATATAAAAGTCAACAATGCAAGTGTGTTTGGTTTATTTCTGTAAATGTCCTAGCCTACAAAAGTTATATATAGATTATTCAGTGGATAATAAAATGGCAGCCATCAGTTCAAATAACAAAATGACATTAAAATGTTACAAAGACGATAACTTGCGACAGACACAACCCCCGTGATTAAACTTTAGTTCCTTTCTCTATTATCTGCATGACTGTTATATCCCATTGCTCATCAGTTTTAGTAATGAGTTTTCTCGAAAACAAAGGTATGAAATAGGCTATATATAAACTAGTGTATGGGCATCTAAGTTAATAAACAACCAAATGGCATTCCGTATGACCTTGCAAATTATACTGTTACATAAGAAGACAGATGAGATGCTATTTACATATCTACTAATATGCGACAATATATTAACCTGTTAGAAAATGTTGAAGTATATTAAGAAACCAATTGTTATCCGTTTCAGTTGTATGTTACGACAAACTAAACTAAGCAAACTATTAATAATTAAAGCACAATTGAATGCCTTCAATGTTGAAAATGAACACATTAATTAAACATGACATTGACAATGTCGAAGTATTTTAAGAAACCAATTGTTATCCGTTGCAGTTGTATGTTACGACAAACTAAACTAAGCAAACTATTAATAATTAAAGCACAATTGAATGCCTTAAATGTTGAAAATCAACAAATTAATGAAACATGACATTGACAAAGATAAAACTATTCTAGTCTTCAAGATGAAAAACATCGTTTTGTGTTTAATTAGTGAACTAGGTTAAGATGATAAAGATGAACGAATTACATTGAAGTTATACATGGTCTTATCACTGTTATCTCTGACTAAATTAATATGTTTTTATGTTGTACATGTAATGCTTTGTAAGTTATCACATGTACATTTACAAACACAAGTTTTTATATAGCTTTAAAAGGAAATTGAAATTGAAAAGTTGGTATTCTCAAGCATAATTTCTTTTTGGAAACTATGAGAAGAAAATGAATAACATAGTTAGAGTCAAGATAGCAAATACATATATGACCGATAAATGATACACGAAAGATGATAAATGGGATGTTTGAACTGTTTCGAAAAAACTTTTATAAAGTTTTCTAACTCAGGAATATATTAGAAATATATTTGGAAAACTTTTTTAGGATTTCTCTTAAACTATGTACCTGACTTTGCAGTTAACTGTTTTTTATTTAATCTACACTGATGCAATTTTTGTAGACAAAACGTACCTCTGGTTTACAAAACTATAATCCTGTTATCTCTGACAAATATATTTCATTGCAATCCGAAATAAATTAATTTATGAGGAAAATTGCAAAACTGTTCGACTTTATTTAATTATAAAAAAGACATTGTAGTCATTTATGATAAATTTTATCGCACCATTCTAAGCACGGTTACAGATATGTTGAACCTTGAAGCAGAATAAGATAGGTTTTGCAATTTTCGGCTTGAATTCATGCAATGAATGAACGAATTGTTATATTACAAAGACAGTCATGCCGTACGAAAGCTATCAATCAAACTACAAGTATGTGAGTACAATCAACATGAAGAGGTGTATGAATGTATAAGTGAAAGAAATCGAAGAGATTACCTACTATTGACAATAAAACGAACTTTTTGAACAAAACAAAAACATCCACGCAGTAAAATGTTTTGTAAGAAAAGTTACTCTTATAGAAGTTAGGCATACTATATATCTGGTGGTACATCTGTCTGTCCGTCGTTCGTTTGATTCATCTTTATCAAGTTAAAGACTTGATTTAAAATGTTAAAAAAAAAAGATAGGCATTAGGTTTAGTGGCATTTAGACTTGTTTGTCTATCAAACGTAAGCTAACTTAAATAATTCGACAAATTTGATATCGTAAACGTAGACATTTATAAAAGTGAATGAAATTCAAAATAGTTCTGTCTGAAAGATATTGAGACCATCTTATAAATCTTTTTTATGAACCAGTTTCATTATTACTACACGCTAGATGGATGGGTTTAAAATGATCTTGTTCATATATCTACAATAAACACCAACATTTGACATTCATTTTACCTCAATGTGTACTCATGTCTGGTTAATTTCTCTTACATAATCGAACATAATGGGTTTGTTTCAAAAAAGACAAAACAAATATTTTCTTTGATGGAAATGTATGAGGAATATGCGGAAGTGTAAGACCTTTATTCAATTTTAACAAAAAGACAATGTAGTCAGCCATGATCATATTTTATCTTACCATTCTAAGCACTGATTCATAGATGTTTTTATATGCAAAGGCAAAAATAAACGAAGTTAATGGATGAGACAACCTTGAAGCAGAATTATATTTGTTTTGCTATCTTCTGCTTAATGTCATGTTATGAATGAATGCATGAAGACTAAATTTGAACGCAAAACTGGTCGAAACAGGTTGATACTGGTCGAGACATGTCGGGATTTGTCTAGCCTTTGTCGATTTTACTTCAGACTTCATCGAGGGTATCAGATACTGAATCAACCTTTTACTGGTCGAACACAAAATATGTTATTTTGTAGTTTGTAGTATTAAGTACTGACATGATTTTTAAAACACATTTCTAGAATCGCCGTTTGTCACCCATTTTTTTCGTAAAGTAACTGAGGTTTGAACTTTTTTTTAGACATAATTGAATTAAGATGCATTTGACTGGATTTTGTATGCATTGTTTCGTACCTTGCACATACTTTCAATTGATAAACCTTTTTCGGTATATGAATAATGTCGACCCGATGATTTAAAGTATAAAAATACTTTAGTATACAGTAATCATCAATAAAAAAGAGTAATCGACTCATCCTTTTAAATAACCTAACATAAACCAGTTCTGTATAGATTTAGCAGGGGATAGTAAAATATCTGCCGTCAATTCAAATAACAAAAACACATTTATATGTTACAAAGACTATAACTTGCGACAAACACAAGTACCGTGATTAAACTTTTGTTCCTTCTATTGTAACTTAATTACTGTTATTTCCAACTACTCATCAATTGGTTTGTAATGAGTTTTCTCGAAAAACAAATTATGAAACAAGCTATATATGAACACGTGTATGTGCATCTTAGGCAATAAATACTCAAATCGTATCAGGTATGACCTTGCAAATTATACTGTTACATAAAAATATAAAGGAGATGTTATTTACATATCTGCTAATTTGTGGCAATACATTATCGTCTCAGAATATGTCGAATCATATTAAGAAACCAATTGTACTCCTTTGAAACCGTATCTGAAGACAATATAAACCAAGCAAAATATTAATAATGAGAGCACAATAGAATGCATTAAATGATGAACATTATCAATTCAATGAAACAAGACAAATGATATAAGTATTCCAGTCTTCAAGATTCAACACATCGTAGTTTATTTCAATCTTATTCAAATTAGTTCTCATCACTTGCTCCTCGATTTTTTATGTCGCCGTGTGAGATCATAATACACCCGATTGATAACCATGTCTAAGGTCAAAGCCAATCAACGACGCTGCTTCAAAGTCGTTGGTTATTGAACTGGCATAGACGTTATCGTGGCGTCTAGAGTTGTTCGAAAGATTAGCGAAAACAGTTCCGACTGGAAGATGTTAGTCTGCTGTCCCCTTGTGGCGCTTATGCAGGACTAAGTTGAGAAACTATCTCATATTGCCAACCTTTCTGCTGCATACAAAGGTCAGTGTTTCATAACACGAAAGCCTCAAGGCTCAACAACCTAAAGTAGAAAGCTCATTGTGTGTACAAATCATTTATGTACAGAAAAAAGATACATGTGCATCACTCTTATATTTAAACCTGTACCTTTAGTCTGCAACTATTTCATCATAATAGAATTTGACAAGATTTCATATGACTATTCGATAAAAAGGGGGGGACAATATTTTTTTTAAAGTAAATAACTTGTCCTGTGACAAGCTGAATACTAATAACTGAGCTGTGTCGGAATGAAATATGACACGATGTGGTTTTTTAACAGGTCTCACATTTACATCATAAGGCAGGAAAAATCTTAATTTAATTGCATTAATCATAAAAGAAGCCATTGACTTAGATTTGTATACCTCATACACACCAAACATTTTAGACGACTGGGCTGCTTGGCCTGTGGCGTAGCATGTTCAACAAAATAAACTATCTAAAACAGACAGAAGCATAACGACTATTTGTGTTTAAATGGCGTATTCAATTCCAACCAAACTACTTGGGTAGTGCCAATATTTCAGGGTAGGTACATGTAGCTGAACAGAAAACAAAGTAATATTTATCTTGAAGCCCTTAATCTGCTTTAAACTATGTGTAAGCAATTGTTTTTTTATTACTTGTGTTTAATATTGACTGTCAACACACATTTAATGTATCTTTTTCTATGTTTAGGTTCATCTTGCCAGATGTATGACAATATCTAGGACGGGTTGATAGACATAATGTATGCATCCCCATAATTGCCTTCTTTGCAATAATACGACATGGACATCATCCTATTTTTATATTCACTCATATATATGTTTAATATACTATGTATTCACATTTATTCGTGAAATTCAAATCTTAAATTACCACGATCCCAATTAGTAATAAAATAAACAGATACAAGGGAGATGCATTATTTACATTCTGTTCCCAAAATGGCATAAAGATCAAGAAGTAGCAAAACACTTAAACGTCTCTTTTGGGGAGTTGTCTCATTGGCAATCATACCACAACTTTTTTATATATTTACTGCAAGGTTTGTTACTCGTGCTGTGGGGATGCAGTAGAATGTGTCTCCTGTAGTGTATGCTCTTATATTTTTACACTTGGGATATTTTGCGTGTGAGAGAGCTGTCTACATATTCCATTCTCTTGTGGAGATTTGTCTCTTTATCAATTATACCACATCTTCTTTTTTATATTCATGGCAGGCTCGTTTGGAGATATTTTCATGGTTGTTGAAATCTCTACCTTATTTTGCCCATGGGTTAGACCATACAATGTACATATGATCACGGTATTGAAATAAAGAAAGGCAAACGTAGATCCAATGAACAAGAATGAACTGAAATTTTAAGACAAATGTGTTACAAAATAACAATATCATCCTACTTAAAGAGGCAAAACCAATGACACAAAAGTTGTAAAAAATAAAATATACAGCTATACAAACAGTATCTACGCCTTATTTCTAGAAAAGTTTAGAAAAAAATTATTACACATGAGGAAGAGCAAATGTCCAACGAAATTAAGAAACGACATGATCAGACAACTTTCAAATTGTCCATTGTTTGGTAGAATGTACTAATTTACATTTTAATATAAGATGTGTCACCAAAACACTACGAAAGGAAGAAAACAAATGTTTACTTGGTTAAAAAGTTTGTATTTGAAGACTCTAAGAATAGATATACATGAAATGAGTGCAAAACCTGAATAACATAGACGTCAAAGATTGCCGGTGAACATATATCTGATACTAGTCGTATGTCGAATTTACATCTATGATATCGTAATATACTCCTAAATGAAGGGATTAAAGTCTTATTAAACTTCTCGAATATTATGAAAGAATAAATAAAACCATGTTGACCAACCTCTTTTTATTAATCTAGCATATATTTATTTTGAATATAGAAATAAGACATTGGGAATATACAATTTAACGAGTTTTGTAACCTTTGTTTTACTTATTATGATAAGTTTGTCACTTGTTATACTTGTCCAGTTTTGTTTGATAGTGTCTCTATCACAACAAGTGTTAATATATTACCCCAATGCCCCTTATTCGTACAATAACAATAATCATTGATAATTGTGCTGTCACTTATCTGACAATCGAACTAAATGTCGATGTACCTAAATACAACCATTGTATTTTGATATATAAAATAGATTGTATGAAAACAACTACAGCTAGCAAGACTTAATCTTAAAAACTCACAATATTATGTTACAGAACAATTGTATGTCATATGAGGTCAGATTTATTGTGTCATGATGTTCTTTCTACAGAACAATACTAATAACCAGAATAATACGGATAAGAAATGCAAATTTTGTAATTTAAACCTAAATCAAACTGTATTAGCATGAATAGCCATGAATAACATTGACTATACGAATCAATTAACTTTATACTTAAAGATGTCTGAAACAATTAAATGGGTCAAACTAAGCATTATAATGGATTGTTGTTTCGGTTTATCAATTTGTTTATAAATCAAGCCATTATTTTTCTCGTTTGAATTGCTTAAATTATCTTTTATCAATTCTATGTCATTTATAGATTTATATGCGGGATGCGATTTCTCAATGTCGAAGGTCGTACGATGACCTATAGCTTTTAAGGTCTATGTGAAAATGACTCTGCTTGAGAGTTATCTCGTTTTCATTCACACAACTCCTTTTAGTGTTCATATTGACCCTGAAATGTATAACGTGCTATGTATATGATCCTAATCACATGAGTATTCGGACCATACATGTGTTTTTTATCGATTGTGAGATCTCCGAATGAGACTAGTCTAATTTGTATATTATTCAAATAATCATTTCGATAGATGTCGCCAGTACTGGTAGATCTGCTTGCGTATCTGGCGCACTAGGATCAACATGTTCAACCCAAATTGTTTGTTGGTTTCAATTTGCCCAGTCTCCAGTGTTATATTTAATGTTTGTGCTGAACTTGATTCTCTTTTCGTTGTCTTTCATATTTAAATTATAGCTTTACAAGTTTTTCATGACTGATGATTGTTAAATGACACTATGCAAGGTGTGTCTATACTTAGCTCAGTGTACAGTGGTTCATACTGACATGACTTATACTATGAGTTTGACTATCCCTCTGGTATCTTCCGCCCCTCTTTTAAACATATCACTATTCTAGTTCTGGTCTTCAACGTGAGAGGAGAAAATGTAAAAGCGCAACGAACGCATCCAATTGGTTATTTGTTTTATACATTGTACAATATTTAATTTAATAAGTTTAATACACATAACGTTCATTTTCTAAAGACATTTCCAAATACTCAGAGAGAAACAAAGGGACGATCAATTATTCTGCATGAAACACAATTACAAAAAGCTATTACATGGTCAAACAAGCCTCGTGAACTTGTGTTTGCCAATTATTGGTCGAAAGTACCTATTAACATTTGTATATAAAATGTGTCACCAGCATACGACGACAGCAAACAACAAATTACAATTAAGACTTTTTGTCTAGGATTCAAAGTTAAAATATCCACTTTATAAAATGCTTTTTTTTATTTTGAGGAGTCTATGAGAAGTAAGTATTAGTGCAAAAACCTAATACCATTGAACTCATCGATTTATTTTAAGTACCAACTGAACTTAACGTGAATATGGAACAAAGATGGTAAGTGCCAGTTTCTGTAATAATCAGGCAATATAGAAAAACACTTTTGGTGAGAATGATAGCAAATTAATTGCTAATTTCTAGTGAGTTTGAATTACATTATATCTTGAAACACAGCAATGCTTTAACGAGATAATAGGTCATACAGGATAATATAAATTGTGTATTGGGTTTTCGGTTTTGTTGATAACAAATACTGATAACCAGGACAGTAGGGATAGGAAATGTAATTTTTGTGATTTTAAACGAGCTCACAATATATCATCGTGAATTCTATGAATAAAAATTACTATACAAACCAATAAAGCCAATTCTGAGGGATGTCTGCAACAATATTTTGTTCTTACCATACCTAATACGGACTTAACAATAACACACAATAATATGTAACAATGCAATTATGTGTGTCTTATCAGGTCAAATTGATTGTATTTTGAATATCTTCTTACGGAATTGCGTTTAATTTCAACGTAAGTATTATATTGCCAACTCTTCTAACCTGAATAATGCATTACACATAATTTTTTCCAGAAAAGTAGATTTGTTTCAAAACTAGGAACGTATCCATGTTAGAGTTATATTATATAATATCGGAGTTAATGAATATTTAACCTAAATTGCTTCGCAATCAAAACACACTGAGGGAATAGGAACATTGAGGTTATATATACAAAACATAATCAATACAATCGTAAGGTACTCTCTAGCAGTAGACTATGAAACAGAAACTTTGAATTTAACAAATACTGGTTTGATTTATCTTTTTGAACCATGTTCACTCTAATCTCAATGAAATTATTCCTTGATTATAAAATCATGATATGAAAATTACAATTTACTATACATGTGATGATGTTTCATAACTATCAAATGTTCGGTTAATGAACGATTATGTAATTTATAAATGATATTTCGCCAGAAGTGGGGGAAAATGAATAAATTAATGTAAGCATAAGATAGCGTGGGTTTAAAACAAATCCACAACGGAGGTATTAATCTAGTAATGTGAAACAGACAGACAATTTATATGGTCTTGCGATAATCAAACTAACAAATTTCCAATAAAAGAAATAATAGAAGCTGTTCAATGGAATGCAGCAAAGGGTAAATAAACAGAAATATTATTGTACAATCCTAAATGTTATTTTGTCTAAGTACCATGAAACCATAACATTCTTTCGTGCTAGCCTTAACCATAATTGCTTTGTTATATGATCAGACAACGAACAATGTCCACTTAGTGATGTATCCTGTCACGAGAGGGTGCTCATTTAGAAAGTAATTATTTTTAAGTAGTGCATAAAGACAGAAATTTAAGATTTCTAAACTCTTACAGAAAGTTTGTGATCAAAAATTTAAAAGGTACATGTGAAGGAGACTACGTTTTATGTTTAGTTAAGATGCTCTGCACTGGTATATATTTATCTGCGTTCTTTCAGATAGATCTTCAATGAAGAGTTTTATCAAACTTTTAAGTTAGGTATGAAATTATACAAATATATTACTAATATTACCGAACTTCAAGCCCAATTTAAAAAGGATTAATTCCCTCATCAATACTTATATTAAACGCTAAACCTTATGAAACATTTAGTATTCGATTATGTCTAAATATATAAATTTGATGAATATACTGTCTGTTGATTGGTCGAAAGTATTACTTTTATTTTCAATGTTGTCAATTTTTATGGCGACACGCTCACTTTTACTCTCACTCTAACGTTGTGTAGTCATACGCAAACATGTGTGTACATTGTTATTGTTGATCTAAATAATATAAATAGTTCTTTAAACCTGATTTTTGATAGAAATTTATTTATATTATATTTATTGAGCCATAAACTAGTTGTTGACTCTTCACATTTTCAATAATCCGCTTCGCGGATTATTCAATGTGAAGAGTAAAAAATTAATGTTCAATAAATTCAAAATTAATTAGTTCATTATATGAACACATTATAAACAAGAGAAATTATAAAAAAAAGACTTATAACTTGACATTGTACAAGGTCATGTTTTTCTCTGACTGTTTATGACGTCTTTACAAGAAATCCATTGGATGGTAGATGTGTACGGATTGATTATGTAGTTTTAGATGCATGCTTTTTTAATTAGTTGTCAGATGCTTTGAACTAGCTGTCAGTTAATTGCGAGTACTTTCAGATCTGTACCTAGTATCGTTTTGTTGTTGGGATGTACAAGTGCCCGTCCACGTCCACTTGTATGTTTGTCCATCTGATGAGTTAAACCTTTTTCAACTGATTTTTATAGTTCGTTCTCATATTGTACTGTTATACCACTGTCCAAGGTTAGGCGGAGCTTTGGGATCCCGCCTACATGTTAAACCCCGACACATTCTGTATGGATGTGTCTGTCCAAAGTCAGGAGCCTGTAATTCAGTGATTGTTGTTTGTTTATGTGTTGCATATTTGTTCAATTTTTACATAAATTAGGTCGTAATATTTAGTTTTCTCGTTTGAATGGTTTTACATTGTCATTTTGAGGCCTTTTAAAGTTGACTTTGCGGTATGTTCTTTGCTCATTGTTGAGGGCAGTACGGTGAGCTATACTTATTAAATTTCTGTGCTATTTTTGTCTCTTGTGGAGTGTTGTCTTAATGGCAATCATCCCACATCTTCTTTTTTTATTTATAAGTACATAAAACAAAAAATGTTTGCTCTGTGTTTATACAGTTCTTTTCTATTTATATATTCAAAACGTTATATTTACTACCTAAAACCATAATATAGGGCTATTGGAATGACTATTTTGTTCCAATTACTGTACAAGAAAAAAAGAGCAAATACAATGTATCATTCATTGCAAATATAACGATACAATTATAAATGTAGCTAAATAAGTCTGAGTTGATTGGTTAACCTACATAACATCCACTAAATGAAGATACAGTATTGGGTTAAAAAGATTGTCACAGTCTGATATAATTTAGAATTGTGTTGAACAATCAACAAACTTTTAAATTGCAAAATATATAAGATTACTTGCTTTCAAGGGAACTTAATAAAATAAAAAAACTCAAAATTGAACAGGGACACAAAATTACTGTTATATGAGAATTGAAAAACACAATTTCCTTTACTTTACACAGGCAAATTTCACTCACATCAATTTCACGTGAATTTAAATTCATATGAATCTCATGTGAAATTCACATCAATTTCACCTCAAACGAGCTTATACGTGAAACTCACGTGAAAACAATTTTTGTGAGTTTCATGTGATTCTTGTGTGAAACTCATGTGAATTTCACATGAAAATCACGTCAAATTTTTCATGTGAAATTGACATGAATTTTAAAAATAGAGTAATTCAAATAACATTTAAATTTTTAAATTTAATTAAAATCATGAAAATATTAAATTTTTTTGTTGTAAATTTCACGTGAAATTCATGTGAAAAATTTCACATCAGAGTCATGTGAATCTCAATTCACGTGAAATTCACATGAAAATTTTCGATTGAGGTGAATCTTACGTGAAATTGTTCATGTGAATTTCACGTGAGATTGATGTGAAATTCATGTGAGCAAATTTTGCCTGTGTAGAAGGTGTTTGAAATTAATGGACATGTCACAATATAATCATGTTTAAGCTCACTTCGTGTTAAAAATTGCTTGTTTTAAATAGAAGGAATATCTATTGAGACTTTCAGTATGTTTTTGTCTGCAAAGTGAAATCAGCACGCTTCCTCAGAATCAATGACGACGAAAGCCATTTATCTGTTGAATAACAAAATAAATACAATTTTCTTTGACAGGATTGTCTTGCACTGGTGTTAGGAACGAACCTTTTTGAAAATCAGTATCGGCTTTAGTTTGAAATAGCAATGTGAATATTGTCCAATCCCTAAGTATTATAGTTATGTTGGTTCCTTGATATCAAAACCTATTACATGCACGAATCTTTATTAGGTATATCGTATCATAAACTGCAGGTCGATGATTTATGGAAACAATTCTCATACCTGTTTTCTTTCAGCTAATAAGCCTAATTGTTTTATAGCGTTAATGTACTGGATTACCTCCTGGCTAGGACTGTAACTTATCAATCATTTGTTAATCGCCTGTTGTCTTAAAACAATTGATAATTTATTTCGCCTGATGTGATACAAGTTTTCCTGGGTTGAATGAACGCATGATTGCAGAAACTCTTGTTAGCACGAATTGCCAATGTGAGAAAGCCTCATCTAGTGTATGTTACCTTACAGATTAAAAAAATATGATTGTCAATATTTGGTAACCTATTCGGTTGTTTAAAAAAGGCTTATTAGCAACAGTTCATAAAAAAACTAATTACTTTACACCGGAATATAGAAGACTGTATATGTGATGAAGTTTTACTGTCTATAGCAAAAAAGATAATAATGCATAAAACAGAGTGCATTGGCTGAAATAAAAAATAAAAAAAAATAAATGATATAGTTAGATTCATTGATGACGAACAATGCGAAAGTGTGTTTTATTTTTGGTAATTTTGATTTGTTATAATATTATTAATTCGTCCGTTCCCTAATATAGAAATTTAAATTAAGACCTCATTCATTAGTGCGCGTAAATAGCGGGTTGATAAATCAGTCGTTCCACATGTGTAAAATACCATAATTCAATACCATATCTGAATATTTCAGATAACTTTTATTTTCATCAAAAATAGACCCATTTATCATGTTCATAGTTTTATAATTACATTAGATGTATGTTTCACTATAATACGTTATTCTGAATGGCTACACGGCAATCTCGTGTTATTCCTTAACCTACTTTATTAAACAATAAAATTTATCATTCATGATGACACGAGGTCCCACAATAAAGTGCACAGGTAAATTAAACAAAAAACGTGATTAAAATCGTGTTTTCATGATCCTAGCTAAAAAAATGTAATTATAAGTATTAAATGCTTTTTTTGTAACTTCATAGGGTTGTAAAAGCGTTTCATATAAAATGTACTTCGGCCAACGCTTTTACACCCCAATTAAGTTACAAAAAAGAAGCATTAAATTCTTGAATAATAACTCATATTATGCATTCAGCTGATCAATAGAGTAAATCAAGAAATGTTCCATTCAAGGACTATAATAGGATCAACATAAATTGATAAGACGTGCTTATGTAAACGAAAACGACATCCCTTGTATTAAGTGGTAAGACAAGCGAGTGAAACAATATATGGATTTTAGGTTTCTGTGTTTTTATAGAAAAATAGACACGTTTGTCATTAATGATAATATTCCATAAATGTGTTATTTGATAATCATGGAATATCTTCTTATTACGAAGGCAATCATGCAATGTATACCACAGAAAGTGTTCACATCTAGAGGATTTTGTGTGGGTGTAATATATGTTTTGGATTATACCTACGCATTTGTGGCAGTTATGGCAATCATCGATGAACAAATACTTAATACAGATTTTATTTATTAATCCAAATATGCAATATATAAAATAAAATGATGTGTATTATAATTTTTATCATAATTGAGCTATAAATAGTATAATATAAAATAATGATAGACAATCTTAACAAATAGTTTGATATTCAGAGCCTCTTATGTTCTTTGAATTGATAAGTAAAATTTCAATAATATGAAACTACTCTGAAGAAATTTTATCATGTTTAAATAGTGTATTTCCTCAATTTAAATTCAGGTTGTTCATTTTTGTAGCAGTATTTGTATTTGTCACTTGAAAGTGTATATTCAAACACAATATCACATCATTGTTAAAGATTAATCTTGATCTTTAAACGTTATTTCTTTCAAAATGTTTAACAAATTATATGAAAAAGTGAAAACAACACATTTTATAATTTTTTGCGTCCGAAGCGCTTTTCTGGATCTACCTTCATCAGGAACGCTCAAAGCCAGACAATTTAAATCCGAAGATGTATTAGTACATTTTTAAAAACCGTTGAAGAGCTATATGTCCTAAATACTGAAAATAAATGACATGCACTACACAATATTTTAAGTCTTGGTCAAATGTTTAAAGCTATAGTTTTGTTTATCCATGATCTATGCATGAACAAATTTGCCTAACAAAAAAAGTTAGCAATTGATTTTTAAGTCTTAGTAAGGTGTATTGTCTATCAATGATCTACATGTATGTACGAAAAACAATATTGCTCCCGAAAATTTGCAACAGAGAATTCATGACAGTAGTTCTTGTATGTGTTTGGTAGATATAAATTACACGGTGCTAGCGACCGTCTTGAACTTGCAGTTGAATTTAGAGTTTTAATTCCATGCTGAAGTGTTCATTTTGTCTTTGGTATGAAAATGTTTACAATCTTTAATATTTACATCAAAGGTGTAGTTTTTCTTGAAATGTTGTGTGCTACTTTATTTGTTTCCTTTCAGACAGTTTCGTAATAAAAAGTGGAATAGTTAAGCAAGTATCTGCCATTTTCGTTTGACTTTGATGGCATGCAAAGTTATATTGAAGAACAAGTTTATAATAAAACTCATTGGTGGCTCTCGACTGTTGTCTTCTCTTTGGTGGGGTTGTTGTTTCGGTGACATAATCACCATTCCCATTCTCAATTCTATTGAGTACACCCTATACATGTATTTTCTCTATTCCATAACCATTATAATTATAACAAAATGTAATGGTATTGCTATATTAAAACAATTTCACCATTCTTATTCAGTTAGGAAAATGAGTCTAACATGTTATATTATTGATCACGAACACCTGAGCCTATCAATAGATGTATTACTTCTTGGTTAAATCAAATGTACTTTTCCGGAAGAATTTGTCTACGTGCTCTACGGGGAATGCAACGGGATAATTAGATACATAGAACGGGAAGAAGCTCTATTCATGTGTTTAAATAAGACATTAGTTATAACGCTTCGTGATAGTTGAAATATTACGGTCATTATCAAACACACAAACAAATTTGAATAATAAATGTAATCATAAGATAGCTCTGTTTTCTTGTTGCTTTAAAAGAAATTCGCAACGGAGGTATTAATCTAATAATATAAAACAGACAGACAATTGCTACGGTCTGGCGATATTAAACAAACTCATTTTCAATATATAGAACTGTTCATTGGAATACAGCATAGGGCAACAGAAGTACTTTTGTACATCCATAAGGTTACATTGTCTCAGAATTACTTCGAAAATATATTTTTTTTCGTGCTAACCCACATAATACTATAATTACTTTAGTATACAACCAGAAAACAAACAATGTTGTCTGTTCCTTCGTCGGGTTGTTGTCTCTACGACACACTTCCACTTTCCATTTTCACTTTCAATGTACAATCAGTGGTGTATCCTATCACGATAAGGTGCACATTTCGAAAGTGAATATATGCTAATTATTGCGTAAAAACAGAAAATTAAGACTTTCCAACTCTTCCAGTATGTTGGTGATGGCAAATGTACAGAAAGATCGAAAGGTGAAAAGCTTAAGCCAGTAAGCCAGTCAAATGCACCCCATTAAAACATTGTATTAACCACTGGTTGATAAATAATGAAAACAAAAAGCGTTCGTGTTTTTTATATACGATGTTTCACTGTTTTTATATTTAAAAATGTATCTTGATTACATAAATCCAAAAAATTACGCTATCAAAATAACAGTTTTGTCTAGAAATACTCTACCAAAAGTAAAGTGTGTAAATATCAAAGAAAATATAACGATACAATTAGAAATGAAGTTAAGGTGGTACCTAACACTACAGGGAGATAACTATGTAAAATCAGCTAAACGTTTTGAATACGTTGTGTTGTTAAGAAAATATAAAGCTTCTCAATGATCAAAATAAGTGTTCATCAAACTGCTATATAACCAGTGTTATTTTTCTGACAAAACGGTTGGTTCAAATTTTTTGATTTTTTTTATATTTTTGTCAAAGGGTCAACGTAAATACTTTGTCAAAATTTTAAGAAAATTAAACGAGCCAAATTAATTTTAGTCAAAGTGTTAGGTACCACCTTAAATAAGTCTGACTTGATTATTGGTTAACTTATATACCACCCACGAAATTAAGATGTATTATTGTATAAAAAATGATTGTCACAGTTTTTTGTATAAACTTATAATTGTATTGAACAAACAACAAACTTGTGAATGACAAAACGTATAAGATTATTTACTTCCAAGGGCACTTAATACAATAAAAGCCTCCAAATCGAACAGAGAAACAAATTGACAGTTATGTAAGAATTGACAAACACTATTCCCTGTACTTTATTTCGTGCGTAAAAAATTGACATGTCACTCACAACACATCTTCCTATATCTATGTCAGAAAATAATCATGTTTTAGCCTTACTTCGTGTTGAGAATTACTTGTTTTATATGGACGTAAAATATATTGAGACTTTCAGTATGTTTTTGTCTGCGAATAGTATTCAGCACGCCACCTTATAATCAATGTTGACGAACGCCAGTTATCGGTTGACTAACAAACTAAATACACTTTTATCTGACAGGATTGTCTCACACTGGTGATAGAAACGAACTTAATTTCGTAATAAGTATCAACTTAAGTCCTTACATAAAATGTGAATATTGTCCTACATTTAGTTCCTTAGTATTTCAGTTCTGTTGTTTCCTTCTGATAAAACCTATTACATTCACGAATCTGTATAAGATTGAGAATGGAAATGGGGAATCTGTCAAAGAGACAACAACCCGACCATAGAAAAAACAACAATAGAAGGTCATCAACAGGTCTTCAATGTAGCGAGAAATTCCCACACCCGGAGACGTCACTCAGCTTGCCCCTAAACAAATATATACTAGTTCAGTGATAATGAACGCCATACTAATTTCCAAATTGTACACAAGAAACTAAAATTGAAATAATACAAGACTTATAAAGGCCAGAGGCTCTTGACTTGGGACCGGCGCAAAAATGCGGCGGGGTTAAATATGTTTATGAGATCTCAACCCTCCCCCTATACCTCTAGCCAATCCTAAAGTCTATACTTTACATTGTAACAAAAACAACAGGGCAAGGATTTATGGAAATAAACCTCATACCTGTTTAATTTCTGCTATTGTCTTATAAAGTTCATGTACTGGATTAACCCATGACAAGTGATGTTACTAAGTAATCTCCTGTTAACTTTAATCAATAGATCATTTATCCGTTTGATGTGATACAAGTTATTTTTCTAATTTTTGTGCTATTTTCACATTTCCTGACCGGTGTGAGAAAAATGTTTCTCCTCACTAGAGAAAAATCTGTTCTCGGCAAATGATTGGTTGGAATTTAATTGTTACGTTAAATGTTCTTGTTTTCTTCTGAATTTTCTTATTGTGACTTCATGAAAAAAGACGACCATGTCTGATGACTTCACATCAAAAGTACACATCTTTCCTCACATCTTTGATAAGGAGGGATAACAATCGTAAGAGAAACAGATTCCACCACTGTAACTCGTGTATTACGATATTTCTCCACTGTCAACAATTAACTTCAATTATTTAAAAAGCTCGGCAAGCGTCGCGTTTTAAATATTAAGATTTAAATATCTCGGATGGAGAAATACCGTAATACACTTGTTGCAGTTGAGGAATCTATATTTCTCGGTTGAATGAACGCACTGTGTCAATACACATGATTGCGGAAACTCTTTTGAGCACAAATTGCCAATATACGAATGCCCCACCAAGTGTGTGTTACCTGAACGATTAAAATTTAAAAGAAATAGTGTCAATAGTTGGTAGACTATCCGTTTATCTAAATAAAAGTCTTATTAGCTACAGTTCATTAAAATCATTTTTAATAAAAAGTCTTATTAGCTACTGTTAATTAAAAAACAATTACTTTACACAGGAATTTGGAAGCCTGGTTATTTGATAAGGTTTTACTGTCTCTGTAGAAAAAGGCAAATAATGTATAAAACACAATCACTGGTTAACATATGAAAGAGGAGAGAGGAGCGAGAAATTCCCAAAACCGGAGACGTCACTCAGCTTGCCCCTAAACAAATATATACTAGTTCAGTGATAATGAACGCCATACTAATTTCCAAATTGTACACAAGAAACTAAAATTGAAATAATACAAGACTTATAAAGGCCAGATTGGGAGAGGACGTCTCTAATGTTGTTATAACTTGTGTCCAATCCCTTTTGCTACTTATGCAAATAAAATATGTTTAAACTAACATATGAAAAAGATATCATGTGTGTAATTTTTCGTGAAACGCAGTTTAACGTTTCACAATAATAGATACATACCAACACAAAATGTTTTTCAGTGACCTGATCAATAACATTGCAAACCCGACGACAGTTAAAAAAGCACACATTGCAGACCTAATTAATCACGGCTAATGTCGTACCCTATTTGAAGCTTGCTGATTCCACCCAATAAGAAAATTCAAAACAACAGCAAAATCGATGTCTCCTAATTTAACAAAATGTCTTGCTAAAGGGTCATTTAGTTTTCATAGTTTGACTTTGGGCTCCTTGCTGTTTCGAGCAAGACTATACTTAATAACACAACTTTAAATTTAATTACAGCTTGAGACTTCTTGAAAAAAAGGATAAAGAAACTGTTCGTTTAAATTCACTATTTGTATTCATTTTACTAGGTACATGTAGCGACCTGTTACTATATATTTAAGTATGAACGGTAGATACAAATGGGAAAAGAAGATATGATCTATCAAAAAACGACAAACATTCAATACTTGTTGTAATATTATGGTGGAATGTTAGACCCTGACGGTGCCATCAACTCGACAATCAGTTCGTCGGTACGTTAATGATTAATAACAATGCTTTTGTAAAAGAGATACGTTTGCATAACTTTGATTCTGTTTCGTTTCTTAGTTTTCTTAAACAAACAAATGCTTATTTATGAAATCGTTCACACTGATTTTTGGCTATTTCAATTAACCCAAAAACGTTATGTCATTTTATCTATTACTATTATGGAGTTAGTTTTTTTCTTATAATAGTAAGCAAAAAGATATTTAAAAAACATCATTCTTAATATACGGACCGACTTTAGAAACGTAACACAAGATTATTCTTTTAATTCCAATTTTCAAATATTCAATTTTTTGCAAACAAACTTATGAACAGAAAGTTCTTTCATTACTTCAAAGTTTTAAAAAAAAAATGCCAGTTCGAAAGTTAAATTGATTACTCCATTTTCAACGTTCAAATATTGTGGTATAAACTGAAACCCTGGTTTTCTCTTTACCAATGAACGTGTCATCGTCTAAAGCAATGACTGCCTGTAACAAACGGCGAAATGATTATCAGAAAGGTCAACCAATTCAATATGGCACATTTTGGGTTCTATTTTTCACCCTCTGATTTTGCCGTTGTTCCACTCATTCCAATGGGTTTTGGCAAATATGCGGTTGAAACTTTGAGGCTTTAAATGTTTTTTTCTGCAGTCGATTCTTTGACAGTTTAGTTAATGGGAAACATTTATGGCATAAATCTGTACAAAATGGCATTTAGCAATTTGATTAACAGTTGACGTTGCGGCTGTAGGTCTGTCTCGCAAATGAAGTTGCGTAATCAAATTCTATTGACGTTGCATTGTCATTACACGTTGAGCTGGTCATTGATGGTCTTCAACAAACCCTGTCTACCGGTATCATTGTCAAAAGGACAACAAGACGAGTTTCTGACGTCAAATTGTCTGGTTGCAGCACTCTCACGTGTTCCTATATGCGGTTTTTCAATGGGTTGATCATTCAGGTTTTTATTCCTCAATCTTGGCAATCTTTAACTGATTTAAGTGTGGGCAAGAATTGAGAGAACTAGCTCACAATATTACTTTTGAGAACCAAGTGTTTTATTTCATTGATAACACGTGCACGTTTAGCGACTATTCATTTTTAGAACATGAAATAAGCCGTTCTTATATATTGCATTTTCTCAAATCAATTCACTCGGATTATTACATCAGAACTTAATTTCATAATAAAGGAACCATTTTAGTTATAACACACCTGCTGATATTCTCAAATTTAAATTGATGGTGCGAACAATAAAATTACATAGTTGATTATGTAATAATTAGATTTGAAGAAGATTATTGAATTATGAAACATTTTATAGAATTTTTGGAGAAGCAGTTTACCTCAAAGATAGTCTTAACTTTGTTTCGTGTATGGCAAAACAAATAGATTAAAAGCAAATTGAATAGAAAGAAATTATCATAACTCGTTTTTGTTTCCTCGAAAATTCCAACGACTTACAGCTAGCATTTGAGAATCGGTCGCAATATATTTTCTAGAAGTTTAAATACATGTATATAATTTACTGCTAGATAAGTTATTATAAAAATATGTTACAATTTCCGACTTATATCTTTTTGGGGATGATGCTTTTCTCTGTTGATGCACATTAATGATAGTTTTTACGTGCAGTCGTCTTCAGTTAGTAGGCTTTGACAATATGTTTATGCAGGAGACTTGTAATTTTGTATTTATTGTCGTAAAACTTTATTATCAACTGACCTAATTTTACAATAGCAGGCGTTCATATTCGTGTATTCAAAGAATTCGACCACATGTTTAGGTGTAACTTAAACAGACGTGACATTAATGCTTTCAACAACTTAGTAAGATGTCAAGACGTGCATTGTGTGTTGATAATATATCAGTCTACGATTAAAGAAGCATATTCATATCATTTAGATATATTTTTTAAAATACCTTTGTTATGACATGTTCGTTACATATTTATGCTAAATTAACGAGATTCCATGTGCATCGTACATCACGGAAGTAGAATATTTTCCTTCATTTTGACGCGTTTTTTTTAAAGTGGATATCCAGGGATCATTCAGAGATCACAATGGATGGATGAAAAAATCGTAAACTTTTAAAATTCAAAACGTTGGGATGTTTGCTAATTGATGATTGTTTGATGAAACGTATTTACATTGTACCATTATGTGTGACTACATGAGTATCTACCGTATGACACAATGTACAGTTATTATAGGGAAACATTTCAAGATTTAATCTATCGCGGGCGTTGTAATTGCTAATAATCCAAGAGTCGAAATGAAATAAGTACCAATGTTTAACCACCTTAGCCTCTGGAAATAACTGGCACAAGATATTGAATACTAGGTCAATGTCGCTTTATAAAAAAAATATCAAAGAACCTACTGCATGCTTAAAGAATCTATGATCCTCTCGTATTGAAAAACAAATATCATCATGAATCCTTTCTTCTTATTTGTTAGAGTATCATGTATAGTGGTTTGGATAAAGATGTAAAATGTATTGATGGATATTGACGGGCATACCATTAACCATAGTGTGTTGGCGTTGTAATTTATCGTATAGTTGCACCATATCTTTTTTTTCTCCAAAATGTTTCTTGTGTACATCAATTGAAACTGTACAACATCTCCCAATCTGATACCCTTTATTTACTATAACTTTCATTAAATAAGTTTTACTCATCATTTAACTACTGTTTGTATTCATATATCCTACTT
The DNA here is from genome assembly GCA_019925275.1 of Mytilus edulis. NCBI lineage: Eukaryota > Metazoa > Mollusca > Bivalvia > Mytilida > Mytilidae > Mytilus > Mytilus edulis. The sequence continues at coordinate 44,109,578 of CM034362.1, forward strand.
GGTTGATTCCTACTACTTCTATAACACTTGAGAATAATGTGTCCTATTTGATAGAAGACAATATATACATATTTCCTTTTAGGTAAGTACGATAAGAGTATGATCAAATAACATAGTTGATGTAAAGTAGCAAATACATATCTGGCCGATAGAACAATACTTAGAGGTGAAAAACATGATGAACGAAGTGTTTGTATATTCAAAACATCTTAGCTTTTTCTAACTCAGGAAGATATTACAAATGTTTTTTGGCAAAACCTTTTCAGAATTGTTTTTTTTAACTGTGCTCAAACTTTGCTCTTTATTTTGCTTTTAACTGTTTTTCATCCAAACGATAATGACAAAACGTGCGTACGTTGTACATAATATTAATCCTTCTATCTTTGACGAGTTCATTTCATATCATTTTTTAGTAGCAATAAACAAAAAAAAACTATGTTAATTGGACATGCTTTGATACTATATATGCCCTTGAATTTTTACTAGATAACATTTTTGTTCGCTTTGGGGATTCCGTATATCGTTAGATTATCGGAATTCCAATGGAGACTAACTGTGCACCACTTATTGCAGACCTGTTTTTGTATTGTTATGAGTTACAATTTATGACAAAAATAAGCAAAGACCCATCGAAACAACATCTGATAAACAAATTTAATAAGACTTTTAGATATTTGGATGATATTTTGGCTCTCAATAATGACGACTTCAGTTTGTATATTAATGAAATTTATCCTGTTGAACTTACTTTAAATAAAGCTAATACTAACAATGACCACTGCCCTTTTCTCGATCTTGATATCTATATCACTAATGGAAAGCTGAATACTAAAATTTATGATAAAAGGGATGATTTTTCATTTCCTATCGTTAATTATCCGTTTTTAGATGGTGATGTTCCCTTGTCACCATCTTACGGTGTTTATATATCTCAACTTGTACGATTCGCTCGTGTATGTAACAATGTTTTAGATTTTAACGAGAGAAATTTATGTATTACTGAAAAATTATTACACCAGGGTTTTCGATATCACAAACTAGTCAAAACATTTACCAAATTTTATCATCGGTATAAAGACATCATTCGTAAATATAACTCAACATGCAGACTTCTAATACGTTCAGGTATTTCACATCCAATTTTTTTATGGAAATATTCTTTATAAAGCACAAAGGTGTCAGTATTCACCTCAGAAACTTACAAAACCTTTGAATAGACTTCTTAAGAAGGGATATAATTACGATACTGTTGTCAAGTCATTAAAGATTGCATATTTTGGCGTTAATATTGAGACACTGATAAGGTCTTTGTATCGGAACTAAACACATTTATTCTAAAAACAGTTGTTGGCATGACACGGGTTATGTTCTTCTCATATATGTTATGATGGTATGATACTAAACCCCTAACGGGAAGGATTGTGCCTGATGTTCATATGATGAAATCATAATCTTTCAGTCAGTTTAATTGAAGTCTGGAGCTGGCATGTCAGTTAACTGCTAGTAGTCTGTTGTTATTTATGTATTATTGTCATTTTGTTTATTTTCTTTGGTTACATCTTCTGACATCAGACTCGGACTTCTCTTGAACTGAATTTTAATGTGCGTATTGTTATGCGTTTACTTTTCTACATTGGTTAGAGGTATAGGGGGAGGGTTGAGATCTCACAAACTTGTTTAACCCCGCCGTATTTTTGCGCCTGTCCCAAGTCAGGAGCCTCTGGCCTTTGTTAGTCTTGTATTATTTTAATTTTAGTTTCTTGTGTACAATTTGGAAATTAATATGGCGTTCATTATCACTGGACTAGTATATATTTGTTTAGGGGCCAGCTGAAGGACGCCTCCGGGTGCGGGAATTTCTCACTACATTGAAGACCTGTTGGTGACCCTCTGCTGTTGTTTTTTATTTGGTCGGGTTGTTGTCTCTTTGACACATTCCCCATTTCCATTTTTAATTTTATAGCATTCAAAAATTATTAATTTATGACTGAGGAACTTTGCGAAAGAGTAATTCTTTTATTCAATTCATACAATACGACATTATAGTCAATTATAATAATATTTTATCTTACCATTCTAAGCACGGTTTAAGAGATGTTGTATGCCAAGAAAAAGATAAACGACATTAATGGATGAGACAACAATCAAGCAGAATTAGATTTGTATTGTTATCTTCTACTTGATGCATAAGATGAATGAATGTATTCAGATATTACAAAGACAACATGACTTGTAGAAGGTCTTGCTGTAAGAAAGTCATCTATCAAACAACGATGTGAATACGAATAACATGGAGATGTTTGTGAATGTAGAAGAGAAAGAACTTGAAGAAATCGGCAAATATTTACACTAAGATGAACTATCTGAACAAACCGAAAACCCCTATGTAGTAAAATGTAATGTGTTATAAGGCATAGTATATAACTGGTGGCCGATCTGTCTGTTTATTTTTTCGTTTCATTTCACCTTCACCAAGACTCGGTTTAAAGTAGATAGTCATTAGGTTATAGTCCCATCAATTTATATTGTATTACGTCTAGCTTATCTTTTGCACTTTCGGTTTCGAAGCGACGGAGACGTCATATATTTATTGATTTGATTATAAACAACTAGAACACACCCTCGAAATCGCGGTCATGTAGTGCCTGACTGAAAGAATGTAAACATTCACCATATTATGAAAAAGTAAAAGTTTATGCTTATCTCTTCGCTGTTGAAAGTCTCCCATCTGCATTCTGCCAAAAGTATCCGTAGACTAGTGAGTTTTGTTGCACCAGTAATGATGCATGCATCATCGGATATTTTTTTATAAAACTAATGATGACTGAAGAATTTCAGGAAAGGTATCAAAAGTCACAGGTACCTGGAGACAAGACGATTATTTTAGCCCTCATCTATTTTTCAAAATCCGTTATTTTGTATTTTGTATTTATTGCTATTATTTTTGCGTTTTTCTATATATTCTGATTAGACATAATTTTTATACTATAATCTATATATAATATAACATTTAAGGTGGTACCAAACACTACAGGGAGATAACTCTGTAAAATCAGCAGAACGTTTAAATGACGTTGTGTTGTTAAGGGAATATTAAGCTTCTCAATGATCAAAATAAGTGTTTGTCAAACTGCTATATAACCAGTGTAATTTTTCTGATTAAACGGTTGGTTCAAATTTTTTAAATTTTTTATATTTTTGTAAAAGGGTCAAAGTAAATACTTTGTCCAAATTTTATAAAAATTAAACGAGCCAAATTAATTTTAGCAAAAGTGTTGGGTACCACCTTAATATTTATCCAAGTATTTTTCTTTTTATTCAACGAAAAGTAAAACAAACTAGGTAAATAAAATGAAATAACGAAATACATTAGTTTAACCTATACCAACAAAACATAAGTCTTCTTTTCAAACACTCTCAACAAATACACAAAGTATTTTCTGTTCAAATGATGAAAACTGCACACACAAAAAAAAAATCAAAAAATCTTTAGTGACAGACAAGTATTTTTTTCCTGAGATTTATGACCCTGCATTATTCTTGACTTTGAATAATAATAAATAATATAATATAAATATACAACACTTTTTTTAAGTAAAATAAATACATCAAATAAAATGATTATTGCTCTTCATCGAAAAGAGTTTGCAAAAAATCAGAGAGAGTGGTCCCGCAGCTTTCATATCATATGTTGAGGTTAAGGGTAAGTGTAGTATTCATCAACAATAACATGATATAAGCAAACGTAAGTTAAAACGACATGAACAGTCAGAATGGGTTTATGTGAGTGGTTTATCAAACTTCTAAGTCATACGGTTTACTTTAAATAAGGCAATACATTGAATGACGTAGCTGCTTCACTATTTAAACCGATAATTATTTGTGTACTTAGTCACTTAGTGGTGACAGTACATTTTTTGTTTATTTCGTGTTATTTAGTGATACGTTATGTGTAAAAGCCAATCTTGTATCTTCTTGTATAATAAGAACATGAACACTTAAATCGATTTGTTTGATTTCGTTGTACTACATGCACATTAGTGGTCTTTTTGTACTATGCTATTTCGATTTACATCATGCTATAAACATATAATATATCTGGAATAACCTGTCAACTAATTGTGTATTACTGTAAACATTTAGAACTGGGAAGTGACGAAACTTTCCGATTGATAATGAACGCGATTTCTGAAAAAAAAAAACCTGTTTGAATGGTATGGCACTTGGGTGTCCTTCAGAGCTCGCTGTTTGCTAAAGCTAGGTACTTTGATCTACATGAATAAAAGTACTTTTACAAATTATGACTTCGATGGACAGTTGTTTTATTGGTACGCATAGCACATCATATATACTATATAGTTAAAGTCATTATAGTAAACAGTTGGGGTAATTGTACTGGAACGTTGCGTGATATTAGTTGTAATTTAATGAAACAATTATTAATCAGGTTTTTCTTATACTCTAATATATAGCAGGAATTAACTGTCAACGAAAGAAAATTTCACTCCACATTTCGAATTGTAAATTTGGATGACATGATTTGAGTCACTTCACAGTTATTCAACTAGAGCTTTATTTGTTTTGTTTTCTCTTATTGCCTTTATTTGAAGCAGCTGGTTTTTTTTTATGTCCAAGAAAATGACAAGTCTGTTGATACCGGGTAACAACCTTTATATAACATTTGATCAATGTATTACTTGCATAAATATAAGGAGATGTAGAATGATTGTCAATGAGACACCTATCATACAAAGTTCAAACGAAGAGGATTCTAGTTTAATTTGTATATTCCAAATTTATTAATATAAAAAAATGTTCGGTGACCTATAGCTGTTAATTGCTATATCATTTTGTCACTTTTGAAGAATTGTCTCATTGGCAATCATATATTAATATCTTTTATGTCACTGCATATTTATAAGAATAACTAATCACTGGAATCTGCTGGTAATTTAAGAAACAGTTGATAAAATAAACTTATTTGCCAAACTTAATTGCTGTGGGCAATTGTAAAAGTCATGTACCTTGGTAATCAAGAACAGTGTTCAAAATAATAAAGCATAGTGCACGCAACTAAAAGACACTTTTCCCAATAGAACAACAATGTTTACAAATAGTCATTAAAAAGCAAAGACCACGGTTTCTATTGTAATACCAGGTCTAGCTATATCGTTGTCAGTTTTTAGAAGTGGTGTACATTACAGAAACATTACACTGTTATGATTAAAAGAAACATGACAAATTTTAAAACAGTGCGCGGTATGATCAGATATAATTGCTGATTTTGCACTTTGATTAAAGTTTTAAAATAATATAGTAGTAGGTTCTTATTTATGTGCAATATGGTTTCGCTCAATTGGAACAATGAATATCACCAGGTGTCAACTGTGTTCAGATTCAGCTTATCATTTATAGCCATGTCATGTTCTTTCCTGAACTGCATGCCATTAAACATAAAATAACTAATTAAACATCTGAGAGATTTATCTTGTACTAAGAAAGTGAAAATAAGCCTTTAAAAGAGGCATGCGGTTAGTCACTTGTAAATAAACGATTGTTTCTTAATTGTTGGGTCTATCGTTATTTGGGAACTGGGGTTTAATGAATATCTTTTATTGCTTCTGTTAAGTTCATCTGAAGTTTGTTTTTAATAAAGAATCGGGACAATTCAGAGCTAAACAGGATGACATCTCTCATATGTAACTAACTGAATATTTGCATCTATATGTCCTTTAGTTATTTTTTTGCTGTTGAGTTCCTGTCTCATTGGCGTATACTCCTTATCTCATATTATTCATACAATTTTGGGGCCCTTTATAGCTTGTTGTTTGGTGTGAGCCAAGGTTCCGTGTTGAAGGCCGTACATTGACCTATAATGGTTTATTTTTATAAATTGTTATTTGGATGGAGAGTTGTCTCATTGGCACTCACACCACATCTTCCTATATCTATAAATTTCGTATGGTGTACCGTATAAAATCGGATCACAAAAATAATAACCCAAAGGGTAATGGAGACTAGTTAAAGAGCTTTTCTTTCTGTCAAAAAAAAAATGTGCAGAGGAGGGACTAGTTCAAACTTGTTAGACAAAGTAAAAGAAAAGCAAAAAAAAAGTAATATTTTGTTTTTTATTTTTTCAACACCATCCATTATATTTCAAGTGTATTCCGCTATCAAATTTTAAGACCTGTTGCACTCATATGAAAAGATTTATCTTTATTGTTTAGGCAAAATATGCTCCTTATTTGGTCTGTTGTGGAGAGTTGTTTCATTTGCAATTATACCGCGTCTTCTTATGTTTTATCCTAATTAAATTTAGTTGACGAAAAAGGCCCTGAACAGGACTATATATCAAAAAAACGAGAATGTGTACATAGTACACGGATGCCCCACTCGCGCTGTCGTTTTATATCTTTAATGTGCCGTAAAATTGGGATAAAATCTCTAATTTGGCATTAAAATTAAAACGGACGAACGAAAATGGGGCATAAAAACACCTTGATCATTATCGTTTAGCGCATAACTCATTCAAAGTAAATTTGGATAGTTGGAAACTTTCATTTTTCAAAGATTACAAGGCATAATTATCTAGTTTGACTTTAGGAAACTGACACTTTTTATTATCTTCGTCGATGTAGGAAGGAGCTTGTTGTTTGCTTCACGTCCAGTGGCAAATATTTAATAAATATCCAATGAATTAGTACAAATATATCTAATAAAAACGCAGACAAAGTAGTACTTTGTCAAGGATGAAGGGCTAGAGATTTACTGTATTTGTATTTATATTACAGATATTTCTCTGTAAACTTGAACTTAGTTTTCAGAGAATAAAATATCTATCTTTCTAACATGCATAGAGCAAAACACTTTTCATACATGAAGCATCAGATTTACTGCCCAGATTTTGACAGGATATTTTGTGTGAGCGTATATATACATCAAACTAAGCCAAACGGATGACATACTTACATTTTTTTGTATGTAGGGGGGTCATACCCAGCACAGAGACACTGGGATTATTTGAATACACCTGGATACTCCAAGTGGATAAGTTTGAAGTCCATCTAATGCCCTTCAACATCCTTATACATATATACAAAAGATGCATTGCTAATACCAATGATAGGTTAAGCTTGAATTAATGACATGTACAGTATTTAGAGTTGTCAATGCAGGAGGTTTTTTTTATTTACCCCTAGATTTCGAAATGATTTTGGGGTTTTCTTCTGACTAGTTACATTTTAATTAGTAAGCATGCGAAGTTAAACCTTTAATCGCATTTCATATAATCATTGACCAATGATGTCGGAATCATGTGAACCCTACAGACAAGATTATCATGGGGTCAAAACAAAACAAAGTACTGAAGTACTGAACATAGGATGACCGCAAGTTCTTTTGGATGGTCACAAAAAAAAAATAACATCTCTATACCTGAAAGTGTGGTGAAGGTACATAGATATATTTTTTTCTGAGACAAGTTCGTGCGTTCATGATGAATAAATGAGAGGGAATTCAACCTCGCCGCAATAACTATTACATTGTAGTGATACAAATGAGTATACTCTGGTTTGTTGTTATATATTATATAAATATTTGTATATAACAGTTACATGTTTATATAATTTCATCTATTTGTATATCTTTCTATTCTACTATTCTAATAATAGTGCCGTGTAAGCGCATGGTGGACACCCTTCTGTAATAATTCAATTTTTCCAATAGATTGGATTTGAGTAGGCATTCATATTTTCTCGCAAAACTTTCCTGTGATATTCTTCATCATGCGTAAACACAAATTTTTCGGTAATTTTGATTTGTTATAATATTATTAATTCGTATATTTTAACAAATTTGATTCGTTTAGGGATAGTCACATGTTAAACTATATTTTCAAAGGTAGAGAGAAGTCGGCGGATAGCAAAACGCATATTGACCTGCAAAAAGCATATTGCACGGTTATGTTTAGAATATCTAAAAACCAATATACTTTGTGACGTCATGTAATGAATTTTAGGATATTGTTTAACGTTTTGAAACAAATGATATTAGTCATCGATTATTTGACGAAAAAAATATTCAAATACATATTAAGATGTCCAAAAAAAAAAAGTAAATGAAATAACATCTAATATGTTGTTATTGTCAAGGAGACAATGTCAAATCTTTAAAATTCCAACAAACCTAAATGACGATTTTGATACATTTTTGTACAAATATGGTCAGAAATTAATAATATAACAAATATAGCCTTTGTATGAGGTCAATACAGGATATATCGACCCAAAGAAGTATATCGACCTCGGACTTCGTCCTCAGTCAATATACTTCTTTCAGGTCAATATATCCTTGTATCGACCTCATACAAAGGCTATATTTGTATAATATTGATATATATATATTTCCCACGACAAAACATTTTCAAATTATTTGTCTATGTTCTCAAAAATAATTTTCAAGCAAGTTTTTGGTGAAATTGATGTATAACAAGTGATAAGGAATGTTATTTTGCGTTTAGTTATCAGTCAAAAACGAAAGCCACGTAGGTAGAAATGTCTGTGGCAACAATACACTGAAATGCCCTCACGGTCATTCGATGTAAAAATCGATTTTACTTAAAGTACTATTTGCATCATTTACTTGAGTGTACTTATTTTGTGGTTTTCGTATTGCTTAGTGACATACCGGTATGTTATTCACATTCGTTAAACCGAGAACATTTTAAGAAAAACATAATACCGTTGAAAGGTTTTGCATCCGAGTTGACCGAACGGTATAAAGGGCGAAACGGTGAACTTCCTTAAAAATATAGCGTATGTGGATAAGAGGAGACATTTTTTTTTGTAAAAGGCAATTAACTTTCAGACCCCCTCGTGCGGGGTGTGTACACTACTTATATCACAAGCCTATTAAATGAAATAAAACATATAAAAATAGTTAAATGAACAAATTAAACCTAAACTAGATGTCTTGATCGGATTGTTTGTTTTCGACTGAGGTTTTCGACGTATTGTATCCGATATTGTCTAGAATGCACAACCGCTGGAAAAAGTTAACACTATTATTATAAAAATGTAAACAAACTCTTTGACCATTGTAGTGTCGAGTCGATTTATAAACCAATGAAAACACCCGACATATCAATTACGTCCTATGTGCATACTAACGCACCCGTTAATAGCGCACCCGTTATCACAATGTTAACGGAAACGTTTGTGAATACCACGTTAAATTTTAACGGACGTACCCGTTAACGTCTCCGTTAAGTTAACGGGTCCGTTAGTTAACGGAGGCTTTGTGAATAAGCTCCCTGAGTTCATGCATAAAGCTTCAAAGTTTTTTTTTTTTGTTTCTCTTGATTTCTATTTTATGCTTTTGAAATCTTAAGGTTAAATCTTTCTCTTCTTTTTCACACATACAGTTTACAATAATGACTTATTAATAACGTCTCCTATATTCTCTTTTGAATCCAAGACGCCAGTTTATAAATGTTACTAGTGAAAGTGGGACAAACGATACCAGAGGGACATTCAACTTCATTATTCAAAAACTGACAACACCATGATTTGAATAAAATACAAACAAACAATAGTACTGCAAACACAACATAAGAAAAATATAGACTGCGCAACACGAACACCACCAAAAACATGGATGCATTAGGTGCTCCGAAAGGGTATGTGTGGATCGATTCTGTCGTAAAAATACTCAGAACAACAAATCATCGGCTATGTATTGTTTCATCGTGTATCAAGCAAAGAAATTATTTATTGTTACTGTTTCTCGGAATTGAAGAATAATAGGGGACAGCCTTGCTTACTAAATAGAACTATATTAGTATAAACAAAAATTGTAATTCAAAACATACATGTTTATCGATAAAGACACAGAAAAGATGATAAATTAACTAATATTCTTTAGCCTAAAACAAGTTCTATATAGATTAAGCTGTGGTTAATAAAAAAAATCTGCTGTTAATTCAAATAACATAAAGACATTGATATGTTACAAACACTATAACTTGCGACAAACACAATTACTGTAATTTAACTTGTGTGCCTGTCTATTTTAATCTTATGACTGTAAATCCCACTGCTCATCAGTTTCAGTAATTGGTTTTGTTTACAAACAAATTACGAAACAGGCTATATATAATCACGCGTGTGCACATCTGGGGTAATAAATAATCAAATAGTATTCAGTCTGACCTTATAAGTGATATAAGAATACAAAAGAAATGCTATTTATATATGTTGTACTGCTTTGTAAGTTAGCAAATGTATACGTACAAACACAAGCTTTCACATAGCTTTAAAGAGAAATCGAAATGGATAAGTTGTCATTCTCAAGTAAGTTTTATTTTTGGAAACTATGATAAGACAAAAATTTAATAATATAGTTAGATTCAAAATGGCAAATACATATATGACCGAAATAAACTCATCATAGATACCAGGACTAAATTTAGTATATACGCCAGACGCGCATTTCGTCTACAAAGGACTCATCAGTGACGCTCGAATCCAAAAAAGTTAAAAAGGCCCAAAAAGTACGATAAATTGTACACGTAAGATGATAAATTGGATGTTTGAATTGTGCGAAAAACTTAGAGGTTTCTAACACGGAAATATATTACAAATATATTAGGCAAACGTTTTTAAGAATTGTTTATTTGAGTTGCTCTTAAACGATATACCTGACTTTGCCTTTAAACTATTTTGATTTGAACTTCTCTGATGAATAAGCAGAACGTTTGTCTGGCGTCCTTACTTTGCTTATTATTCTGTTATCGTTGACGAACATAGTTAATTGCAATCCAAAATAGATTCATTGATGACGAACAATGCGAAAGTGTGAGCCTATAAATCAAATTTAACAAAAAAGCATTGTAGTCAATTATGATAACATTTTATCTTACCATTCTAGGCACGGTTTCAGAAATGTTGTTGTATGCAAAGGAAAAGATTAACGACGTTAATGGATGAAACAATCTTGCATCAGAATTACATTTATTTCCTATCTTTGGTTGGATACATGGATTGCATGAATAGATCGAGATGTTACAAAGACAACACGACTTGAAGAAGGTCTTACTGTGAGAAAGCCATCAATCAAACTAAAATGTGAATACATGCAACATGAAAAAGTTAATGAAAATAGACGTGAAGGAAATCGAAGAAATCGGCAACTATTTTCACTAAGACAAAATCTTTGAAAGCATCCAGGTGGTAATATGTAAAAAAAATACTCATGATAGATACCAGGATCAAAATTTTATATTTACGCCAGACGCGCGTTTCGTTTAAAAAAAAGACTCACCAGTGACGCTCGAATCAAAAAATGTTGAAAAGGTCAAATATGGTACAAAGTTGAAGAGCATTGAAGACCAAAAATTCCTAAACGTTTTGCACAATACAGCTAAGGTAATCTATTCCTAAGGTAGAAAATAATAAAATAAATAAAAAATAACGGGTTGTCATATAATTGAAACTAATAATAGAAGGTGCATAATTCGTATCTTAGCTGTGTGTCTGTCTGTACATGTTTGTGGTTTGTTCAATCTTCATGATGTACCAAAATTAATGTAGAATCGATTGTCATTAAGTTTAAACTCAAATTGTATTGTGATCACCTGAACTACATGCTTTTTTATTATACTGTGCAAGTTATTTTTACTTGTGTGTAAAAGACAAGGCTGTTGATGTCGGTGGATGACATTTTAAAAACTACTGATCTGTGTTTTACTTATATGAACATAACAATACGTGATATGATTGCCTATGAAACAACTATCCATCAAAGTTCAAATGAAGTCTATTTGAGTATATTTTGTACATTTTAGATTTATAAAAAAAATATAAAAATAGACTTTACACAAAATGTTACAGCAGTCTTATATGCCTTACGTGTTCAGGAACAGGAAGATGATTAAATATGTTTGTAAGTGTATGCCTTACAAGTAGCAGTTATATTTGTTCTTTGTGGAAATTTAAGAAATATTCGGTTAGATAAACTTATCCTGAAACTTAAATTGATGTGTACAATTAGCGATGTCATTTGAATGAGTAATCTGGAAAAGCGTTCACAAGAAGAAAGACAGAGAGCTCGCTTTTGAAGGATTTTCCTTTTTTCAAAACAAAGCAGCAACATTTATCCATTTTCAAAAATATCGAAGAAGACAGTTTTTATTTGATGAGCAGGTCTAGCTATCTCTCGGTAAAAGTTAAAATTATAGAAGCATTGAATTGTTATAACTAAAAGAAACACAACAAAATTTAAAACAGTGCACAGTATGATCAGACCTAGTTGCTAATACTTTCGCTGATCGAAGCTTAAGAAGAATGGTATATTGCATTCTTATTAATTTGTAAGATTGTTACGCTCAAATGGAACAATGAATGTCAGTAGGTTGCAACTGTTTTGATAGACAGTAAAATTTGTGTAGCAATTTCATGTATATGTGACCTACCGAATTACACTATTTACCGGATTTGTAATCACATAAGCAACACGACGGGTGCCACATGTGGAGCAGGATCTGCTTACCTTTCCGGAGCACCTGAGATCACCCCCAGTTTTTGGTGGGGTTCGCGTTGTTTATTCTTTAGTTTTCTATGTTGTGTCATGTGTACTATTGTTTTTCTGTTTGTCTTTTTCATTTTTAGCCATGGCGTTGTCAGTTTGTTTTAGATTTATGAGTTTGACTGTCCCTTTGGTATCTTTCGTCCCTCTTTTATTGCATAAACTGCTTTCCATTTAGAGATGAAATACATTTTAAGACATCTGATTGCATGCATATAGCTTCCAGGTTTTTTTTTAGTTTTTATGTTTCCCTTGTTTTTAGTATATGTTTTTGAAATGTTAAGGTTAAATTTTCCCATAAAGATTTATTTTTTTATTTTTACACATATATTATAGTGACTTACTCTTAAAGTCTAACAATCCTCGACATAAAATTCCAGTATGATTATTACTTGTTTTGTTTTGAATCAAGATGCCAGTTTAGATTTTTTTACTAGTAAAATATATCAGAGAGACATTCAGACTCATAAGTCGAAAACAAACTAACAACATCATGGCTAGAAAACAAAAACAAAAAATAGTACACAAAACACAACATAGAAAACTAAATACTAAACAACACGAACTACACCAACAACAATAAGTGCCTAGTGTGTTCCCTAAGGGTAAGCAGATCTGGATACATTATTTTAATGCCATAACCTGAAAAAGTTATATAGATATTAAACAATGGGAAATGAAATATCTGCAATCAATTCAAATAACCGAAAGACATTAATATTATACAAATGCTAACACTTGCGACAAACACAATCACCGTGATCAAACTTTTGTTCATTTCTATCATAACCTAATAACTGTTATTTCCCACCGCTCATCAGTTGGTGTGTAATCAGGTTTCTCGAAAAACAAAATATGAAACTGGCTATATATAAACCATGGTTTACGCATCCGGAATAATAAACAATCAAATCGTATTTGATATGACCGTCCAAATGTGTTTGTAGCTGCTTCGATATTTATACCGATACATAATATATTTTTTAAATGGATAACCTTGGTGCCATGTACTTAGTCATTCAATGTGCTGACAGTGCATTATTTTTCTTAATTTTACTAGACTTTACTAAACAAAATCTATATAGATTAAGTTGCGAGAACTAAAATGTCTGTCATGAATTCAAATAACCTTAACAGACATTAAACTGTAACAAAGACAATTACGAAATCACGGTGATTAAACTTTTGTTCTATTCCATCACAATTTAATAACTGTTTCATCCCACTGCTCATCATTTGGCTTGTAATGAGTATTGTTCAGAAACAAATTACGAAACAGGCTATATTTAACCACCCGTATGCACATCTGAGGTAAACATTTATCAAGTTATCGGTATGACCTTGCAAATGTTACTGTTACATATGAATATAAATGAGATGATGTTTACTTATCTACTTATTTGTGACAAAAAATTATCCTGTCAGAATATGTCGCTTCATATTAAGAAACCAAATGTCATCCGTTACAACTGTAGGTTAAGACAAACTAAACTAAGCAAATTAATAATAATGAAAGCACATTGTTTTGTATTTGATTGGTACAGGTTTAGAAGATAAAGATGAAAGAATCACATCACTATAATACAAGGTCACATCGCTATTACCTCCGAATGTTTTTATATTGTATTATTTTGCAAGTTGTTACATGTACATTTACAAAACAACAACTTTAAATGGTCAAAAACCGCGACTTTTGTTTGTACCTGTTTTATTGCCGTAGTCTATACGTAAAAGGAAATCAGTAAATTCTTTCATCAAATATAGTGTCATATCGACACAAATACTACATTTATAGAACTGATGAACTACGTTTTGGTAGATTAATGCGTAATAAATAATCCTGCTTTATATTGTATATGGTGACAAATTTCAGCAGAAACAGATGTACACTCACCTCGAATTAATAAACATATACAACGTTTTTGTGCATAATTCTGTTCGAATGATGGTTAAAATCAAACTAGAGACATAAACATAGGTGTTTGTTGCCACACTTCTTATCATTTGACATTAAATTGTTGCCTCGTAGCCAGAACAATGTACTAAAAAAAGATGACAAGTCTTCCTGTTGGTTTACTTTTTGTAACACATAAACTACCTCTGCGTGAACTCATTTATTTTTTAAGTTGTAAACAAATAAAATGCAATCTCTTAAAGTTGTTCTATAATAAAAAAAACATATAACACTGTTTAAATATATAATGCGTATACTGTAATGCGCCATAAGCTCTATTAGTCCACACCTGAGACATAAACGGTTCCCGAATTAAATCATTTACACATTTAGAAAACATTGATTATTATTGCTTTCAAAAACTGTAACATTTGGTAAGATATCTTATGTTTGAAATTTCGAAGAGGCGATTTGTTTGAACGAAACATCGCGAGGCAGTTGCAGAAAGCGTCACTTATGATTCTTTGGTATATAACACTCGTAACTGGCCTGCAATATTCTAATAATGGTATCTATGATGACTGTATTATTATCGAACCAGTGGTTGTCAAGACCAATGACAGTAACCAACGTTACAATTGAGGACGGGAGATGCTCGTTTGTTGTCTTAAGACACCATAATCGTTAACAATAAATAATATTGAACAATTATTGTTAAACTCTTACACATCGTATAAATTAACTGAACACGGAAAACAGAGTGAAATGTTACGACTTTAGTTAAAGCACAATAAGAAGACATATAAGAAAAAAAAACTAATATGTTAGTGGTTTACGCCAAACAGGAATAGTACCGGTTTTTTTTATTATACTATTACTGCCAATGTTATCAAATTGCAAACAAAGATAAACCTTTTATTCATCCGTTTAAGAATGCGTCTTCCCGCCGTCATGATGTAAAGCTTATATAAAAAATAAGACGTGGTATGATTGCCAATGAGGCAACTCTCCACAAGAGACCAACATGACACAGAAATTAACAACTATAGGTCTTTAGTTCATTGACACAAGTATATAATGAAAGAACCCATTTAAATTGAGTCATCAAAATAAGGATAGAATTGTTCATAGCAATAATTTGCGTGTAATCACCTAAAAGAGTAAATCGAGCAAAGATAGATACATCCATATCATTGGAATCTGTCTTTAAAAATTGATTAATTATTCCATAGATTTTTGCAGTTAAAATATCGTAGATTAATTTATTCTGTTTCGTATTCGCCTGGTACATTAAAGTAAGAAAATGTTGACATAATACCGTCCTGTTTTTGTTTTCCTTTTATTTTAATCTTTATTACGGTTCTTGTTATCTTTCAACAGTTTCCTATCAATTACTTATCGTACCATGTTAGTTATATCCTTTATAATGTCTATGTACATCTTTAAATGTGACATTTCAGGAAACAACTCTTAAATTAGGCTGGTCAGATTTCCTTGTTTGTGTCTGTTTAAACAACAATCTAATTAGAAACATTTCGTAACTTGTCAGATCAAATATATTGTATAATGAAGATTTTTTTACATTTACTTCCAATTAAGTTGATATTTATTTTTATTTAAAAGTGTTTTTTTTTTCATGATACCTCATAGATAAATTATCGCCAATCGTGTTGTAAAAATAGAATTGATTAAGATGCTAACAAAACTTAACTCGAAACGCAGTAACGAACTATGCATATCGTTCATTTAACTTTAGTTCGCTTTTTATTTCTAACAAACGTTTTAATTGCCGTAGTCTATACGTAAAAGGAAATCAGTAAATTCTTTCATCAAATATAGTGTCATATCGACACAAATACTACATTTATAGAACTGATGAACTACGTTTTGGTAGATTAATGCGTAATAAATAATCCTGCTTTATATTGTATATGGTGACAAATTTCAGCAGAAACAGATGTACACTCACCTCGAATTAATAAACATATACAACGTTTTTGTGCATAATTCTGTTCGAATGATGGTTAAATCAAACTAGAGACATAAACATAGGTGTTTGTTGCCACACTTCTTATCATTTGACATTAAATTGTTGCCTCGTAGCCAGAACAATGTACTAAAAAAAGATGACAAGTCTTCCTGTTGGTTTACTTTTTGTAACACATGAAACTACCTCTGCGTGAACTCATTTATTTTTTAAGTTGTAAACAAATAAAATGCAATCTCTTAAAGTTGTTCTATAATAAAAAAAACATATAACACTGTTTAAATATATAATGCGTATACTGTAATGCGCCATAAGCTCTATTAGTCCACACCTGAGACATAAACGGTTCCCGAATTAAATCATTTACACATTTAGAAAACATTGATAATTATTGCTTTCAAAAACTGTAACATTTGGTAAGATATCTTATGTTTGAAATTTCGAAGAGGCGATTTGTTTGAACGAAACATCGCGAGGCAGTTGCAGAAAGCGTCACTTATGATTCTTTGGTATATAACACTCGTAACTGGCCTGCAATATTCTAATAATGGTATCTATGATGACTGTATTATTATCGAACCAGTGGTTGTCAAAACCAATGACAGTAACCAACGTTACAATTGAGGACGGGAGATGCTCGTTTGTCGTCTTAAGACACCATAATCGTTAACAATAAATAATATTGAACAATTATTGTTAAACTCTTACACATCGTATGAAATTAACTGAACACGGAAAACAGAGTGAAATGTTACGACTTTAGTTAAAGCACAATAAGAAGACATATAAGAAAAAAACTAATATGTTAGTGGTTTACGTCAAACAGGAATAGTACCGGTTTTTTTTATTATACTATTACAGCCAATGTTATCAAATTTCAAACAAAGATAAACCTTTTATTCATACGTTTAAGAATGCGTCTTCCGCCGTCATGTTGTAAAGCTTATATAAAAAATAAGACGTGGTATGATTGCCAATGAGGAAACTCTCCACAAGAGACCAACATGACACAGAAATTAACAACTATAGGTCTTTAATTCATTGACACAAGCAAATACTGAATAAACCCATTTAAATTGAGTCATCAAAATAAGGATAGAATTGTTCATAGCAATAATTTGCGTGTAATCACCTAAAAGGGTAAATCGAGCAAAGATAGATACATCCATGTCATTGGAATCTGTCTTTAAAAATTGATTAATTATTCCATAGATTTTTGCAGTTAAAATATCGTAGATTAATTTATTCTGTTTCGTATTCTCCTGGTATAATAAAGTAAGAAAATGTTGACTAATACCGTCCTGTTTTTGTTTTCCTTATATTGTTAATCTTTATTACGGTTCTTGTTATCTTTCAACAGTTTTCTATCAATTACTTAGCGTATCATGTTAGTTATATCCTTTATAATGTCTATGTACATCTTTAAATGTGACATTTCAGGAAACAACTCTTAAATTAGGCTGGTCTGATTTCCTTGTTTGTGTTTGTTTAAACAACAATCTAATTAGAAACATTTCGTAACTTGTCAGATCAAATATATTGTATAATGAAGATTTTTTTACATTTACTTCCAATTAAGTTGATATTTATTTTTATCTAAAAGTTGTTGTTCTGCCTGGTTTTTTTCATGATACCTCATAGATAAATTATCGCCAATCTTGTTGTAAAAATAGAATTGATTAAGATGCTAACAAAACTTAACTCGAAACGCAGTAACGAACTATGCATATCGTTCATTTAACTTTAGTTCGCTTTTAATTTCTAATAAACTTGTAAATTGCCGTAGTCTATACGTAAAAGGAAATCAGTAAATTCTTTCATCAAATATAGTGTCATATCGACACAAATACTACATTTATAAACTGATGAACTACGTTTTGGTAGATTAATGCGTAATAAATAATCCTGCTTTATATTGTATATGGTGACAAATTTCAGCAGAAACAGATGTACACTCACCTCGAATTAATAAACATATACAACGTTTGTGTACAAAATTCTGTTCGAATGATGGTTAAATCAAACTAGAGACATAAACATAGGTGTTTGTTGCCACACCTCTTATCATTTGACATCAAATTGTTGCCTCGTAGCCAGTAAAATGTACTAAAAAAGATGACAAGTCTTCCTGTTGGTTTACGTTTTGTAACACATGAAACCACCTCTGCTTTTGAGTGGGTTTTGTTTTGCGAAGTCTTTTTTATATGGAATTTTGTAAACTATTAGTTGTCTTTAAATGTTTTCATTTTTGCAAAGGCGTTGTCAATTCATTTTCATATTCCATCTATAATATTTTTATAAGCATTTTTCAATACTGTAATTACCTTAAATATATATATTTCACCGAAATCACTATTACGCATTTGTTTTATGAATACGTTTGAGTATGTATTAAAATGATTACTCTATTTTAAACAACTCGTGATAGTGTCGTTTCTTTTGTGTCAATTTCAGTCGTTCCTCCATCTAACACTGCTAGAAATGTTTTTGAATGAGAAGCACTTGCCCGGTAACGAGGTCCTCACACCATGAACATGTATGCACGTAACGAGCAAAGGGATGCAATGCTCTTTTTCTTGTTGTTTTTATAACTCTGATAGGTTTATGTTACGAGTTAGAAAAAATAGTTAATTCTGAGAACATCTTCTTCTTAAAAAAAATTCCCAACCTTATCATACAATTGCAGTTCAACAATTTCTAGATATTTGATATTTTAATCCACAACATATAGATACCTGTAACATATTTTACAGAATATGTTTTCCTGATTTTTTTTTTACTCAGATATAACATTCAAATGTAGCTGTAGATGTATAGATATTTACGTGGAATGATAGTTTAAAAAGAAAAAAAAATAGGAGATTGGTATTATTTTCTTATCACATACATGTATGATACAATCACCAATCCGTTTCTGGATAATATTGAGATTATGTTGATTGTATAAAAAAGAAGATGTGGTATGATTGCCAATGAGACAACTGTCCACAAATAACCAAAATGACACAGACATTAACAACTATATGTCACCGTACGGCCTTCAACAATGAGCAAAGCCCATACCGCATAGTCAGCTATAAAAGGCCCCGATAAGACAACGTAAAACAATTCAAACTAACGGCCTTATTTATTTTTAAAAAATGAACGAAAAACAAATATGTTACACATAAACAAATGATTTGTCTATTATTGACAATTTCCATCTTTGTCTGACTTTTTTTTTATCAATTTTTTTTATTTGACCAGCATCATGCCTTAAAACTGTCCTTGGTGGTAATTTATATTATCAAACTTACTACTTTAGTCGTATTTACTATAATACTAGTCTTACAACATTGAGAATGTTGATATACACGAATATAAAAATGACTCTTAGTTAGAGGGCTATAAGTATTTGTGTGTAACACATATAATGTTAACCTATTCTTGATTTTATTTATGAGGTTTATAACAGTTCGTGTTGTCTTCTGAAAGTCTTCTATTAATTACTTAACGTTTAATAGAAATTTCCGCCGATATTATTGATATCAGGTATAAGTCTATATTTATATCTTCAAATGTGACATTTTCACGGAAATAACTCTAGAATTTTACTAGACGGACTTCCTGTTTAATTCTGCCAAAACAACAACAACAAATAAATCAGATAAATATCTCAAGTGTTACTAACTGAGATGACACAAGTACCTTGAAGTTATTGACATTCAGTTCAAAATATATAATATTTTTATTTGTGGATTGAAGTTGTTGTGTTGTTTCTTATATAAGAACACCATTAACAAATTATCGTCAAGCATATACCTTGTAACATATGAATTTCAGCGAGATGTAATAAGATTTTCAATCAAAAAAGCAACTCGAAATAGATACCAAACCATATGCATACCGTTACTTTCTTGTCTTTTTTTTTCTCTCACTATCTTTATCTCACTCTTTCAATGTTTCTCTTTTCTTTCTTTTTATTTTTCTCTCAATCTTTCTTTATTTATTAGTTTCTGTCACTGTCTTATTATCATTTCTCCTTCTCTCTTTAATGCGAAAAGAAGGAGGTGAGAGAGAGGGAGTGATAGGGTGAAAGAGTTGAAAAGAGAGTGAGAGAAAAGATGATAATGGATGAAAGAGGGTTAGAAAAGATGAGAAAAGATGAGAAAAAGTGAGACAGGGTGAAAGAGGGCGAGAGAGGGAGTGATAGGGTAAAAGAGGTTGAGAGAGAGTGAGATAAAGGATTATAGTGGATGAAAGAGGATGAGAGAGGATGAGATAGGGTTAGAGAGAGAGAGAGACAGGATGAGATAGGGTAAAACAGGTTGAGATAGGGTGACAGAAAGGATTATAGTGGATAAGAAAGGATTATAGTGGATAAGAAAGGGTGAGAGATGATGAGAAAGGTGACAAAGAGAGTGAGGCAGGGCGAGAGAGGGAGACAGGGTGACAGAGGGTGACATAAGTAACATAAAGTGACAGAGAGAGTGCAAGAGAGTGGAAGAGAGTGTGAAAGAGTGAGAGAGGAAGACAGAGAATGTAAGAGATTGAGATAAGGTGACAGAAAGAGAATGAGAGGGCGTGGTTGAAAAAAGGGTGAGAAGGTAAGAGAAGGTGGCAGAGAGATTAAGTTAGACAGGGGTGAGAGAGAATAACAGAGAGTAAGAGTATTTGTGAATGAGAAAAGATGAGACAGAGTGAGAAAAGTGAAATAGAGAGTGAGAAACAATGAAAGAGAGTGCGTGTGTATGTGTAAGAGTAAAAAAAAAGAGCAACGAAAGATACCAGAGAGACAGTCAAACTCATTAATTTAAAATAGACTTACAACGCCATGGCTAAAGATGAAATAAAAGACAAACAGACAAACAATAGTACACATGACACAGGACATAAAACAAAAAATAAGCAACACGAACCCCACCAAAAACTAGGGGGATATCAGGGTAATCAGATCCTGCTCCAATTGTGGCACCCGTCGTGTTGCTCATGTTATAACACATCCGGTAAATAGTCTAATTCGGTAGGTCACATTCATAAAAGATAGTAGAATACTTGAAGAAAGCGAAAGTATGAGAGAGATTGTGAGAGTGTAGAGAAGAGGAGAGGGACATGGGTTAGTGATTGAAGAGTATACCAGAGCGATATTGAGATATATTGATCAGGAACAGCAAAAGAGAATAAAAAGTAAAAGAGAGAGCCAGGGAATTGAAGACAGATATGACTGGAAGGGAAAGTGTGTAAAGAAAGTAATGGATAATCCGACGGAATAAGTGATAGGACCGGCTGAGTGATATTTATTTTTTTATTTTTGTTCTTATTTTGGAAACACACTAAGAGACATTTTATGCATCAGAAAAGATCTTCAATTCTTTGATTTGTCCCAAATTACAATTTAATTCTTATATTTTACCCTTTATTCTATAATTTTATTCAGCATTTTGTTTTAAATATAAATGATAAAGAGAAATAGGGGGAAAATGTAACAATTGAAAAATACCATTGAACCTATCATATAAACCTTATTGTAGTCGCTCATGGTGAACTGTTGTTTTTTTTTTTTTTGGGGGGGGGGGGGGGGGGTTGCTGCATATTTGATATCTTTATTACAAAAAATGCTAACGTTGGCATAATAAGCTAGACATATTCAACAAAAGACTTAAATAATATAATAGTAAATAGAAAACAACTGAATCAATATGTATATGTGCTCAGTTTTATCGTTGCACATATCAGGTTCAGAAATAAAGTTCATCAGGTACACTTAAAAAACGTTAGGTAAACAACTAGTGACTCTGCAGCTTTCGCTAATTTAACAAAAACTGATTATTTGTGTACACCAAATCGAAGCATACTTATTGCCTGGTAAAAAAAATGGCATTATTTCTTGTCATCGGTACGGCAGATTTTTTAGGACATTATCTCCCCCTTTTGGCGCATTTTCTTCTCTGGAGGAATCTGTTCTTTTCGGTCCTATGGCAATAAGACTAAATAATTGGCATATTGCCCTTTTAATATACCTAAGTAATCTAATCTAATACATATAATGAATCACTATTGAATAATTATTAGATTGTTTCAGGACATTAAAGAGCATGAACAAGGTTGTGGTAGTAGCCCAACATCATATATGTCATATATCAGCAAAAACTGAAATTCAGAAAATAACAATATTTCATACCAAGGAAACTTCTAAGCAATGCATATCATTTTAAATGCAATACCTCTTTAAAAGAATACTATTTAATAAAAACATACAAGAAATTAAAGAAAAATGACATATGTAATGTAATATCACTCATTCACCATCGAAACCAAAATAATTATACAGAGGGAAGTCAATATGAAGTGGGATGAAAGACATAACGAGTCAAGAGTAGAAGAATTTTCAAAACATAAAATCAGTTGACATATTGGCAATTATACCGCATCTCCTTCTTTGTATACTGATATATCCATCTTAAATGTGGAATAAATAATTCATTCATTAACAAGTTCTGAAGCTATACATCTGAAACCGTGCAAGTTGCACTAAAGCATCAAAGAGTTACTAACTTTTAATTTAATTTATATTGAAAAACCACAAATTTCATTTTTGCATGAAGTTTTAGTAGACCTTCAATAGATAGCTATTTGGATTGTGCTGTTGGCTTGCTGTCTCATTAAAGCTTATCCCAATGCTCATATTTGAAATAGATAATAAAGAAAAAATAGATTTATTTCAATTTCAAGTTAAATGTTATTAAAATGATGACTTTCATTCTTTTTTCACTGTTGTTTCTTCTACTCCTACATCTGACAAAAAAACACAAAATACCAATAATAAAATTGTTGAAATTAGTGTGTGCTGTTCGGTTGTTCCTATATCTAAATATATATAAAGCTTACTGGTAGTTTAAAATCAAGATAACAAATATCAAATGGATTAAAAAAAATGTTATGAGTAGCTGTTATCTGTTTTTATAGAATTTATGTGTTTTCAACTGTGACTCTTCCATAATTGCTTTCTTGCAATTCGTCTAGTCTGATTTGTAAAACCTGGTATATTGATCAGGTTTTTGTCCAGTCAAATGAACTAGTAAATACTCTTAGCATAATTCAACAACATACATGAATACATCTACTTAGTAATTGTTAAATATAAGGCCATTTGAAGTTATTTGTTTAAATATTACTATCAAATTGTTTTTAATTTGGATTATATGATCATGTGTTTTGGTTACTTTCTCAACAGCATATATTTAATTTCAATGGTTTTTCTATCACATATTTGTTTCATGATATGTATGAATAACCACCTACCTGATACATTTTCCAACATAATCAAGATCTCCAAGTTAGCCATTAGCATATCTATCATATCAGTAGAGCCTAGTCCAACTAGGCAAGGATAATTCTCCATTCTACTTCAAAAATAATTAAAATACTCAATTGAAATAATTCATATGTATTAAATGACTTTCAAAAATGTATATGAGGTTTTTTTATGTGCATGATTGTGTGTTCACATACACAGGTCACCAAAAAGGACGGGCAATAACCATATGAAAATATTAAAAAAATAATCAATTATGGGTTAAATGATATAATATATCAGTAATGAAGCAACTTAACAATACAAATCTAACAAGAATGTGTCCATAGTACATTAATGACTCACTCACACTATTATTTTCTACATGTATGTTCAGTGGATCGTGAAATTGGGGTCAAAATCTAATTTTGCATTAAAATTAGAAAGATCTTATCATAGGGAACATGTGAACTATATTTCAAATTGATTGGACTTCAATTTCATCAAAAAAAAACCAAGAGGAAGATAATTAAACCAACAGAACATGATCTGTGTTTTGTGGTAATAAGCATTGTGTACCTATTCATTTTATAACATTTGTTTAACGCAAACTAAAGTAAGAAAACTAAAAAACTCAGCATTTGTTTTGTATTTAATTTGTGCTATTTATAAAGACTGTATGTTTTTCTATGCCACATTGTTGTGTTACTGTTTCATTGGTATTGGTTTCAGTTGTTGAATGGTGTTAAGTAAATAAATTCTCTATCACTATCCTGTCAACAAAAAGTTGTGAATTTCGAAGCACACACTTAGCCTTTCAGTTTGACTACAATCTTAATTGAATTAGCTTGTCAGTTGTACTATCTTGGATCTTGGTTCTCTACAAGCATTATTTTCTCACTCAACCAATAAAAAACCGACTACTAGCAAATAGTACATAATGCTGAAAGTGGCATTGAACACCAATTAACCATTGACATAAATCACACTTGTGACAGAATAATTGAAAAAATGAACACCTTTAAATGTTGTGTTTTTTGCACTGGGAACTTGCTTTTAATATAGTTAATATTTGATACATGTATTGACAAAAATATTAATATAAAACATAGTATTACTTACAAATAATTGAAAAATCAAATAGCATCATCATATTTTCGTAATTCTTTTGCGTTTTGTACAGCGGCTGGTATTAACTCTTAAAAGAAATTATAATAATTTTATCTCAAGATTTATAGCATATATGTTATAAAAATCTTTAAATCTTAAAATTTAAAAGCCCACATTTTCTGGTTATAACATTTAAAAACTTGGCGTTTGTTTTCACTTGCTGAAATCTATATATTTGTTGGATTGCTTATCATGTCTCATTAACATACTACCATTATCTACTGGCTAACTGATAAATTATAGTGTATCGATATACATTAAATGAAGTATTTTTTGTCTGTAGCAGTATCTTTGTTTAGTTTGTCATTATTTTGGAATTGAGTTGTTTTTGTGGTCTCTTTTTAAAAGTGCATATGATTTAGAAAATATTCCTTAATCTGAGCCATACATCCAATATAAGGACAAACAAATACTTGTTTATATTATCAAAAAGGAGAGCACTTCATGAACACGATTTTATCAAACAAATACAGCTGTGTTGAATCTGAGTGTAATGATACTGTTTTCTTAAAGCAAAAAGAAATGCCTTCAAATTATTTTTTCATTTTTTTATATTTTTTGTTGCACGGTAGTTACTAGTTCTATCTGAATTATATAGCAAAAAAATGAAGGTGTCATATTTAACTGCAGTGTGTTGTAGTCTGCGATTGTAGTGTCTCCAACAATCATTGCCTCAACTCTCTGGTGATTCTCGTAAGAATAACACATTTCCCCCCAAGTCTAACAGTATAGTGAAAGTTGAAAAAAAAATGAAACAGACTATAGTTTCTCGTGATATACAAACAGCGCAGGTCTCCGTTTTAATAAGATATTACATAGAGTATGCTGTTTTAATTTGGCGTAGATATTTCTTTATTACTTTTAACAATCCAAAGTAATAAATATCAAACATACACGGCTTCTTTGGTGCCGGGCTGCCATACTTTTTACGATGATTGTTTACATTTTGGTCAACAAAAATGTCTTTCACTTTCACGAAATTACACAAATCGTCAAATGAGGAAACGTTACAAAGTATTTCACAACGTTGTCGACTAATTCCGTAAAAGGTATCAACATCTATAGTTTACCTGGTTCGCACTGTGCATTAGAAAGCCAGATCAAGCTAAAATTTTGGGATCATTAAACGAAGTTCTAAAGTATGTACTCTGAAAAGCTCCAATTTATATACGTACGTTTTCGAGAGAAAGATAACATTTTACATTTGAAACGTACAGGGCTAATGTATTTACCTACCGAACGCACCAGACAGTACAATCTCTGAAACTTTTCCATCACAATGAGTCTTCTGCTATAATTATTCGTTGTTTATGGATGGCGTGTCAGCTTAATAAAATTAAGTCTGTTCCGATAAAAAA
The DNA here is from genome assembly GCA_019925275.1 of Mytilus edulis. Lineage (NCBI taxonomy): Eukaryota > Metazoa > Mollusca > Bivalvia > Mytilida > Mytilidae > Mytilus > Mytilus edulis. The sequence continues at coordinate 44,135,842 of CM034362.1, forward strand.
ACGAAAAGTGTAACGTCGTCTTAAAAAATACCGTTTTGTTTGACGGGACGCAAATTTCATTTATTGTATATCAATAACTATAATACCGTGTAAAAATTCTTTAAATATTCATTTATATTTGCATCTAATTTATTTCTAACTCAACCCAGTAATTCTATTTGCAATTGCAATAACAAGTGGCAAAATACAAAACTAAATATTGTATGCCGGCAGAACGTAAAATTAAGACGTTACTTTAGCGGACAGAGTGCTTAAAACAACTACTTAAACTTTTGGCTACATGTATTCTACTACTTTCTGAGGATGAATGAATATTATTAAGATAGGTATTATGTATAATTTCCACTACTCTTTTTCTGTTTCTGTTCAACTGAAAAAAAATGTCAAGGAAAAAGAAGGTTTATAAATCTGAATGATTTTCTCAAGATTTTAATAATTCTAACACTTTTTTTATGGTGTATGGTGTATACGTTAGTGATATTGTAACCCTATAAACAATAATAATCCAAAAATCATTTTAGAACACATTAGTCAGGCATCTATAACATAGTTAAAATTCTAAACCGTCCACTGTTGAGAAGAAAAACGAATATTTTAATAATTTACAGTTCAGGAATCAAATAAACTCATCATAGATACCAGGATTACATTGTGTATTTAAGCCAGACGCGCGTTTCAACCAAAAAGCCTCATCAGTGACGCTCGATTCACACATATCTCAGTACTGGAAGGGTATTAGAAAAATGTTTCTTAATTCAATTATTTTCTTCAAATCTAATAATTACATAATCAACTATGCAATTTCTGTGTTTTAACTATAAAAAAATACATCAAAGGAATATCAGCGAGTACGTAATTACTAAATGAATACTTTATTATGAAATAATGTTCTTATGTAATAACGCGAATGAATTAAATTGCAAAAAGGCAATACATTAGAAAAACACTGTATAGCATAAACACACAATCACCGCTTCTTTTAATTTTTATAATGTGTATTTAACATGATGATTAGTCGTAAAATGTGCACGTTTTATCCATAAAATTAATACTTTGTTTTCAAAAGTAACAAGTTGAGCTTGATCTGTTTTAGGCGGAAAACATTAATTCCTCTTAAAATGAAATTTAATTATATCAGCTGTGTGGGGCTGTGTAAACAACATAGATAGTTTTATTACTTCTCTGTATACTTATATACCCTTTAATATATTAAAACTCGAGGAGGATAATAAACATCATTTATTAAATCTAGTAAAACACTAACCATCTAGAACCACAAAGTAAACTTGGATTAAATTCAGCCAAGAAAAGAGCAAAGAAGCAAACTTTGCACATTATTGACATCAGATGTTTCATAATAAACTCATCATAGATACCAGAATTAAATTAAGAATTTACGCCAGGCGCCAGTTTCTTCTACATAAGACTCATCAGTGACGCTCGAATCCAAAAAAGTTATAAAAGACTAAGAAGTACGATGTAAAAGAGCATTGAGGACCAAAATTCCTACACGTTTTGCCAAATACAGCTAAGGTAATCTATTCCTGAAATAGAAAAGCCTAGGTATTTCAAAATTTTAAAAATTTTGTGAACAGTTAATTTATAAATATGACCATATCAATTAGGCTGAGCTCATTGTAATACCAGATAAATTCCGAATAGTATGGTGTGAATTAGTTTAAAAGAAAACTTTTGCCTCGAAACAAAATATATGTACTTTTATTGTAATATTCCACACGACTCTTCATAAACCATAAATATTACAGTCATTCCTTAAGTATTGTAATATACCACAAGACTCTTCATAAACCATAAATATTACAGTCATTCTGTAAGTATTGTAACATACCACACGACTCTTCATAAACCATAAATATTACCGTCATCCCTCACGTATTGTAATGTACCACACGACTCTTCATAAACCATCAATATTATGAATTATGTTTTTAATATACCTTTTTGTTGTAGATTAATCTTTAACAAAAAACTAATTCGTTAATATCTAAAGACAAAATGACAGTCTTTTGTAAATAGAGTGCACCAACTAGATTTTGAAATAAAAAGAAATAGAGTGGGTTAATGATATATTTAACCTGGCAAAGTAACTGTTTTAAATGATTTTAGACAATAATACACCCGTCTACCGATTTTGGCACTAAATGTTTATTTTAATCGATACGGTAACACATTTTTGGGGAGGCTTTGACACATTGGCAATTCATGCTAAACAAATAGTTTCCACAATCATTTATACTGAAACAGTGTGTTCATTTAACACATAGAGAACTTGCATCACATCAGACGAAATAAACTACCTATTTTTTTAGAAATTACAGGTGATTAATTAGTAACATCACTTTCTTGGGTTTATCCAGTACATACACGCTATAAGACAATGAGTTTTTTTTCAAAAATCATTGCCCTGTAGTTTATGATACAATGTACATAATGCTTGATTTGTGTATGAAATAGGTTTTAAATACAACGAACCAATAGAACTGTACTACAAAGGGAGGTAGGACACCATTCACATTTTTTTATCAAAATAAAACTGATACGGATTATCAAAAACCTTTGTTCCTAAAACCAGTACGAGACAATCCTGTCAGAGAAAAGTGAATTCAGTTTTCTATCCAACAGATTAATGACGTTCGTCAACATGGATTTTAAGGTCGCGTGTTGATTTCACTTTGCAGACAAAAGCATATTGGAAATCTCAATAGATTTTCCTTTCATTTCAAACAAGCAATTTTTGTAAGACTTAAACAGGATTATATTCCGACATGGCCATTATTTCAAGGCACCAAATAAGCAAAGGAATAGTGTTTTTCAATTCTCATATAACTGTCAATGTTGTTTCTTTGTTCAATTTGGTGCTTTTAAGTTCCCTTGAAAGCAAAATTATTTTTAAAAAGCGGTGCATATTAAGATATATCATCTTTATGATTTCAATCATTTATTTTATCTTAATTTCTCGTATTGTTGATAATTTAGTCCTGTTTTTAATGTGTTGATTTAGGAATTTATTAATGTTATAGGCATAATTCCTATCATAACTCCTATTCATCATTATACTAGCTTACTGGCTTAAGTTTTTCCCTTTTTGATCTTTCTGTATATTTTTGATCACCAGCATTCCGTAATAGTTCAAAAGTCTTTTGCTTCTGCCTGTAAGCAATACTGAGTAGATATCAACTTAAGTTTTTAGTTGTGCACATTCTTGTGACAGAATAAGATACTGATTGGATTAGTTATTTCAGGCTTGATTCTATATACTAGTATAAGAGACTCGTTTGTTCAAATATCGCCAGACAAAAGACATTTGTCACGCATCGTTGTCAATATGATGGAATTTGATGCGACTGTCATACAATTGAGAGGTTTAACTAGCTATAAAACCAGGTTCAATCAGCCATTTTTTTTTATACCAAAAACAGTTCCTGTACCAAGTGAGGAATATGACACTGGTTATCTATTCGTTTGATGTTTTTGCCGTTTGATTAGGGTTTTTCCGATTTCAATTTTTTTCAGAGATTTTTTTCAGTATTTTTGTGATTTAACTTTTTAAATAGTTTACTGCTTAAAATATTTAAGGATTGTACTGATTAGGTATTGTATATATAACTTTAATTTTCTTATTCCCTCAGGGATTTTGAATACGACGCAATTTAGGTTTATTATTCATTAGTTCCGATATTATATTATATAACCCTCAAATGGATACGTTCGTGTCTTCAACAGATATGATACATTGTAGTTCCTAGTTATAAAACACATCTATTCTTCTTGAAAAAATTATGTGTAATGCATTAATTATTCATGTTAGAAGAGGTGCAAATATAATACGTAAGATGTATTTACACGCAATGTCCTGCTTATTATTCACCATACAAGTTCTACGATGTTAACACAAATTCCATGATAGGTTATAATTATTATAAGAACTATTCAAAACGGTAAGTGACTGCCCTAAACATGTTGGTTTGTAATTTGATAACATGAACAAACTGATATTAATATATTCCGGACCAATTTTACAAAAGCTCGAAAAGTCAATATGTTGCTTGTCATTTCATGTTCAAAAGACATATGCATGTTCAAATAAGAAGTGAATGTCAGGAAGATGTGAAATATCGCTTACAAATATACTGGCCTTGAGCATCACCGCAGAGATTTCTATTGTCAAAATCCCATCCAGTGCTGAATAATTGGTTCCGTTGGTGTTATTCTTATATTAAACGACTCCCAGAACTTCCTGTCCAAATAACAAATCATGCAATTATATAAGGCAAAGCGTGTCATGTTTGTGAGAGAAACATTTCGAACAACGAACATAGACGAAATATATAAAAGAGGCTAAAACTCTTCTTTCTCCTCCAATTTTTTCTCCCACTTTTCCTTTTACGTCATAGCGATCTATGAGTTTCAATACCACTTTAGATTTAAAAAAGCAAACTGCATAAAATACCTAATATCGTGTTCATAAAGGGTATTCAAACCCTCAGCATGCAGCAACAGACATATGCAGTTACCAAATCCTGTTTCCATCAGATTCGTAGGATAGGACGGATTCGATCATATATAACGGAGTACGCTTGCAAAACTCGTGAATGCTCTCTTGTTACGATGCGACTTGATTACAGTAATGCTCTAATATATGGTGTGAATGTCTCGAGTCTATCCAAACTTCAACGTATTCAGAGCACAGCTGCCAGACTAGTAACCCGCAAAAAGAAGTTTGAACATAAAACTCTAACTCTAATGATTCTTCAACCATTTAAATTCTGATGCCAGTACAAACTGTTGCTTTACACATTCAAAGCCGTGCATGGACTTGCACCTTCGTATCTTAGTGAACTAATACAATTTTACAAACCAGCACGATCGTTGCGATATCTGAAAAATGTTTCTTTAATCGAGATGCCTAAAAATGCACGGACCAAAATGTATGGTGAACGGAGGCTCGATGTGGCGGCCGGGACTCTGTGGAATAGCCTTTCAACAAATCTTCGAAATGAACAATCGCTAGAACTATTTAAGAAAGGTCTAAAGACGCATGTATTCAAAGTTGCATTCGTGGATCGTTCATATTAAACACCTGAAACTGTGATTGGTTGTATTTGACTGATGTTGATTTTTAATATTTTGTACATTTTAGTCTGAACTATGCTTCTGTGTTTTTTATATAACATTTTTATTCTTATTCTTTACAAGCTGGAGTATTTTAGTAACTTACTTTTAAATGCAAGTTAAGATACCAAGTTTTCAAATTTTTATTTATTCATTAATAATTCTTTTATTTCATTTTTAACCAAGTTTCTGAAGTCTTAACTTTTTGTAGTTGACTTGAAGTTGCATGCTTTTAAACATATTTTGGTCTATTTTTAACTTTGTAATTTCGTGTATGTACGAACTTGTGTACTTTTTGTTTTAACATGCGCTTAGAGTAAAATTTGTAGTTTTATATAATGCGCTATACAAATGCCTTGTACTAATAATATTAATATTCAAACTCATAAATATAAGACAAACTGACAACGCTATGGCAACAATGAAAAGACATAGCACAGTCGCCGAACACAAACCGAACTAGCAAACAAATCTAATATATCTATGTATATCTCATATAAAATAGAGTTAACTATTTGCATCCACTTCGTTTGCATTTTTGCTGTCAGTTGTCTCATTTACAATCACAACACATTTCCTTTTTCATATACTAATAAATAGTTATGAGTGAGTGTATTTTTGTTTTGTTATTCACTCAATGACTTTACATGAATAGAATAGAAACACGTTTATTATGTGTAGTACATATAGAAATCAAGTGGAGTTACCTTTCTTTAATATGTTCATTCAATTATTTGGAAATAATTATAACAATAAGACTTTTTTACTGTATTTATGTTAGACAGAGGGTGTGTGGAGTAGTGAGTGTCAGAGAGAGAGAGGGAGAAAGAAAAGAGAGCGAGAGTGTGTGTGAGAGGGAAAGAGATAGTGAGAGTGTGTGTGTGTGAGAGAGTGTGAGAGTGACAGTGTGTGTGTGAGAGAGAAAGTGAGAGGGTGTATGAGAGAGAGTGAGTGAGAGTGTGTGTGTGAGAGAGAGTGAGAGCGAAAGAGAAAGAGTGTATCTGAGAGTGTGTGGGAGAGAGACAGTGATAGGGTGCATGAGAGAGAGTGAGCGAGAGTGTGTGTGTGGGAGAGAAAGTGAGAGCGAGAGAGAGAGTGTATCTGAGAGTGTGTGTGAGAGAGACAGTGAGAGGGTGCATGAGAGAGAGTGAGCGAGAGTGTGTGTGTGAGAGAAAGTGAGAGCGAGAGAGAAAGAGTGTATCTGAGAGTGTGTGTGAGAGAGACAGTGAGAGGGTGCATGAGAGAGAGTGAGCGAGAGTGTGTGTGTGAGAGAAAGTGAGAGCGAGAGAGAAAGAGTGTATCTGAGAGTGTGTGTGAGAGAGAAAGAGAGTGAGAGTGTGTGTGAGAGAGAGACAGTGACAGGGTGTGTGAGAGAGAGTGAGAGCGAGAGAGAAAAAGTGTATCTGAGAGTGTGTGTGAGAGAGTGAGAGTTTGTGTGTGAGAGAGGCAGTGAGAGGGTGTATGAGAGAGAGTGAGCGAGAGTGTGTGTGTGAAAGCGAGAGAGAAAGAGTGTATCTGAGAGTGTGTGAGAGAGAGAAAGAGAGAGAGAGAGAGAGAGAGAGAGATTATCTGAGTGCCAATGTCAGAGAGAGAGACAGGGTGAGTGTGTGAGTGAGTAAGAGAGAGTATGTAAGAGAAAGAATGAGTGAGATTGTTAGACCAGGGAAGATAGATTATGAGAGAGGAAGATCAATGGTGAGAGGGGGTGGAAAACGTTGTTATAGAGAAGTTAAGAGACAGTACGAGATAGAAACAGATCATGAGAGTGTATCTGTCACTGTATAGCTCTCTTTGTTCCTTCTCTGTCTAGAGAGAGTATAACAGGGTGTGTGAGAGAGAGAGGATGGTAGAAAGTAAAAGAGGCTGATATAGATTGTAAGAGAAGGTGACTGAGATTGAGTGAATGAGAGATTAATAAGAGAGTATGAGAAGGTGAAAGAGAGAACAAGATAGAGACTGAGGATGATAGAGAGAGTGTGATCGTGAATAAGTTAAAGTGTGAGTAAGTGAGGGTGAGCAGGTCAGACAGACAGTGACATAGAGTGTTAAACGGTTAGACGGAGTGTAAAAGAATTAAAGAGAGAATTAGAAAGAGAGGCTTTTTCTGGTAGATATCAGAAGGTATTTATTTCAAAAACATTTTCAGACGTACAAAAAACGGTTGTACCTCAATGATCCGTTTAAGGACCTGTGTTGTTTTTATTTTTTTCTAAATTATCTTCGTGTATATAATCCTTATCATAACACGTCCTCATTTGATGATAATAGCGCCATATCAGTCATTGGACAAAACAAAAGTTGCATCAGTTAAAAACTTAATACGGTGTTACAAGATATTTGTTGCTAGTGTGATGACAAAAAAATGGCTGTAGATGTAGTTTTAGCGAAAGCGATATGTATTGGCTCTACACAGTTACAGTTAAATCAAATGACAACACTAATCTTGCCAGAAATGGACAACAAAGTAAAGAAAACTGAATACAAATAATTATTTTTAACAAAGTGTCATTATCCTTTTTTGCAAGGAGCCTCTAGCAGTTTTTCAATTAAGAGTTGTGGGTTTAAGTAAGTCATTACTTAAAACACCAAAGTCATACTATCGTAACTTAGTTTATAAGTCATATATTTTCCTTTTACTGTTTTATTGTTCACCTAGCGTTTAGTCAGTTTGATATCTACCGATACTGGCACTAATTGTGTATTTAAATCGATAAGGTTACCAACTTTTGGACAGGCTTAAAAAATAGAGTTTCCGCCATCTTGAGTATTGAAACTGTGCGGTCATTCCACCCAGAAAGAACTTGCATTACATCAGACGAAATAAATTAAACAATTGGTTGAAGATAACAGGTGATTGTACATGAACGTTATAGGACCATGATGTTTCCATAATCATTGCCCTGTAGTTTATGATACAATGTACAAAGATTCGTGCATGTAATAAGATTTTACAACCAACATAACTGTAGTACTAGTACAAGACAACCCTGTCAGAGAAAAGTGTATTTAGTTTGTTAGTAAACAGATATATGTTGTTCGTTAACATTGATTATAAGGTGGCGTGCTAATTTCACTTTGCAGACAAAAGCATACTGAAAGTCTCAATAGGTTTTCCTTCTATTTAAAAGAAGTAATATTTAACCCGAAGTGAGGCTTAAACATGATTATATTCTGACATGTCTATTATTTCCATCCCCCAAATAAAGTAAAACGAATTGTGTCTTTCAATTATCGTTTAACTGTCAATTTTCTGTTCAATATTGAGGCTTTTGTTGTATCAAGTTTCCTTGAAAGCAGGTAATCTTATATATTTTGCTATTTACAAGTTTGTTGTTTCTTCAATTGTTAGTTACAACAGACTGTGACAATCATATTTCATACAATAATGTATTTTCATTTCGTGGGTGCTATGTCAGTTAACCAATCAACTTGAACTTATTATTTACATTTCTTGGTATTTGTATTCTTTTCACTTTTAGTAGAGTAATTGTAACAAAATGGTTCATTTCTAGGTTTTATGTAGTCATGTTTTAAATTTTAAAATATTAGAGAACCGTATATGAAAATGCACAAAACAACAGTTTTTTTTGTTTTTTTTTAATAATTTATCGTGTCTGTATATATATAGTTGTCACGGAAATTTCTAGAACACTCTACAAATGGAACGTCCTAGAAAATTACAATTGAAATTTCTAGTAAAATTTAGAAGTTTAAATAACGCATCTTTTATTAAGATCGTTCTAGAATCATTATGTAAGACAAATCATTCTGTGATTGTTCCGATGATTTCTAAACTGCACAGTTCTAAGATTATTCTGTAAACAACTATCAGGCCACACAACAGAAATTGGGCAAATATAAATAAATATAATAATTACAATATCATAACAATATATACTATTGTACAGCATCTTAACAAAACATAAACAATAGTCTCCTTCAAATGTACTTGATACATTTTTGCCAGTGTCTTTCGTACGTAAAAAATCAATGTAAAGCCGTGTCCTAAATAAATGTTATCCATCATACAACTGGCTGAATTATTTTCGATCTATCTGTATATTTTCGATCACCAACTTTCTGGAAGAATTCAAAAGTCTTAAGTTTCTGTTGTTTTTTTTCCGCAGTACTAAATAAACATTTCATTTCTAAATGTGCACCGTTCCGTGATAGGATACACCACTGATTGGACATTAAATTTGAGAATGGAATTGGGGAATGTGAATATATCTAGACCATAGAAATTGTCTGTCTGTTTCACTTTAATTTACTAGAGTAATACCTCCTTTGCGGATTTCGTTTTAACCCACAAGACATCAGAGCTATCTTATGTTTACATTAATTAATTAATTTCTCCTGGCAAAATATTATTTACGTATGACATAATCGTACATTTACCAAATATTTGATAGTTATGCAACACCATCACATGAGGAATATAATGTCATTTGCACATCATGATTTTATAATCAATGAATGTATTTATTCAGATTAGAGTATACTCAGATCAACAAGATAAATCAAACCAGTATTTGATAAATTCAAATTTTCAGTTACATAGTTTACTGCTAGAAAGTCCCTAAGGATGGTATTGATTAGGTTTGTATATAACGTCAATGATCCTATTTTTTCAGTGAATTCTGAATGCGGAGCAATTTAGGTTAAATATTCATAACTTCCGATATTATATTATATAAACCTCACATGGATACGTTCGTGTCTTCAACAGCTGTGATAATTTCTAGTTATAAAACTAATTTACTTTTCTGGAAAAAATAAGTGTAATGCATTATTCAGGTTAGAAGAGGTGGAGTTATGGTAGAATTATAATACTTAAGATGAAAAAACACAAAATGTCGTGCTCAATTCTCACCAAAAAAAAGGGGATGTGACTGATTGATGTTGAAAAAATGGCTAACACGAAAATACTAATATTTATATATTCCGGACCAATTATCCAATAAAGTATCTTTCAAAAAGCTTGAAAAAATTATATGTTGCGTGTGACATTCCCAGCTTATAACCCTTTCACATGTAAGCATGTTTGAATATAACGTGACTGTCTGGTAGATGTGAAATATCGCTTACAAATATACCGGTCAGGAGTAACACTGATGCTATTTGTATCATCCAAATCTTACCGTTGGTGTTATTCTTATATTTAACATTTCCCCTAACTCTCCAGACTAATTAATAAATCTCTCTCTCTCTCTCTCTCTCTCTCTCTCTCTCTCTCTCTCTCTCTCTCTCTCTCTCTCTCTCTCTCTCTCTCTCTCTCTCTCTCTCTTTAAAAACTGGGACACTGTCGCTCATATACTATCTCACTCTGTCTTTCTTTCTCTCTCGCACACATTCTTCTTCACACACATTCTTCTTCACACACATTCCTCTTTCACGCACTTACTCACTCGCACACGACAGAGAGGGAAAGAAGAGAACTATAGATACAGAGAAATGAAGAAAGATTGAGAAAAATAGAAGTATTGAGAAAAAAGGAGATTGAGAGAAAAGAGAGAGAGATATAGAGAGAGTTAATGTTAGTATATAGACAGTGATAGAAAATGGTAAGGATTCAAAGAAATATTGAAAGAAAAGTAGAGGAAAGAATGAACAAGTAGAAAGATCCTTTCCAAAATAAATTCTACAGGGCCATTTCAGACCCATAAGAAAATGCACGGCTAAAGCAGTAATGGGTTCTCCTCCGTCGGCGCTGTAAATTAATACAGTCCATTGGCGAGAACACCACTGCCTACCAGAATTTTGGAAAGGCTGGCGCTCTTACCTTCAGTTCCCTTCATTAGGTAAGAGCGCAGCAAAACAAACAAATGGAAGTGTTTAACGACCTTGACTGGCTATACAGCCCTCGCACGGTCGGCTCGGTGCCCGAAGGCGATTGGTGAGCATTTAAATATTTTCTGCCGTGGGTCAGGAACTGGTAGTAGAGGACGCCGAATGGGGGCCGCCATCTTGGTTTTGGTGAGTTGTTTTTGGTTTTTTACTATTTTGGATTTTACTTCTTCACAACGGCTGCTTTCAGGGCCAGTTTGGTCAGCTTGGCAGCCCGCTAACCTCGATGAGTGAGTACCGGTAGATGAATGGTGGATGTAGTTCTAAAGATGACAGGAAGCGTTATCAGGACCCAAAGCCGTGAGGCAGTTACATGCAGGTCGTATCACCCAACAGCCTAGGATACAGCCCTCGGACGTTAATCGGCATAACACTCCCCATGATACAATGGTTTTGGAGTGCATGTTAACGCGGGTACGCCAACTACTACGTCTATCTGTACGGCATGGATTGGTTTCTGTCATCTTAAGTAGTATGTCGTTGTTCATCTAACTGCAAACCCTCATCGAAGATAGCGGGTAAAGGAGAGCTGGCCCAGCACGTCCGTTCAGCTGTAATGACTGAGACGTGACTGATGGATTGAATGAATGGCGCAGCAAAAAAAATGGGAGTAATCAGTTTATCTAAATAAATGTAATGTAAGATGTGGTATTTTTTATTTCTTTATCTTGCAGTTACAATTTTTAGAAGGGACTCGATGCAATGTTACTTTTATGTGTTTTTATATTTTTTATCACTCTATTGAATTTATATTAATAAAACATTAAAAAAGTTTAATTTCATAATTATTTCAAAATAATTGAAATGAACATATTAAAGAATGGTAACTCCACTTGTTTCCTATATGTTACACAAATAATAAACGTGTTTCCATTCTATTCATGTAAAGTCATTGAGTAATTAACAAACAAAACACTCACTCTCAACTATCTACTAGTATATGTATAAGGGGATGTTTTGTGATTGTAAATGAGACAACTGTCAGCAAAAATGAATACGAAGTGGATGTAAATAGTTAACTCTATTTTATATCAGAGATATATATACTTGATTTATTCGCTATGTTGGTTTGTGTTTGGAGACTGTGTTATGTCTTTTCATTTTTCGCCATAGCGTTGACAGTTTGTCTTCGATTCATGAGTTTGAATACCCTTTGAGAACACGTTCGGGGCGTTTTATGAGGTATATTTGCAGTTGCTGTTTTAAATCTCAAAAAGTACTCAAACTCATCAATCGCTACAGCGTAAAATGAAAAGTATGAGAAAGATTGTGAGAGAGAAAGAGATTGTGAGATTGTGAGATATTGTGAGTGAAAAAGAGAGAGAGACTGAGAGAGGGTGAAGGGGAAGTGATATGGGGTGATGGAGGTCGAAAGAGGGTAAGAGAAATTAAAAAAAGGTAACAAAGAGAGTGAGTAAGACCGGGAAGAGACAGACTAGGAGAGAGTACGTGAAGGTGAAAGCGAGAGTAATATAATACGAGCAAGTGAAAGAGAGTTAGAGACAGTAAGAGAGCAGCAGAGAGTGAAAGATCAACGTAAGAGTGTGTGCGTGTGTGAATGAGAGAGAAGGTATGTGAGTGAGATATAGTGTAAGTAAATGAGAGTCCGTGCGATCGGGTGAAATGGCCAGACAAAGTGAGAAAGAATGGGAGGGAGAGAATAAGAGAGAGAGAACGAAAGAGAGCGTGTGTGTGAAAGAGTGAGGAGAAAATAGTTGGAAAAAAATGAGAGAGAGTAAGAGAGTTGGAGAAAGAGAAAGTATGAGAGTAATTGTGAGAGCAGAAATGAAAGGGAAATGGGTGAGTGATTGATAATGAAAAAGCATACAAGAGAGCGACGGTGAGATATAGTGAGTGACGGAATTAAAGAAAGAGATGATTGAAAGGGGAGTATATAAGGAAATAATGGGGCGCATGCAACGGATGGAGAGAGCTGACCGACTGGGTGACATTTCTTTGCCTGTTTTTTTTTGTTTATTGGCATTATTTTGAAAACTAATAAAGATATGTTTTAAATATCCGAAAATTTTTGACCTTCCTCAAATTTTCAATTGACTTAACATCATTTACCCTTCATTCTGAACTTTTTTCAGAATTTAGTTATAATATATTTAAATAGATATGATAAAGAGAAACATAGAAAAGATAGAAAAAACAATACAAATATTATTTTACCTATAAGCTTAACCTTTTTTCGATTTTGCTTGCTAAAATCTTCCACTAGTAGTTGATCTTGATCAACTGTTTTATTTATTTCCCCGGGTTTTTATTTGCCTTCATATTTGAAACCTATATTACATATAATTCTAACTTTAGACAGCTGATATAATAAGCTAGACAAATCAACAAAAAAGTCATTATAATCGAAAAAAAGTCAGACGACTTCGGAGACGAATAATTGCAGTTTCTTTCCGATATTAACATTTTTGGCGAAAACTGTCGGTATTAAAATAGTACATATTAGAAAAAAATAACTGTACACAATATGAATATGTGCTAAGTTGCAGACATATAGAAGTTGTGTATTTACTATCGTTAAATAGTTTGAGGGATACTGTCTTTACTTTATTTTCAGACTAATCTTTTTGCAGACGTATCCAATTTTATGTATCTGTTATCAAATTCACCTACAGGTCATTGAAACTTCACAGAATAATCGCCATTATGGAATATTGTAAATGCTGATGTCAAAGAGAATCCCTGATAAATACAGACATTTTATAAAATAAGTAAGATAATATTTGATAAACTATTTAACTGTTATTATCAAACATAACGTATTGATAAATATTCAACCTTCATAATATTTACAATGATATTGTCTTTCGTTCTTCTGATTGTTTGTCCGTAACTTTTGTTTAATTTGGGTGCGGAACAGGTTCCATCGAAACAATGCTTTTATGTTCGTTAGTTAATGATGAATTGATTAAACATCAACATGTGACTATCCCATCATTTAGCGTACGACACAATTTATAATTATTTTCGGGAAACATTTCAAGGTTAAGTCTACCGCAGTGTTGTAATTGCTATATACCCAAGGGTCGAAATGAGTACCAATATTTAACCACCTTAACCTCTGCAAATAACTGACACAAGATATATAATACTAATTCAGTGTCGCTTTAGGTGATATTATAGAAGAACAAACTGCATTCTTAAAGGATACATGAACTTCTTGTCTTAACTAACACACATATATCATTATGATTGCTATCTTATTATTTGTGAGAGAATCATGTACATTTTGTTAAAGATTTAAAATATATTGAGGGATATTGGTGGGCACACCACTCACTGTATTTTACGGCCGTTATCATGTATCGTATAGTGTTGCCATATTTTTTTTCAAAATGTGTTGTTTTATACATTTATTGGAATTTTGCAATTGCTCAATATAAGATACTCTTTATTTACTATCACCAAACAATTATTTACTAATCATTTAACTACAGTATAACCAATATATCCTACTTTGTCTATATAATTGGAAATTATAAGTTCTATTCGACAATATATATTTTCTTTTTTGAAACTCTGAACAGAGACAAAGCAGATTCAAAATAGCAAATGCATATCTGACCGATATTAAATGATACACGAAAGAAGATAAATGCGGTCTTGTAATTGTTCTAAAAACTGTATAACTCAGAAATATATTACATCTGTATTTGGCAAAACTTTTTTACAATTGTTTATTTGCTATGCCTCATTAACGTTATGTTTAATTTTGCCTTTAACCGTCTTTTGGTTCAAACGGCATTGATGAGCCGTTTCACGATTGTGACCTATCGAATTAGACTTTTTACCGGATTTGTGATAACATAAGCAACACGACGGGTGCCACATGTGGAGCAGGATCTGCTTACCCTTCCGGAGCACCTGAGATTACCCCCAATTTTGGTGAGGTTCGTGTAGCTTAGTCTTTAGTTTTCTATGTTTCGTCTTCTGTGCTATTATTTGTTTGTTTGTCTTTCATTTTTAGCCATGGCGTTACCAGTTTATTTTCAATCTTTCAGTTTGACCATCCCTCTGATATCTTTCATTGTAGTCCAGAATAGATTTATTTATGAGGAACATTGCGAAAGGGGAAGCCATTTTTTCAATTTAAAAACAGAAAGACATTTTAGTCATTCATGAACACTTTTATCTCGCCATTCTAAGCAAGAACTAGGCATACTCTCAATTCTAGAAGTATAACACAGGTTAAGAAAAAGAAATAATGAAATATACCTTTTTACGAAAAAAAAATAAGACTTTACAGTTCAAATACTGACATCATAAACACAAGATATTATCACTTCAGATGATAAAAACGACACACACAAAAGATCACTATTGTAAGACAATTAGTTTTTTTCTCTGAGATCTTTGACCCTGCATGCTTTTTGACTTTCAAAATGTTAACCTTTCTCCAAATATTGTGGTTACTGTAATATTTGTAAACAACTTCTTTATAATATATAAATTGTATGTTTAAGAGTAGAATAAATTCATAAAATAATGACCGTAATTTATAAAAAGTATTTGTAAAAACCCCAAAGAGTGGTTTCGCAGGTTTCATATTATTTGTTAAAGTTAAAGCTAAGTATTTTATTCATAAGCAAAAATATAATATCAACAGACGTCAATAAGAACGACAAAAAGTCACTTTGAGTTCATGTGAGATGTTTCCTTACCAAAGTCCTACCGTTTACTTTATAAAAATAAGATACATATTGTGTAGGCGCTGCTTCCATATCTTAACCTACACATACGTTGTTTATTAAATAGATAACCTTGGTTTTAATTTACTGAGTAACTCCAAATGCTGAGAGCGCATTAATTTTTTTCTTTTCATTCAGTAATACATTTTGTTCACAAGTCAATCTAATATCAGATGGTATAAAAAGAACATAATCTCTTAAATCAAATTGAGTGATGTCACTGTTCTGCATGCATACTTTTTGTCTTGTTGTACTATACGGTTTCGTCTTATGCCATGTTACACATATCTGATAAATATCTGGAATAACCCATCAACTTAGTGTGTATCAATCAAGGCTCTGCGTTTAAGGCCGCACTTTGACCCTTTAATCTTTGTTTACAAATTGTGTAAGTAACTTATAGTTAAAGTCTTGAAATATTAAAACAGTTATTGTAATTGTACTGGAACGTTGCGTGATATTTCATGTAGTTCAGAGTATCAATAATAAATGAGGTCATTCTTATATTAAATAGCTGGAATTAACTGTCAACGAAAGAAAAGTACACTCCGCATTTAGAATTGATGACACGTATTGGACAATTTCTTAGTTAGTCAACTAGAGCTTAATCTGTTTCATTTTGTCCCTGTAAAAGACAAGACTGTTGATATCGGTGGATGACCTCTATATAACGATTCATCTCTGTTTTACTTGTATAAAAATAAAAAATGTAATATGATTGCCTATGAGACAACTATCCAGCAAAGTTTAAATAAAGTGGATTTGAGTATATTTTATTTATTTCAGATTTATTGATAAAGATAGACATTTAAAAATTTCACTACACACTTATTTGCCTAATATCAAGTACTTTGTTACAATGTAAAACAAGAATGTGTCCAAAGTACACGGATGCCCCACTCGCACTATTCTTTTCCATGTTCCATGGACCGTGAAATTGGGTAATAATCTAATTTGGTATCAAAATTAGAAAGATTATACTATAGGGAACATACGTTCTAAGTTTCAAGTTGATTGGACTTCAATTTTTCAAAAACTACCTTGACCAAAAACTTTAACCTGAAACTCCCACTTTCATTTTCTATGTTTAGTGGACCGTGAAATTGGGGTCAAAAGTCTAGTTTGGCTTCAAAATTAAAAAGATTATATCATAAGCAACAAGTTTACTAAGTTTCAAGTTGATTGGACTTCAGCTTCACCAAAAACTACCTTGACCAAAAACTTTAACCTGAAACTCCCACTTTCATTTTCTATGTTCAGTGGACCGTGAAATTGGGGTCAAAAGTCTAATTTGGCTTTAAAATTAGAAAGATCATATCATAAGCAACAAGTCTATTTCAGCTTCAGCAAAAACTACCTTGACCAAAAACTTTAACCTGAACGGACGGACGCACAGACGGACGCACAGACGAACGGAGCCGCAGACCAGAAAACATAATGACCCTCTACTATCGTAGGTGGGGCTAAAAACAATCAGTCAGATAATCTTATCTAGCATAACTTAAATCGATGTTTTCAACTACAGATGTCTTTTTATACTTTAACTGTTAAAGTGGACATATGGATAAAGGCAGAGTAATCTCCATTAAAATACGCTTTTACAAAACAAAGCAGCAATGTTTATTAATTTTCTTAATATATCAAAGAACATAGTTTATGAATACCAAGCCTATCTATATCTTTTTCTTTTGTAAGAATTTTAAATTGCAAAGAAACATTGAACTATCATAATTAAAAGAAACACGACAAACTTTAAAGCATTATGGTCAAATATAATTACTGATACCGCTCACTCAGCAAAATTTTGGAAGAATGTAATATGCATTTTGTTATTAATGAGTAAGATGGACGCTGAATTAGAACAATAGATGTCTTCAGATATCAACTGTTTTGAGACGAAGTTAAATATTTTTAGTCATTTCATCATCTTACCTGACCTGCTTTCTATTTTAACATTTACGCATGAAATTATTTAACGTGTTGTTCTAAATAGTTTACTAGTAACAAAGTCATAATAACGGCATCCTTCCAATTCAAATAAAGTATTGTTATTGTTTCTGGGAGTTTCATCATCATGGCGGACAGTCGTTCTTACAAACAAGAAATTTATTAGTATTAAAAAATATTTTATTAAAAATGTACAGGTGTATTAAAAAAACATAGAGAGAGTTAATAGATTAACGTAAAATATCTTATATTTTTTATTGATATGCTGTCCCTTGAATTCCAGTTATTTGTATTGATAATATATTGAAAGTTATGATACAACATCTTTCAAAATTCTAATAGAATAGTTTGGATAGAATCAACTAATTGTGTTATTCTTTTTTATTTCAATTGTGTCACTGTGGAAAATTATCTTTAAAGTCACAAAAAAGTATATACCAAAAATAAAATGATTGCATGCACTTGATTTTATGAAAACAAGGGAAAAATAAAAACGGATTTGTTTTCTTCAAATATCTTAAAACACGTAATGTTAAATGTTTACTGGGAACATACTTACATTTCTTAAAACTTTATCGGTATAATTGCCAATCTAAAGATCATGCAGAAGTCTAAAATTGCATTAATATATAAAAGTCAACAATGCAAGTGTGTTTGGTTTATTTCTGTAAATGTCCTAGCCTACAAAAGTTATATATAGATTATTCAGTGGGTAATAAAATAGCAGCCATCAGTTCAAATAACAAAATGACATTAAAATGTTACAAAGACGATAACTTGCGACAGACACAACCCCCGTGATTAAACTTTAGTTCCTTTCTCTATTATCTGCATGACTGTTAAATCCAATTGCTCATCAGTTTTAGTAATGAGTTTCCTCGACAAAAAAGTATGAAACAGGCTATATATAAACTGGTGTATGGGCATCTAATATAATAAAAAAAAACAAATGGTATTCTATATGACCTTGCAAATTATACTGTTACATAAGAAGACAGATGAGATGCTATATACATATCTACTAATTTGCGACACTATATTAACCTGTCAGAAAATGTCGAAGCATATTAAGAAACCAATTGTTATCCGTTGCAGTTGTATGTTACGACAAACTAAACTAAGCAAACTATTAATAATTAAAGCACAATTGAATGCCTTCAATGTTGAAAATGAACAAAATAATGAAACATGACATTGACAAAGATAAAACTATTCTAGTCTTCAAGATGAAAAATATCATTTTGTGTTTAATTAGTGAATTAGGTTAAGATGATAAAGATGAACGAATTACATTGAAGTTATACATGGTCATATCACTGTTATCTCTGACTAAATTAATATGTTTTTATGTTGTACATGTAATGCTTTGTAAGTTATCACATGTACACTTACAAACACAAGCTGTCATATAGCTTTAAAAGGGAAATTGAAATGGAGTTGGTATTCTCAAGCATAATTTCTTTTTGGAAACTATGATAAGAGAAAACAAAATGAATAACATAGTTAGATTCAAGATAGCAAATACATATCTGACCGATAAAAGATACACGAAAGATGATAAATGGGATGTTTGAACTGTTTCGAAAAAACTTTTCAAAAGTTTTCTAACCCGTTAACTGTTTTTGATTCAAGCTACACTGATGCAACTTTTGTAGACAAAACGTACCTCTGGTTTACAAAACTATAATCCTGTTATCTCTGACAAATATATTTCATTGCAATCTGAAATAGATTAATTTATGAGGAACATTGCGAAAGTGTAAGCCTTTATTCAATTATAAAAAAGATATTGTAGTCATTTATGATTAATTTTATCGCACCATTCTTAGCACGGCTACAGATATGTTGTTGTATGCCAAGGAAAAGATAAATGACGTTTTACGGATGAGACAACCTTGAAGCAGAATAAGATTGGTTTTGCAATTTTAGGCTTGATTCATGCAATGAATGAATGAATTGTTATATTACAAAGACAGTCTTGCCGTACGAAAGCCATCAATCAAACTACAAGTATGTGAGTACAATCAAAATGAAGATGTGTATGAATGTATAAGTGAAAGAAATCGAAGAAATCAGCAACTATTGACAATAAAACGAACTTTTTGAACAAACCAAAAACATCCACGTAGTAAAATATTTTGTAAGCAAAGTGACTCTTATCGAAGTTAGGCATACTATATATCTGGTGGTGCATCTGTCTGTCCGTCGTTCGTTTGATTCATCTTTATCAAGTTAAAGACATGGTTTAAAATATATATGTTAAAAAAGATAGGCATTAGGTTAAGTGGCATTTAGACTTTTGTTTGTCTATCAAACGTAAGCTAACTTAAATAATTCGACATATTTGATATCGTAAACGTAGACATTTATAAAAGTGAATGAAATTCAAAATAGTTCTGACTGAAAGATATTGAGACCATCTTATAAATCTTTTTTTATGAACCAGTTTCATAATTACTACACGCTAGATGGGTTTCAAATGATCTTGTTCATATCATCAGCAGAGTTATAACAATTTTTGTTTGCAAACTTATGTAAACTAACTAATAGATTGAACAAAAATAATGAACATGATTACAAAGCGTTGTGTAGGCCTTGTCATATGTCATATAGTGTTGCCATTTATTTTTTAAAATGTGTCGCTGTACTAAATTGGATGTTATTCCAATTGATATTTTAAAGCAACTCCCAATATAGTTCCTAATATCTACAATAAATACCAACATTTGACATTCATTTGACCGCAATGTGTACTCATGTCTGGTTAATTTCTCCTACATAATCGAAAATAATGGGTTTGATTTAAAAAAAGACAAATATTTTCTTTGATGGAAATTTATGAGGAATATGCGGAAGTGTAAGACTTTTAACACGACGGGTGCCACATGTGGAGCAGGATCTGCTTACCCTTCCGGAGCACCTGAGATCACCCCTAGTTTTTGGTGGGGTTCGTGTTGTTTTTTCTTTAGTTTTTTTATGTTGTGTCATGTGTACTATTGTTTTTCTGTTTGTCTTTTTCATTTTTAGCCATGGCGTTGTCAGTTTGTTTTAGATTTATGAGTTTGACTGTCCCTTTGGTATCTTTCGTCCCTCTCTTATTCAATTTTAACAAAAAGACAATGTAGTCAGCCATGATCATATTTTATCTTACCATTCTGAGCATGGATTCATATTTGTTTTTATATGCCAAGGAAAAGATAAATGAAGTTAATGGATGAGACAACCTTGAAGCAGAATTAGATTTGTTTTGCTATCTTCTGCTTGATGTCATTTAATGAATGAATGCATGAAGACTAAATTTGAACACAAAACTGATCGAAACAGGTTGATACTGGTCGAGACATGTCGAGATTGGTCTAGCCTTTGTCGATTTTACTTCAGACTACATCTTAGCATCATGAATACAACCGTTTTTAGTAAATGCAATATACATTAACAAAATATTTTTGTGTTTTGTGTTGATATTTTTCAACTGAACATATTTTTTCCTGGTTTTGGAATTATAAGATACTGAATCAACCTTTTAAAGTTAAGTCGAGACCAAAGTCGAGTACAGTTAAGTAATAACGAGATAATGACGAGTCGTATCAAGTAAAATACGTGCTCAACCTTACTGGTCGAACACAACATATGTTATTTTGTAGTTTGTAGTATCTTAAAAGTACTGACATGATTTTTAAAACACATTTCTAGAATCGTCGTTTGTCACCCATTTTTTCGTAAAGTAACTGAGGTTTGAACTCGTTTAGGTACAATTGAATTAAGATGCATTTGACTGGATTTTGTATGCATTGATTCGTTTACCTTGCACATACTTTCAATTGATAAACCTTTATCGGTATATGAATAATGTCGACCCGATGATTTAAAGTCTAAAAATACTTTTATATACAGTAATCATCAATAAAAAAGAGTCATCGACTCATCCTTTTGAATAACCTAACATAAACCAGTTATTTATAGATTTAGCAGTGGATAATAAAATATCTGCCGTCAATTCAAATAACAAAAACACATTTATATATTACAAAGACTATATCTTGCGACAAACATTTTACCGTGATTTAACTTTTATTCCTTCTATTATAACTTAATTACTGTTATTTCCCACTGCTCATTAATTGGTTTGTACATCATAAGGCAAGACAAATCTTAATTTAATTGCATTTATCATTAAAAGAAGCCATTGACTTAGATTTGTATATCTAATACACACCAAACATTTTTAGAAGACTGGGCTGCTGGGCCTGTGGCTTAGCATAATGACTGTTAAAAAAATAAACTATCTAAAACAGACAGAAGCATAACGACTATTTGTGTAAAAATGGCGTATTAAATTCCAATCAAACTACTTGGGTAGTGCCAATATTTCAGGGTAGGTACATGTAGCTGAACAGCAAACAAAGTAATGTGTATCTTAAAGCCCTTAATCTGCTTAAAACTATGTGTAAGCAATTGTTTAATATTGACTGTCAACACACATTTAATTTATCTTTTTCTATTTTTAGAATCATCTTCCCAGATTGATGACAATATCAAGGACGGGTTGATAGGAATAATTTATGCATCCCCATAATTGTCTCAGTTTCAATAATACGACATGGACACCATCCTATTTTTATATTCAGCCATATATATATGTTTAATATACTATGTATTTACAGTTATTCGTGGAATTGAAATCTTAAATTGCCACGATCCCAATTAGTAATAAAATAAACAGATATCAGGGGGATGCATTATTCACATTATGTTCTCCAAATGGCATAAAGATCAAGAAGTAGCAAAATACTTAAACGTCTCTTTTTGGAAGTTGTCTCATTGGCAATCATACCACAACTTTTTGTTATATATTTACTGCAAGGTTTGTTACTCGTGCTGTGTGGATGCAGTGGAATGTGACTCCAGTAGTGTATGCTCTAATATTTTTATACTTAGGATATTTTGCGTGTGAGAGAGCTGTCTACATATTCCATTCTCATGTGGAGAGTTGTCTCTTTGGCAATTGTACCACATCTTCTTTTTTATATTCATGGCAGGCAGGTTTGGTGATATTTTTCATGGTTGTTGAAATCTCTACCCTATTTTACCGATGGGTTAGACCATATAACGTACATATGATCACGGTATTGAAATAAAGAAAGGCATACGTAGATTCAATGAACAAGAATGACCTTAAAGATTGAGACAAATGTGTTACAAAATAACAATATCATACTACTGAAAGTGGCAATTCAATGACATAAAAGTTGAAAAAAAATATAATTTTCGATTAACAGCTATACTAACAGTATCTACGCCTTATTTCTAGAAAAATTTTGAAACAGAATGTATATTTTTATGTTTAACAGAAATTAAATCAAATATATGACATCAATTATAATTACCAATAAAATGATCTTTTTGTTGAAGCCACAATCCCCCTTTTTATCGATTGTAAAATCAACGAATGAGACCCATTACATTATTCGTTATCATTACATAAAGTGACACGAGAGATGCCATCAATGACTCCGGACTTGCTTTTCCTCCTGGTGTTCTAAGTTTGATCTCATTTTGGATGGGTTCCATTTAGCTCAATTACTTAGTCTAATATGTAGTGTTATGTGAACTAGTTTCTTTTTCATGGATTATGATATTTTGCCATACCCTTAATATTTATATCGACTGATTAGAGTTGAACGACCTTGGTCTTATGTGCCTTTTTTCTACCCAAGTTGTAACTGGTTCGCATGCTGCAGTCACATGACTTATATAATATATATTTGTTTACATTATCCGCTCATTAATTCTAAGGCTATAAAGAAATTAAATGTTCAATTCTGTTATATTTAAGTGTCCTTTCGACTATCCAGATTTTCGAGTATTTATAGTACACACTTGACTTATAACTTCTTGTTGTTGTTTTTCATTTCAAGATGAAACAATTCTAAACGCGCCCGGATCCATTCAATTGGTAGCATATGATATTCATGGTTCTGTATGAATACGGCTGATACACATAACTTTTGACATTTTTAGCATTGACTAAATTATCACACATTAGGAAGAGCAACATTCCAACGAAATTAAGAAACGACATGATCATGCAACCTTCAAATTGTCCATTGTTTGGTAGAATGCACTAATTTACATTTTAATATAAGATGTGTCACCAAAACACTACGAAAGGAAGAAAACAAATGTTTACTTAGTTAATAAGTTTCTATTTGAAGAGTCTAAGAATAGATATACATGAAATGAGTGCAAAACCTGAATAACATAGACGTCAAAGATTGCCGGTGAACATACATCTGATAGTAGTCTTATGTCGAATTTATATCTATGATATCGTAATATATTCCAAAATGAAGGGATTAAAGTCTTATTGAACTTCTCGAATATTATGAAAGAATAAATAAAACCATGTTGACCAACCTCTTTTCAATAACCTAGCATATATTTTGTTTGAATATAGAAATAAGACATTGGGAATATACAATTCAACGAGCTTTGTAACCTTTGTCTTACTTATTATGATAAGTTTGTCACTTGTTATACTTGTCCAGTTTTGTTTGATAGTGTCTCTATCACAACAAGTGTTAATATATTACCCAAATGCTTTTGATTCGTACAATAACAATAATCATTAATAATTGTGCTGTCACTTATCTGACAATGGAACTAAATGTCGATGTACCTTAATACAACCATTGTATTTTGATATATAGAATAGATTGTATGAAAGCAACTACACCTAGCAAGAATTAATCTTAAAACTCACAATAGTATGTTACAGAACAATTGCATGTCATATAAGTTCAGATTTATTGTGTCATTGTGTTCTTTCTACAGAACAATATTAATAACCAGAACAATACGGATACGAAATGCTAATTTTGTAATTTAAACCTAAATCAAACTGTATAAGCATGAATAGCCATGAATAACAATGACTATACGAATCAATTAACTTTATACTTAAAGATGTCTGAAACAATTAATTGGGTCAAACTAAGCATTATAATGGATTATTGTTTCGGTTTATCAATTTGTTTATAAATCAAGCCATTATTTTTCTCGTTTGAATTGCTTAAATTGTCTTTTATAATTTCTATGTCATTTATAGCTTACTATGCGGGATGGGTTATATCAATGTCGAAGGTCGTACGATGACCTATAGCTGTTAAGGTATATGTGAAAATGACTCTGGTTGAGAGTTGTCTCAACATGAATTTGGAACACAAATTTTAAGTGCCAGTTTCTGTAAGAATCAGACAAAATAGAAAAACGGTGAGAATGATAGCAAATTAATTGCTAATTTCTAGTGCATTTGAAGTAAACTATATCTTGAAATACAGGAAAAGAAATGCTTTAACGGAATAATAGGTCATACAGGATAATATAAATTGTGTATTGGGTTTTCGGTCTTGTTGATAACAAAAACCAGGACAGTAGGGATGGGAAATGTAAATTTTGTGATTTTAAACGAGCTCATAATATATCATCGTGAATTATATGAATTAAAATTACTTTACGAATCAATTAACCTAATACTGAGGGATGTCTGCAACAATAACATTTTTCATACCATACCTTATTTTTGACTTAACCATAAAACACAAAAGCATGTTACAATGCAATTATGTGTGTCTTATCAGGTCAAGTTGATTGTATTTTAAGTTTCTTCTTACAAATAATCTTGTGAGAATCAGGACCATAAAGTCAGAAATGTAAATGTGGTGAATTAAATCAAGCTCCGAATGTACTGCTATGTAATATAATTTTGAACGCTAATTCTGATCGGCTGAAAGTTGTTTGTCTATCAGGTCATATAAATAATTTTGGCATGTGACAGTGAGTCATAACGTTTTTTCATGATTTATTACTGCTGAAAACGGAATTTATAATTAAAATGTAAGGAATGCCTGTAACATGTGTAATATTATTACTGTTTATTTAAAATACAAAATGTGGTGCACACTTTTGAATAATCCGCTACGCGGGTTGCTGCGTGTGCTCTACATTTTGGATGTTGTTTCTTTATAGACAGAAAAATATTACAGTTATTCCTTAAGAATAAAAAATGAAAAACAATAATTGTAACATTTTGACTGGGTGTATATTGCGTAGCAGCTGCAGCTGTTCGGTAAGAGACGCAATGTCTGTACAACCCCTTGTTGCGATCTATTTAGAAGTCATCCACTCCTAATCCTGATGTTTTTTGCTGATTTTCCTATTCTAAATTGATAATTATAATTGAGTATCAGGTATTACTAAATTTACTACAAGGCATAAATAACGATAGCCGTTTTTGGTTCAACTTTTTGAACTTCTAATTTTGTATGTGGTTTTAACTTCGTTGTTCATTTGGTCTAAAACAGTTTGAGTCCACTAAAAGTGTTCTTTGAAATATTTGTATTTATTTGAAAACAAAATTGAGAATAGAAGTAATATTAGAATAGGACGTTCCCGATTCAATTTTGTATGTAGATTATTCTGTCAAATATGGCACATTTGACAACTTACAATTTTTTTTAAGTTTGAATGATTGTTATTTAGAATGTGAGTAATCTTTAATTATTGTACGAATAATATGATCTTATCTAAATCTGATTAGACTACAATTCTAACAACAAAATCCGAACACAATAGAAAATGATTGATAATCTCAAATATCAAATATATCAGTTTGTTTCTGATATCAGTAAAAGAGGGCCGAAAGAAACCAGCGGGACATTAAAACGAAAAGATCGAAAATAAACTGACAACAAAAAAGAAAAAAAGAAAACATTAATATAATATTGAATGATGTCTAACATATTTATCGTTGAACTTCAAACCTTCAATATGTTCTTACAGCTTTACTTTTATATGTGATATTCTCTATCAGTATTCAATAAACCTTGTAATAATAGAAAATTAGCAAACGGTACTTTCGAAAGATCATACTGATTATCGGTGCAATACACAAGGGGGACGAAAGATACCAAAGGGACAGTCAAACTCATAAATCTAAAACAAACTGACAACGCCATGGCTAAAAATGAAAAAGACAAACAGAAAAAACAATAGTAAACATGACACAACATAGGAAACTAAAGAATAAACAACACGAACCCCACCATAAACTAGGGGTGATCTCAGGTGCTCCGGAAGGGTAAACAGATCCTGCTCCACATGTGACACCCGTCGTGTTGCTTATGTGATTACAAATCCGGTAAATAGTCTAATTCGGTAGGTCACATTCATGAAAGGGAAGGGGATTGTAGTTACGACGTAAGGAACATATCCGATATCAACGGTCAAACAACTCGTGATGGCGTCCGTAAAATTTACGAAGGGATGATTTCAACTTCACCATTTGGAACTCTTGGTTTAATAGCTTCCTTGTGAGCAGCAACCCTCTATCAAGAAAATTATGATAGGAAATGCAAGCACGGGAATATCGTATCAATTGGGAGATATATACCCCGTATGCAGGTGCTGCTGGAATGTTGCTACTTACAAATGGAGAGTTCACAATTGGAAAGCTGAAATCATCTCTTTTGTCGTAAAGTTTTGTTTTCAACCGACCCTCATTGTCAAGGACATCTTGTCAGTGAAATAGCTATGCACACACGTCTTAAATCATATGACAACAGTTTGTTTAATTTTATATGCCAGTAGCTGTTAGAAATAAAGTAAGTAGTATGCCCAAAAAGGCAAATATATATTCTTTATTAAGTGATATATGAAATAAAATAAGTTTTGTTCATATCTAACACATTCCTATTGAGGACACAAGTACTAATTTGACTAAATGTAACTCCTCAATCATCCAAGAATATCACAAATCAAATTAACATTTGTTTCTATCATGTCTATTTTTTCATGAAAATTTGAAAATAAAAAGATCAATTTGCTTTCTTTTCAATACCTCAATTCTGAACTTTAAACATACTAGTAACATATTTTTATGATGTCTGAAAACAAATTAAAAACTGAAATATAGAGCAATTATTGCGTTGTAAGCTCACTAGTTTGAAAAGTTGAAGATTACGAATGGATTCCCGCTTAGAGTATAAAAATAAAAATATCCAACCGCATACAAAATACACACACAGAGCCTCAACTACACACAAATGAAACATGAACATACAAACAATCAAATCAAAGTAGGAAACAAGGAAACAGAGTAAAGAGTTAACTCTAAATTACGTTAGTGGTACTAATTCACTGCACCAGATGCACATTTTTCAATAAATGTTCTTTTTTCTCATGCTCATGGCCAAACTATTGGCTGTTACCCAGATCTTTATAGACAATTCATATATAACTTTTCTAGTCAACGAACTCGAACGGAGTTGTAACCACGCCCATATGAACATATCCGTCGTTATCAGGGATATATATATTCCATAACGAGCAACGTAGTCACGAAAAATGCATTTCAAAAATCAAGACTAAGCACAACGAACTCCAATCAAAGGGAAAATGCAGGTGCTCCTTTAAGAAAATAAGTATCTGCTCAGTGTGTGGCAGACATCAATTTTGTTATGAATTCTGGTGATTAGTTGAAGAAGTATTTAGAAAGTACTGAAAGTATTATTGTAACGTCGATGGGATCACCAAAATCACTCTATCGGCACAATATCCGATTAGGCCTTAGCGTAAACTCATTA
Organism: Mytilus edulis; assembly: GCA_019925275.1. Classification (NCBI taxonomy): domain Eukaryota; kingdom Metazoa; phylum Mollusca; class Bivalvia; order Mytilida; family Mytilidae; genus Mytilus; species Mytilus edulis. Next base: position 44,164,118 of record CM034362.1, read on the forward strand.
AGGGTTAACGTGAACTACATTGTCGTAAAAATATGTCTTTCAGTTTAAAACATTTGGTATTTTTAAAGTATCATTCAACAACTCATGACTCAAACTTATTGTTGAAGGATGTAAGACAAATTTAGAGTAAACAGATTTTAATTATGTTACTTTCTAAAGGAAATCATTCCACCTGATGGATAAACAAACGTTTCCTATTCAGGAACATTTAATTGACTTTCAGACTGTTTTGTGCAGTTAATTAAATATAACCGTGCAAAGAGCTAAAATAGACATATAGATATATTAACTGTTGACCATTCAGACAATTTAAAATAATATTTTCAAACCATTAAGGAAGTTATGCTGTCTAAATAGTCAATGAACAGTTATAGCTGACATCATCATTTAATTTCCTATATATATGGTTTACTACAACTCGCCTGCTCACGGCAGATATATGTTATAGCATCAATGATATTTCCAATACTTATATAGTGAGAAAAACATGCCCATCTGAATTTTTATTAGGGTATAAATGACATTAATAGTAGGCATTAACAATTATGGTTGAAAATATGTTAATTTTTACACAAAGTATGTCACATAAATAAATATCAAGCATATTGGTTACATAGGGTAAATCACTGTTTCTTCATTTTGCATGATTCTTAGGTGGAGTGATACTTAATACGATTAAAGAATATTTATCAATGTTAAATACAACAGCATCAATTGTTATGAATTAAACAATAATTGATATTTTTTTTAATTAGTTGGTTTCATCAAAAAAGGGACAAAAGATAAACGAGGGACAGCCGAACTCATAGATCAATAATAACTGACAATGTCATAGCTCAAAAAGTAAATGACAAACAGATAATTAGCAGTACACAAGACACATCATAGAAAACTGAAACTGAGCAGCATGAAGCCCAACAAATACTGGGATTCATCTTAGGTGTTCCGGAAGGGTGAGCAGATCTGACTCACATGTGGCGCGGTCGTGTTTCTAATATTATTAGAAACCCGGTTAATATTGTTGTTCGTGAAAAGTGAACAGGATTGTAGTTGCCACATAAGGAACATATCCAATATCATCTATGATACGGATATTAAATAACGGTCAACCAACTTGTGATGGCGTCCGTAAAATGTACGAAGGGATGACCTCAATTTCATAATTTGAAACTCTTAGTTTATCAGCTTCCTTGTGAGCAGCAACAATCTATCAACGACATAATGATAGGAAACACAGACCCAGGAATATCGATATGTGCAATTGTATTTGAAAGAAATAACAGTTTTTAATATTTCGTAATAATATTTGGAAATTGATTAATAAGAATAAGAATCCCGGATACAACAGAGTATGAATTCTGTTTAATAGCATTTTTAAAGAGGTAATTGACCTCTGTCTGAAATATTATGAAATTTTCAACAATGGAGATAGAAATGACGTGGCATCATTGTTTATACACTTAAATCAGAACAAAAACGTGTGATGTTATATTCCTAGTTTAACTGTCATCCACTTTAAAATTATTTGAAAATGGGTATTATTCTAGAAGCTCGATAATAATATAAAGATCGTTTTTAAACCATCACTTTACAGTAACCCAACACTATACACCAATAATAAATAAGTGATAAGACACAACCATTAATAATGTTACAAGTGGTGATTTGTGACATGTCCTTGACTGTTTTCATTTGTTGCAAGACGAAATAAATTGTTCAGCAGATACAACAATTAAGGCATGGAAACCGATAGCAAGTAAACAAACATTGATGTTTTTTTATGAAAACAAGAAATATGTGGGTTTTTTTTTTAATAAAATGAGATTTTTCTGCATTTTCTTTTTTTCTTATGAAACATAATTATGGAACATGGACTTAGCAATGCTCGCTTTGATTGTTAGGTATATTATATCAAAATTTGAAATAGTATTACTTGTTGTGCATGCAGCGATCACAATATAACCCTTCCTTCTTTTAAGATGGGTAAGGTAAGGGATTTCAATTTTGCTTTCATGTTAGATGAAAATAAGGAATACAAATTTTGCCATAAACAATACTGTATCAATGAAAGGTACGTGTATTCGGTTTATAGATAACATTTGAATTGTCATCAAATTGTTTAAACGGAGTTTTTGATGTACATTAAGGTATAGGTATAGGTATAGGATATTTCTAATTTATGAGTTCACATGCCTTTACATACTACAAATATGTATACAAATAATGTGTCTTAAGTCATGTAAGTACTATTCTTTTCTATATCACTTGGTAAAACTCTGTATGGAAAATGTATACTAAGGGTCAAGTTGACTTCATTTCAACATCATCAAAAACTACCTTGACCAAACACTTGAAATCGAACTTTGACCACAGATTTTATTTTTAGCGGAATAGACGATCGCACGAGTGGATAAACAGATAGACCGTAAAATATCATGCTCCTTGGAGGGACATATCAAAATAGAGATTGATGATAACCCAGTCACAAGAGTGTATACATGTATATACAACGAATGATAGCATAACAACATGATTAATATTGTACATAAGTTCCCTGCACATACTTGTGATGGTATTCGTGTATTATGAATCACTATAGAATTCGGACCGTCCTCAGAAATGTTTAACATCAATTCCTAGCTCGGTTGATGTGTTGACAAATTGTGGATGGTATCCATAAAATTACACAATGTGAAAGAAAGTCCAGTTCCAAACTATATGAATTCGCAATGCTGTTTCTTTTAGTTGTCCAATAAAACCCTCTTTTCACGATCAGGTTATAAGTTCATGACTCTATTCATAACTAGCTATAAATAAGGTAACATGGCGATGACCTAATGGAATTCTTCTATGGTTCCACTTCGGGTTTGTAGAACAACACATTCATCGATGGTGAAGTTTCTTAAATGAAATCAAAAAAGAATTTTTAAATCATGTTAAACGCAAAATCGGTAAGCAGTAATGATAAATCGATCACTACGATGAAACAAGATAATTATATGATTTTAAAGATTATACACCATACATACAAATAGTGACATTTTTATGGATCTGACTCTACTTACCACGTATAAATAATATGTGGTATTTATCTTATTGTCAAAAACTGATCCTTTGTGAAGTTACAAAAAATAAAATAATGATAAAAAACCAAACTCCCAGGAAATTATAAACTCCCATGCCAATTTTAAAATACAAATGTTAAAGACGTCAAACGAAGGGAAAACAACAGTTTATATTCCTGACGTGAAATTCGCATTTTCCTATGTACTATTTGATTTTATAGCTAGCTCAACCGCTTTCTTATATGATAGTCATGTAGAACTTCTTTATATTTATAGCAATGTGTGACAAAAAAGTATTCATAGCACAACACCAACATGATATAATGTATCAGCATGGAGCAATGTTAATGGATATTACCAACACAAGACTAACAGGTATTAGTAATAATTTACAAAGACATAATATGATACTTTAGCACGTTATAAAAATATCGCAGAACGTAATTACCTAGGATTTATACTTTAAATACTGAACATGTATTAGTATGGTCTTGGTATCTTTCGTTGATTTTTTTAAAGCACGATACTTTTTGTACTTATATACTTACGTATATGCATGATATTTTAAAATACAAAAAGAAACAAAAAAGATGAATATTAGCTTCAAAATTATATAAATATCAGCCTGAAATAGGATCATATGTAAATCCATCTCTGAGAAATATTGATCTTTTTTTTTTTAACTTTTTCATGATTTAAACGTAGTGCCAGCCCTAGACCTGGCTCATTGAAGTTTGTGTTGAATAATTAAAGAACAAGAATGTGTCCAAAGTACACGGATGCCCCACTCGCACTATCCTTTTGCATTTTCCATGGACCGTGAAATCGGGTAATAATCTAATTTGGAAAATTAAAATTAGAAAGATTATACTATAGGGAACATATGTACTAAGTTTCAAGTTGATTGGACTTCAATTTCATCAAAAACTACCTTGACCAAAAACTTTAACCTGAAACTTCCACTTTCATTTTCTATGTTCTGTGGACCGTGAAATTGAAGTCAAAAGTCTAATTTGGCTTTTAAATTAGAAAGATCATATCATAAGCAACAAGTGTACTAAGTTTCAAGTTGATTGGACTTCAGCTTCATCAAAAACTACCTTGACCAAAAACTTTAACCTGAACGAACAGACGCACAGACGGACGAACGGAACCACAGACGAACGAATGGAGCCACAGACCAGAAAAGATAATGCCCCTCTACTATCGTAGGTGGGGCATTACAATGATACATATAGATTATTTCAGCAAGGTTGTTGTGGGTGAAGATGGGCGCCACTGTTATTCTTTCTAAATCTGTTATACATTTTTGGGGAATTCTGCAAAATTCACGATTTTACGAAAAACACCAGCAGTTATAAATGCTTCATAAACCGGCACTTAATTGGAAATGTTAGCTTTGAATTGCATGTATTAATCGTACTTTCACCTCTCTTTGCAAGCCTCAATGAATATGCTTTCAATAAAAAAAAAAAATATCTAATCAATCGCCTCAAAGTGTTTTCATTATAAGATCTATCTTGGGGTAAATAAAAGAGCCGATTGAATAAAAACAAATATTTGCACTTTTGTAACCTATAATGCCAAACATGTTGTTAATTTTTAAATGGTGTGGACTTTACTCAAGACTTAGATAAGATTATAATAATCGTTATGCATTTAAATGATAAACATGCATACGATATTATTCTAAAAATGAATATAACCTTTTTTCACGCCCTGTTCGTCTGACTTAAATGTATTTCTGCTTTTAATTTGATTGCCACAACATGTAATGTTATTTGTGTGTCTGGTTGTATGCAGTATGTAAACAGTTGTATACAAGATTTTGTCTTAATAGATTATATTATACAGGCTTTTGCTATTCAATAAAAAAAAGTAAGTGCATGTACTAAACGTTCCAGCAAATACATAAAAACCGTAAATAATACTATAAAACTCCATCTGTACAAACTGCTAAAATGGTTATTGCGCTCAAACCAATTAACATCAAACACTATCAAAAGTAAATACCGTTTCAAAACTAGTTCCATGTTCTCATCATGCACAGATAAGTCAAACGAAAGAAGGAAAACGTAATTGCTATCGAAATCAAATATATAAAGAATTATATAAATACCGATCAACAAGGTAAATAAAAAAAAACAACAGTGAAACGTTAGAATCGAGATGTGATTCAAATATTATATACATTGGTTTTTGTTTTGTCTTTTTAAATGTGTTTGTATTTATCATTAGGAAAAAAAACATCTCTTTCAACTCTTTAGATATTGGGATATATCTAAATCATGGTATATGGTATTGTCACATGTTTATGTATTTTGTTTGAATGAAACCGCTATTATTGGTACAATTTGAATCAGTTCACCCTTTAGAATGATCTGTAACATAACTAGCTTGACTGTCGTCCAAAATCTGTTTGAGGGTGACACAATTGTAATTAACGTGGAACAATAGCAATTCTTTCAACTAAAAAAGAAATCAAAAACATTTTAAAAGATTCACAAATATATTGGTTTGAAGTGAATAAATTACAATAGTATATTATTAAAAAAAATAACATCAATATCCATATAAACTCATTAAAGACAACGAGCTTTAAAGTTTCAAATATTTATAATCAAGATCTGATCAAGTTATTTGTAAAAATAAAATGTACAAATGTATTCTATAAGTATAAAACACATGAATTACAAATAATTTAACAAAAAACAGATCGTGTTTATCCTTTAAAACAAAAAAGTTATGTATTTCTATCGAAAGGAAAAATACGTCCACAAATCTGTATTTTTAGGAAATATCTGAAATTTGAACCTCAATTTTCTCAAATAGTAGCACATGAAGGTATAATGTTTATTACATATTTGATTTAATCAGGTAAAACATTGTCTACATGCCAATTTTCATCAAAATTTAAATACGGGATCAAAACTGTATCGTATGCCCTTAACATGCTTAATCCATACTTATTCATTTTGGTATTTTTAGCTGAAGTAAAACGCAGAAACTAACATGAATATTTTATAGTTCAACTGTTGAATACCCTTCCGGAACACCTGAGATCACCCCTAGTTTATTGGTGGGGTTCGTGTTGTTTATTCTTTAGTTTTCTATGTTGTGTCGTGTGTGCTGTTGTTTGTTTGTCTTTTTCATTTTTAGCCATGGTGTTGTCAGTTTGTTTTGGATTTGTGAGTTTGACTGTCCCTTTGGTATCTTTCGTCCCTCTAGAATAACAAACGTTCATGTCGTTTTAATGACCTTGCACTACATTTAGAAACTACATTTCCCAACAAAGTTCTTAAAAGTGACAATGGTAGCTATCAACTAGAAATTTATTCATATCAATTTTCTTTCAGTTAACATAAATTTGAAATGTTTATTATGACAGTAAAATGTCATGTGTGGAATATTATCAACTATGAATAACTAAAATGTGTAACCAAGGAAAGCGTTATATTGTTAACAATGCATTATATAGTACAAAGTTTATACAATATCATCTGGTTGCTTGCAAAATTCATTAATAAAGCTTGTGTTAGAGTGCACATTTAAAATAAAAGTATGTACACACGAAACATTGTGTAATATATTGAATAATATGAAAACATAAAGGGTAACTATATTGTAACGACTTATCCTTTTTTGTGTGTCTTATTTCTATTTAAACAGTTTGTTAAAAATTGAATATGAATTTTCAAGTGTGTCATTTGATTAACAAACACATAGCATTTGAAATATTTACTGGTATACGCTCCTTATATTTATGTCAGATAGATAAAATAATAATCACACATTCACATAACACAGTGTCTTAGCAGTAACTTGAGACCTACTTGAAGAATTATTGGTACTACATATGATTTGTTCTGCGGAATATCCTTGGCAATATTTTCCTCCTAGCAAAGGTGAAGGGTTTGTACAGGTACGTGTTCGATATTGGTGCGATCCACAATAGCAGCGACTCCATTCTGACCATATACTCCAATCACCATTGACTAATAAATAACAAATTATACAGTAAGACAAACATACATGTGAACTGTAAGTACATCGTTGGACGAGGTGTTCCACCGTTGAAGAACTTATGTTCCTACAACAGTATACTTCTTGAATCGATATGTATTTACGTTTAACAAAAAGAAATTCAACCCACAATACAAACGTATTAATCTAAATATATTTAAATATCGCAACGAAGTCTATTGCAAATCAGATCATATCCCGTTAATGTGTTGCCGTTGATCGTTTGCAAATGTTGTAGGAAGTCTTCTTACTACAGTTTTTTTTTTATTGTATATATACATGTATATAGTTTAAAAAAAACACTTACAAACAATCACATTTTAAATCAAACATTGTTTCTGTTAGCGTCTTCACTGCACCTCCTACGGTTCATCAGACAAGCTTAACATACAATACAGTTATCTTCTAATTATAATACAATTATTTTGTAACGATACTTTTCATTGGACGTTGACAAATATTTTGAAGGGCTAAATTCTACGTTCTATCAGTCCGTAACTAAGAAAGCCACAATTTTGAATTCCGATTCTTTTCGGTATGTAATTTCTCACAAAGTATTTATACAAAACACATGTTTAGCCTATAAATCTTCTTTTTGTTAAAGTTGAAACCATTCTGAAGCGTACACAAGGTATAAATACGTCTAGTGTTCATGTTTGACATCATGTGTATACACATAATGTCACAGTGTTTAGTTGCTAAAGACAATGCAACAGTTTCGCGGAGTTTTTCATTGATGTCATTTTACGTCAACATATATTTTACAAATAGTTTCTATGTTAATATGCTGCATTAGAACGGAGATAACTGTATTGAATTTTAAGCTTGGAATTTGTAAAACTTGATTGAAAGACAATAAAGTTATCTCAAAATTCTAATGCAATGAGAAACGACATGTCATTGGACGTTGACAAATATTTTGAGTGGTTAGATTCTACGTTCTACCAGTCAGTAACTTAGATTTTTTTCAACCTATGTTGACTCTTTTAAATTCAAGAGTCTATCCTCAATTGATGTAAATTAGATGGCCTTTCAAATACTTTTTGATCCCTAACATCACTAAAGAGACATTAATTGTCGAAATACGGAATGGTGTAAAAAATTTAGCAACTTATGTTGTGTTTTACAATTTTTGCCGCAAGTTTATTGTTTTCTACTTGGTATTAAATTAATATAGAGATCCATTTTGTTACATCTTGTGATTAATTTATTTGGCATTCGCTAATGGTAGTCAGCAGGTTTAAAAAACATCAGTTGTTCGACCTGCTAGTCAAATGCGTTTTGTTAAAATATTTCTTTTCATTTAGACCCTTCTACAACGAAATGTGCTACATGCACACGTCTAAAAATTGTAATTTTAACCACCGGAATGATAGGTTTGAACGTTGTTTCAATTTCGACTTGTTTTATTTTTATTTCGTTTGGACTTGTATTATATATTCTCTCCGGTTTATATAATCCGTTCAACCTAGTTCGACTCTTTAAAATTCAAGAGTCTATCCTAAATTGATCTAAATTTAATGGCCTTCCAAATAAGTTTCGATCCCTAACATCACTGAAGAGACATAAATTGTCGAAATCCGGAATTGGTGTGAAACATTTAGCACCTTATGTTGTGGTTTACCATCTTTGCCGGAAGTTTATTGTTTTCTAGTTGGTATTAAGTTAATATAGAAATCCATTTTGTTACACCTTGTGATCAATTTAATTGGAAATTGCCAACGTCAGTCAGCAGGGTTTAAGAACATCAGTTGTTTCAGCTGCTAGTCATATGCGTTTTGTTAAAATATTTTTTCACTCTTTTGGTCTTTTGGAAAATTTTGTTTGTTCTGTATTTAGAACCTTCTACAACGAAATGTGTTACATGCACACGTATAAAAGGTGTGGTTTTTATCCAATGCAATCAAAGGTTTAAATGTTGTTTTCAATTTATACTTGTTTTATATTTATTTCGTTGGGCTTGTATTATATATTCCCTCCGGTTCATATAATCCGCTCAACCTATTTTGACTCTTTAAAATTCAAGAGTCTATCCTAAATTGAGGTAAATTAAATGGCCTTCCAAATACTTTTCGATCCCTACCATCAATTCAGAGACATTAATTGTCGAAATCCGGATATGGGGTAAGAAGTTTAGACCCTTCTGTTGTGGTTTACCATCTTTAACGCAAGTTTATTGTTTTTCTACTTGGTATTAAGTTAAAATATAGATCCATTTTGTTATACCTTGTGATAAATTCATTTGGCAATCGCCAATGACAGTTTTTGAGAACAATAGTTGTTCGACAGCTAGTCAAATTCGTTTTGTTCAAATGTATTTTTTCACTCTTTTGATATTTTTGGAAATGTTGTTTCTGTTGTTTTTAGACCCGTCTACAACGAAATTTGCTACATGCACATAAAAAATGAGGTTTTTATGCAACATCACTAAAGAGACATTTATTGTCTAAATCTGGATATGGGGTAAAAAAAAATATTGCACCTCAGGTAGGGTCAATTAAAGACTTGTCCATAGGTCTGGTCAGGAGCAGATGTATCAATAAGTCTGCAGAAGTCCTCAAAAAGTAAACCGTAGGTTTAGTCTATCAACGACGAGTTAACTTACTTATCTGCTAAAACTTTCTCAAATTAACATACAAATCAGTCAACAAGTCGGCTCCAAGTTAACTTTTGTATAAGTTTGAACCGCACCAATCTGTACTTTAAATTAGCACGTTGTTATAAGCTTACAATTCGAATACTAAAATGCAATGCTCGAGATATGGCGTAGTTACTTTAATTTAGTCATGGACCTGCGTGTTTTCTAGTATTACAAAATGCACTTGAATCCTAATGTTTGCTTATAAAACCTGAACATAGGTAATTCGTTTAGGATCAAGTAATTACTAAAAAAAATCAAATGTATTCCAATTGGTCGAAAAGGAGTCAATATAGCCCTGGACAAGCTTTGCTCATTGTTAAAGGCCGTACGGTGACCTATAGTTGTTACTTTCTGTGCTATTTTTGTCTCTTGTGGATGGTTGTGTCATTGGCAATCATACCACATTTATTTTATATGAATTAAAAAAAGAGGGACCAAAGATACCAGAGGGACATTCAAACTCAAAGTCGAACATACACTGACAACGCTATGTCTTAAAAAGACAAACAGACAAACAGACAAATATAGACACACAACTAGAAAAATAAAAAAATAAGCAATACGAAGTCCATCAAGAACTGATTGGGGTATTATGAGCTCCAGAAGGATAAGTATATCATGTGTCAAATGTGGCAGCCGTCGTGTTGCTCATGTTATTCCTAAGGTGATAACTCGTCCAATTAGGTAGGTCATTCATGATACGGGAACCGGATTTTAGGTACGACATAATAATTATATCTGATATCAACAGTGAAACGGATATTCCATACCAGCTTATCAACTCCTAATGGTGTCCGCAAAATTAGCTAAGGAATAATGTTAACTTCACCATTCAAAAATATTGGTGTAATAGCTTCCTTAGAATTCATGTAATAGATTTAAACTTCATTTTTTCTTGTTTCCTTCAATTCAGTCTAAAGAACCGATTTGGTCAAATATAGTTATATCGATTTGAGTAATATTCAACAGGTAAGTATCATATTACAACATTCCAAGACAAAAATGATTGGTCGAGGTATACATCCATTTAGATAATATACATAACAGCAAGCAGTTTGTAGTTACAAAACAAACAATCTCATTTATAACAATACGTTACACGAAAGAAAATATACGAAACTTGCCTGCAGTTGGACAAGAACAATTGACCCCCACATCCTCGTAGTGACGACAGTCGGATGTATCTGGGTCATAGTAACATGCAGTTAATGTCTCCTCTTCACCAGTACAACCGACTTCATCCATCCATATATCCCCTGTCCCGTCGACGGTTTTATGACTATATATTACTTCACCAAACCTTTAACAAAAAGGGAGAATAATGTTAAAATGTATATATCTATAAAATTGAGAATGTAAATGGGGAATGTGTCAAAGAGACAACAACCCGCCCAAATAAAAGACAACAGCAGAGGGTCACCAACAGGTCTTCAATGTAGCGAGAAATTCCCGCACCCGGAGGCGTCCTTCAGCTGGCCCCTAAACAAATATATACTAGTCCAGTGATAATGAACGCCATACTAATTTCCAAATTGTACACAAGAAACTAAAATTAAAATAATACAAGACTAACAAAGGCCAGAGGCTCCTGACTTGGGACAGGCGCAAAAATGCGGCGGGGTTAAACATGTTTTTGAGATCTCAAACCTCCCCCTTTACCTCTAACCAATGTAGTAAAGTAAACGCATAACAATACGCACATTAAAATTCAGTTCAAGAGAAATCCGAGTCTGATGTCAGAAGATGTAACCAAAGAAAATAAACAAAATGACAATAATACATAAATAACAACAGACTACTAGCAGTTAACTGACATGCCAGCTCCAGAATTCAACTAAACTGACTGAAAGATTATGATTTCATCATATGAACATCAGGCACAATCCTTCCCGTTAGGGGTTTAGTATCATACCATCATAACATATATGAGAAGAACATAACCCGTGTCATGCCAACAACTGTTTTTAGAATAAATGTGTTTAGTTCCGATGCAAAGACCTTATCAATGACTCAATATTAACGCCAAAATATGCAATCTTTAATGACTTGACAACAGTATCGTAATTATATCCCTTCTTAATAAGTATATTCAAAGGTTTTGTAAGTTTCTGAGGTGAATACTGACACCTTTGTGCTTTATAAAGAATATTACCATAAAAAATTGGATGTGAAATACCTGAACGTATTAAAAGTCTGCATGTTGAGCTATATTTACGAATAATGTCTTTATACCGATGATAAAATTTAGTAAATGTTTTGACTAGTTTGTGATATCGAAAACCCTGGTGTAATAATTTTTCAGTAATACATAAATTTCTCTCGTTAAAATCTAAAACATTGTTACATACACGAGCGAATCGTACAAGTTGAGATATATAAACACCGTAAGATGGTGACAAGGGAACGTCACCATCTAAAAACGGATAATTAACGATAGGAAATGAAAAATCATCCCTTTTATCATAAATTTTAGTATTCAGCTTACCATTAGTGATATAGATATCAAGATCGAGAAAAGGGCAGTGGTCATTGTTAGTATTAGCTTTATTTAAAGTAAGTTCAACAGGATAAATTTCATTAATATACATACTGAAGTCGTCATTATTGAGAGCCAAAATATCATCCAAATATCTAAAAGTATTATTAAATTTGTTTATCAGATGTTGTTTCGATGGGTCTTTGCTTATTTTTGTCATAAATTGTAACTCATAACAATACAAAAACAGGTCCGCAATAAGTGGTGCACAGTTAGTCCCCATTGGAATTCCGATAATCTGACGATATACGGAATCCCCAAAGCGAACAAAAATGTTATCTAGTAAAAATTCAAGGGCATATATAGTATCAAAGCATGTCCAATTAACATAGTTTTTTTGTTTATTGCTTCTAAAAAATGACCTAAAAGAGTTTGAACATATATATTCACATTCTGATTTTTTGAATGCCCATTTAATTAGGTGTGTGAATTTTTTCTTAATGAGAATGTGAGGCAATGTGGTATACAGGGTAGAAAAATCAAAACTTTGAACAGATTCAAAATCACCAATATAAGCATGCAATTTATCAAGTACTTCCAACGAGTTCTTGACACTCCAAACGTAATTTATTCCACTATTTTCGAAGGCCTTATTTGAACAATTTATTATCAGGTTTTTAATTGTACCAAGTGTGCTGGTAAGAAGAATAGACAATTTAGTAGTTGAACAATGGCTTGAAGACGAAATAAATCTATATTTGTAAGGGGTTTTGTGTAGCTTCGGAAGCCAATACATAGTTGGGACTTTCATTGTATTTGGCTCTGCTTGTAAAGCGGTGCCTAAAAGTTTATGTTTGTTACAGATTTCGTTTTCTGAAAATGGAGTCAGTTGGAATGTTGGTGAATTGGTGATTTCCTTTTTCAGAACCTCAATGTAAAATTTACGTCAAACAATAATAATATTATTAGCAGCTTTATCTGCCGGGACAAAAACAAATTCCTTGGCTAGTTCTTTTAGTTTATGTTTGATACGAGAAATAGGTTTATTGTTGTAAGGGTTTATAGTAAAATGTTCTTTAAAATGTTGAATACGTATATCAACTATCTTCATTACTGAATTAAAAAAAGAGTCCAAAGATTTTTTGTCAGCTTTTTCCCGTTTTATCCATTTCATACAGTAAGTATGGAGTGAGTCGTGGATGATATTACGACACTCATTCCAATTAATAATTGACGGGGGACGATATTTAGGTCCTTTACTGAGGAATGATTTTAACTCTCGGTCTTGAACGATGTTAAGATCTCCTGTTATAACATGGGAAATGGGGCCATAAATTATATTCGGAATTACTGCAATTACATGAAGTAGGTGTATTTTCACTGATATTAACATCTTTACACAATTGACTATAATTAAACACAAATTTCCGGGTAGATTTCTTGTAAATATAACAAATAAGAGGTAGCTCAGTATTGTCAAAATATCCAGGAATTTGTTCTTTAACAGAATGGTCGTTAAATATACCGGCAATATTTACAAAATCAAAGCCTTTATTGACATACTTAATTTTAATAAAATGTTTTTTATGATCTTCAGGGCGATCAATTTTGGGAAATAATTTAGAATAACAATATGCCATAATAATTTGAACAATTTCATACTTAGGACTGCTATATGAAATTGTGTTGCAATCTTCCAAAATTTTATTTAACTTATTAACCGGTAACGAACAGAGTTTTGTTAACAGATAATGTTGTTTTTTGAAATAGAAATTAGGTCCGAAATATTGGTATGATTGGCCCGAAATCTTCTTTGATTGCGATTTGTTCTACGACCGTGAGAACGTTTTTTACGAACAGTTTTAGAAACTATATCCAAAATGTTAACGGGATTGGTTCTAGATATATACATGATATAAACGAGTCTAAATTGAAAACTACGTTCAAACCTATGATTGCGTTGGATAAAAACCGCATTTTTTATACGTGTGCATGTAAAACAAATTTCGTTGTAGAAGGGTCTAAATACAGCACAAATAACATTTTCCATAAGACCAAAAAAGTGAAGAAGTATATTTAAACAAAGCGCATTTGACTAACAGGCCGAACTACTGATGTGCTTTAACCCTGCTGGCTGCCATCGGCGATTGCCAAATAAAATTGATCACAAGATGTAACATAATGGATCTTAATATAAATTTAATACTAAACAGAAAACAATTAACTTGTGGCCACAATGTTATGCCAGAGACATGAGGTGAGATATTTTTTTTTGTACACCAGATCTGGATTTCGGCAATAAATGTCTCTTCAATGATGTAAGGGATCGAAACGGTATTTGGAGGGCCATATCAAATGTAGCCTCATTTTTAGATAGACTCTTGAATTTTAAGACTCAATATAGGATGAACGGATCATATAAACCGAAGGGATATTATGATACATGCCCAAACAAAAACATATAAACGAGTCTAAATTTAAAACTACGTTCAAACCTATGATTGCGTTGGATAAAAACCGCAATTTTTATACGAGTGCATGTAAAACAAGTTTCGTTGTAGAAGGGTCTAAATACAGCACAAATAACATTTTCCAAAAGACCAAAAAAGTGAAGAAGTATATTTAAACAAAGCGCATTTGACTAACAGGTCGAACAACTGATGTTCTTTAACCCTGCTGACTGCCATTGGCGATTGCCAAATACAATTGATCACAAGATGTAACAAAATGGATCTTAATTCAAATTTAATACTAAACAGAAAACAATTAACTTGTGGCCACGATGTTATGCCACAAACATAAGGTGTTAATTTCGTACACCAGATCCGGATTTCGACAATAAATGTCTCTTTAGTGATGTTAGGGATCGAAACGGTATTTGGAAGGCCTACTTTTCAAACGTTCAAACCTATGATTGCGTTGGATAAAAACCGCAATTTTTATACGTGTGCATGTAAAACAAATTTCGTTGTAGAAGGGTCTAAATACAGCACAAACAACATTTTCCAAACGACCAAAAAAGTGAAGAAGTATATTATTGCATCACCGGCGTTTAAAAAAAACCAATCGATATGTATACCTCGTTTTAGCTTTTTTGTTTAATTTGTGAATTTGCAGGTCTTAATATTCATATTAGAAAACCATAATCAATTAAACGCACCTGTTATTTGACCTTTGACCATAGCTTATTATATAAAACTGAAAGAAATCAAATAAAAAAATATTGCTATATTACTAAAAAAGTGTCAATCATTTGTCGAGTATTTATCTTTTATCAAGAAAAAATATATTCACCTAACAATGTTGATATATAAAATATATTCTGGATAAACATACCAGTATCCCAGTTGCCTGCATGCTACTAAAGCATCAATGTTCTGAAAAGAATCGTCGCATACTGTTCCCCATGTTCCGTTCATGTAAACCTCAAGACGTCCGCTATGAATGTTCAATCCGTCGACAATACGCAACTGACCTGCATTTAAGATATAGCATAGTAAAGAAACTGCTTATAGCATTTGATATGCATGTATGTGATGAAAACGGTGTTATCCTACAACAGCTACTTCTCTATGATCTCCATGACAGTATTACCGTTCTACTGAACAGAATAGCGTTGAAATTATCACCATGACTAAGGTTATTTTCTGGATAAATATGTGACAGAAGTTAGGTACATGTAATATGAATTTGATTTTTTAAAACGTGCATTTAATGAATTGCATATGAATTGTTCAGCAAACTATACAAATGACGAGCTTGATATCAGTTCACTCACAGCTACTGTTTGTGTATGTATGTCTCTTAATTGCTTCGTAAAAACATAAAAATGCAGGGCTACATGTTTAGGTTAAAACGAAAGGAACATTATAGGGAAAAGGGTAGATATTTCTTAAATTTTTTGAAAGAGAAGTAAGTGCATGCATTTAAAAGATCGAACAGCTGATGGTTTCATGTGGATACCAACTATTATAGCGATATGTTATGTTACGGACAAAATAACAGGTGATAACGTGATTTTCAGTGGTTGTCGTTTGTTGATGTGTGTTTCTCGTTTCTCGTTTTTTTATATTGAGAAGATCGTTGTTTTTTGTCTTATACACTATTAATTATTTTGGTCCTTTCTAGTTGTCTGTTCGGTGTGAGCCAAGGCTCTGTGGTGAAGTCCGTACTTTGACTTATAATGTTTTACTTTTACAAATTGTGACTTGGATGGAGAGTCGTCTCAATAGCATTCTTACCACATCTTCTTATATATATATTACTTTTTTAAATGCTAGATACAAATATGTTGATTCGAAGTAGACGTAGTAGTTGATATAAAATATAATGTTCTCTGTTATTACTTTGTTATATAAAATTATAATTGAGTTATGATAGAAAATAAGAAACATTAGTATTAATCG
Organism: Mytilus edulis; assembly: GCA_019925275.1. Taxonomy (NCBI): domain Eukaryota; kingdom Metazoa; phylum Mollusca; class Bivalvia; order Mytilida; family Mytilidae; genus Mytilus; species Mytilus edulis. The sequence continues at coordinate 44,180,729 of CM034362.1, forward strand.
TTTTATTCCATTTATTACGTCTTCGAATTTTTCATAAATTTATCATTTACTCTATATATGAAGCCGTGAGATGATTGCTAATGAGACAAAGATGTAGTATAATCAAAATGTCGTAGATGTAAGCAATTCTAACTATCAACGTTTCGTAACGTTAACCATAAAGTCATCTATAAAACGTACAAAAAAAGAGACAATATGTGATGCAACTCCAAAGAGAAACTGACTCGCGCTTGATGACATTCAATAAACGAACAGCAAGTGACAACTATTGCATTACTGGCGTTTAAAAAAACAATCGATATGTATACCTCGTTTTAGCTTTTTTGTTTAATTTGTGAATTTGCAGGTCTTAACATTAAAATTAGAAAAACATAAACAATTAAACGCACCTGTTACTTGGCCTTTGACCATACATATGTTTCTTAAAATTAAGAGAAAACAAAAACGCTGTATCATTGCTCCTGAAATAAAGTAAACATATTTGTTTTTCGTTAATTTTATATATAAATAAGGCTGTTAGTTTTCAGGTTTGAATTGTTAACATTGTCATTTTGGGGCCTATTATAGCTGATTATGCGGTATGAGATTTGCCTATTGTTGAAGGCCGTACGGTTACCTATAGTTGTTAATGTTTGTTTCATTTTATCTCTTTTGGAGAGTTGAATCATTTGCAATCATACCACATCTTTTTTGTTATATTCCATGAATCGATCTTCAACTGATGTATCTCCTTGTCTACGACTACTCCTCAGTAAGCTCTTAACATCTTTTAATGGTCGCAATGTTCAAAAGTACCTAAGAAACTGTTGTATTCTTGACGTAAGAGAAACTTTGTAAGAGCAAAAATGTCTCCTCATTTGAGCATTAAAACCTAGTTGTCATAACATTAAAGAATAGTTAATCCCCAATATCTACCAGTGTTGTCTATGCAAGTTTCCACATACGTGTGAATGCTGTGTAGTGTTCGTTGTCTTCTTTTTTACCTATTTATCACAATAAATGTATGGGAAACGCTACACGTATATTCATTTAAATAATGTGTAGATTTGAGTGCACATATATCTAAACTAATAACGGAAACCCAACAATAGTATGTGTATTGTTGCAATCTTTTTTTTTATCAATTAAACAAATAATAGTGTATTAATAATTCAAACTTTGTTTTTACATTCTCAGAGTCATAAACGGCTAATACAAATATATTATATATGACAACTGAAAAACGAATCATCGATTGAAGTGTTTTATGTACAACTACCGTTAAAAGAATAAGAACATAGTCCAACACGTATGTTATGATTGCGAATTTGAACCGGATAATTTGACAAATACCTATCGAGATTGAAGCGAAGCTGATATTAGTTAAATGCATTTATAATGTAGGCACAAGATTAAGAAAGTGTTTCAAATAAACTTGATGTGTTTGTATATCAGATATTTAAAAACATGTAAAAAATTATGTAAAATAGAGCACATATCTGTAATTATGTACAAAAAATTAGTACAATATATATAAGGATCAACTTGAAGATAAAATAAAATCGTACTGGGTATTATCAACTACATAGTGTGCTAGTGACCAAATACGGTATGTATTATGTCACTAGCACACTATGTAACAAATTTATTTTAACTTCTATCTTAATGTTTGAAATTTAGACTAGTGACATATCAAAATGAGCAAGTCTTCAATACTGTTAGCATTTAGAAGCTGCTTCTATTAATCCTACAAAAACAGATACCAGCAAAAACAACTTGTTAGGTTTAAATGTTTTTTATGAATTTATTTTTATCTTAATCATTAATTTCTTCGACTGTTGAAATCTTAGAAAAATCTCAGTACCGTTTTGTTTTTATAAAAGGACGTAACACCACTACTAACTTTGAATGAAATAAGCCCCGACTCCCTACTTATCTAATATGAAAAATACACGGTCTCCACAAGGGTGCTTTTAACCAATTATAGTCCTAGAAATATATAGGAGGTAAGATAATCTGACATCCAATGCAATACATGTTTTTCCTTTAATGTTTAAATCGTTCGTATATGTCATGGTCATATACGAAATGACATGCGAATTGTTGAGCTTTACTGATAAAACGTGACAATGTAGTTACACTTGACCCTTTTGAAAGTCAACATTGTTTTACTGTATGTAATACAAAATGTGCAATGCAAAACGGAGACTTAGCAATTCATGTTAGTTTGAAAATAATGCCGCGAAAAAAAAACCTTTTCAATAGATTGATTTTTGTGAAAAACAGATATTAAAGAAGCAACCATTTATATATACTTGAACTAAAATTTTCAGACTCCATTTTAGAAATACTTTTAACAGTCAAACGATGAACTGACAAACTGTTATATGGTTAAAGATAATAACCAGCAACAGTATACCCGGTACACTACAAGAGCGCAAATTGTAATTGTATCTCGATGACCTTTGTTGAATTTGCGTTGCTTGTGGTTATATCAGTCAAGGCCGTGTTCATAATAACATAGTGTGATTTAAAAACTAAATATGTGAACTTAACTTTAGCAAGTACCCATTTAAACAAAATCAATGTATACATGCACTTTTAATAGTTCTGAAGTATTTGTTTCGTTTCGTAGTTTACAGGTACCCCTCTATTTTGGCCCTTTTCTATTTTTGATATTTTAATCAAAAATTTAAAAAGTCAAACTTTCAAAAAGCTAAATAATAAAAACTGCACGTTAAGTATACTATTTTTTTGAAATTTGATCAGATATCTTAAAGTATCAAATATAAAAATGTTATTTAGAATTTGAAAAAAAAGCTATTTGGTGATAATTTCAAAATTTTTCTTAATTTGTAATTTTCATATATTAAATCTTTGAGGAAATTTCCAAATTCATATTTTTTTTTTTTAATTTTGAATAAATCAGTGTAACACGTGCGTAAACAGGCTGATGTGTAGCGATTCAAAGTTGAAGATTACACACATTTAAATCAACTGGTTGAAATATTTACATTTCGACGATAGATATGGTGATCGATATAAGTTTTGTATATGCTTATAGAAATAAATTAGAAGGAAAACATTCGTGTCTGAACATGAATGCAGTATAACTGTATGTATGGGTAAATTAATGTGAATCTTCCCTTTACTGGTGAACTTTGGTTTGCTAGTGAATATTTTAAGTTAATTTCTGAACGCTCTATCGATTTTTATTAATTTTGATCTATTTCCGGCAAGTATATATTCCGCATATCTTATCTATCTAAATACTCTAAAATCTGTTATTGTATTTCCTTCTATTTATAACGCATTCATGATTTAAAAACGTAGATTATCTACGTCATAGGTACACACAGAGATAGGTTTACAATTTAAATGTATACCACATTTCAACCTTTGTATTTCGCTTCAGGCAATTTAATATAGCATAACATTTTAAATCAGATATATATCACTTGTTTTTCTATTCATTTGATGTGTTGGAAATTTTGGTTTTAAAATTTTCCAAGGAGTTCTATGTTTTTGTTATTCAACTTTTTTATGGGTTGTTATTTCGAAATGCATATGCGACATAAAACAGCAGATATATAAAAAGCGATCGTCGATGTTAATGTCCATACATAAAACATATATATTATACCAATACATATCAAACAACTGCTGAATCACTGTTTGGTTGTAAAATGATACAGAATGCTCTGAATGATTTTAAAACTCCTATTTTAAATATTTGTTAAATGATCTAAATTAAGAAATGCTATATGAAATATTTGTACAAGACGCTTTCAAACATAAAACAAAATCTTACTAGTTAGTTTTTCGCCCAATGCACCAAAAGTGTATCCTTAAATTCCAGATTCCTTTAAATTATGCAATGACGCATACTAAATTCAACGCGGATGATTGAACAGAACATTTTCATACCTGACCATTTAGTTAAATGTGTATGTATACCCTTTTAAAAATCAACATTGTTTTTTAAGACGAGGACTAATAATTGCATTAATTATCTATTCAAATCAGAGCTGTAGCTATTTATCTAGGTTTAAACGAATTTGCTGTTTGAAAAACAGTTATTATGTTTAAAAAAAAATTAAATATGAGATCTATTATTTATTAATAAAGCGAGCAACCATCTTTAAAAAGTACTATATAATGTATATGCATGTGTTCATAAAAAGAAAGCTGTCCTGGCATGTTTATATTTTAAAAACTTGTCTCAATTTAAAAAAAAAAGAGTTTAACATATAAGTTGAAAACATACAGTGTAATAATTTTTTTAATTTCAGATAACTTTTAACAAGTTATACTCGTCATACTAGAAGAATGAGCAATGAATATAATACTGATTTGTTTGTTTGAGATTTTATTGCTTGTGATATTCAGTTCTCTGCAAAATATACTAGCCATCTGAATGAATGTGATTGAAAACTGAAATAAATTGCATACATTTTAAACGGTAAGTGGATATTGAAAAATAGGAATAGGTCACGACTTTGCTATGCATCGACCAATCATAAAAGGGCTCTAAGTGATGCTTCGATGACATTTCCATGTAGACCTTCATCCCCAGCTCAACGTCAACGGAAATTTCAAACTACGGGTATACCCAATAAACCAGATACCATGCCCAATATTGGTTTGATGTGTTTGACCTTTTAATGTTGACATTGATAGGGTACTTTCCGTTTTAAATTTACCTATGATTCCGGTTTTTTATTTTTGTTGAAGTAATTTAATGTAGGACAGGTTTATAATCTGTGTGTACATTCGTTATTATACTGTGATTCCCGACTAGCGGTAGGTTATATTCAACCCCTCTGTATCAGTTAAGAGTAGGCCCAAACATCTTGAAAAGTATCATGTCTAAGACCAGTCGTGCTAAGAGTGACTTGCAAGAACGACGTCATCCTGTGCCCTTTTAAAGGAGTGGAGAATAATAGCTCAGGCCTTAGAGATTCCAGAACAAAAGAAAGGTGTTGCTTGCTGACGCCGCTCTTGAAGGTTATCCCGTAAATCTCGAGCACTACAAATGAGGGGGTTTGGTTTAAGGTCATGGCTCCATGTCGATCTATAATATATATATATTTAGTAAAACAAACGTTAAACGAACTTTGTTAGAACATGAGACTATTGTTGTCAATCTTGAAACTGTAGCCTTACATCTCTTCTAAGCTGAAACCACTGCCACTACGATTTCTCTACAAATTTGATACGATGTATCTACGGCTATACGACTCTACAAGCTCGCCACGTAACTTTGAGCACGTTCATAAGTGTCGCAGCTTTTTTACTCCCCAACAAGCTTAATGCTAATGCGGTTCCCAAACAAATTGTGCGAAAGCTAAAATTGTGATTGACTTGAAAGCCTTCAATCGCAAGTATTGCATGCATATAGACGTGACAAGTTTAAAATACAAATCATTGCAACATAAATATAATACAGGCCCAATAAAATAGAAAGGCCTGCAATTACACGTAAACTTGATATAGTCAATTGAAAATGAGGACATATTGGAAGGAAATATGCATTTGACCTTTCTGCATGCTACCTTCAAAACCGTATGACAGTTGTAACAATCAATGTGCAGCTTGGTACTAATTCAAACTGTGAATCCAATTTAATGTTTAAATACGAAACACATGTTTGCCATTAACTTCGTTTCAAAGCGAATTAACCACCTTCCATTATAAGGAAATTGTAGTAAACCAGAGTAACGAATTCTGCTGAAATTTGTGTATTTTTTCTTTTGTTAGTGAAACTATTAAATATGGTTTATTATTTATTGAGCCATAATTGTTACAATCGATTTGTTTAGTTTTGACATAGATGAAAACTGATATAAGTTTAACAGAAAATCATATGGTGATTATTCATTAAAAGTCCAACTACCCTTTCAGAACTTGTATTAATGTATGCAAACAACTAAAAACGCACGAAAACAAAAACATGTTTTGTTTAATACGATATGACTTAATCGATTGATGTACAAATTTTAAAGATAATCTCAATACTATAAATATAACTATACAATTGTTTTCTAAATCTTACCTGCCCGTCTCATATCTTTTACAGCAAATACGTATTTCACATTCACAATTCGTTATGCATAGACATGTTTGAATGCAATGTGGAAGATGAAAGTGTGTATTACAGAAAAACCATTTAAACTGGTATTGTAATACCTTCTAAAAATAAACGGGGTCTGTAAAGACGCAGAAACATAAGTGCAGAAACTAACAATAGATAAACAATTTGTAGATATTGTGTAATTTTAAAATGACGTAATAATCATTTACACTATTATTTGACTAATTTCAATTTGAGAACAAGTGGTGATGTGTTTCCGTTAAGAAGAAAAAAACAAAAGAGAACTATAATGTACAATTAAATTTTATATTTGGCTAAAATGAATAAAATATTAAACAGTTTAAATTGTTTATATTAAAAATGCAAGATCATTCACATTAATGTCAACGTAATGCTTTAATACGACACTTTAAACGCTAAATATATGACCGATAAAACATTAAATAACCTACCAAACACCGGTACACAAAGGTAGTGTATACCACTAATGGAGAAATAATTAGGAATAGACCTTCGTTATTAAAATAAAATTTAAAAAAAAAACAGTTTAACTGTCATTATAGGACAACATAAAATTAATCTCTTTGGTAAATTTCAGACTTACGATTTTGAATATATTAAGTTAACCTTTGGGTTTTAATTTCGGTTTTAAGTCATTTTAATTGATGTCCCGAAGTATATATTTCAAATGTTCGTTGTCGTGCTCTTTGGACTGGAATATGTCACTTTTATTTTCAATTCATCTAGTGTCATTGTTTAATAAGCAAAAACTGACCGAATGCTTTTGATATATGATTTCGGAATTTCTTTTGTGAAATCTTTTTTTTTCAAATTAAGATATCGAAAACAACTGTCCAGTCGTTATATGATATATCTCGATTTCGAAACACTACACCGACACAGTACAAATATAGACCAAGAAACTTGGTAAATCTACATTTCGCATGTAGTATCCCTAATAGTAATACACACCAATATCCAAGCATGCTACTTCTGCATCAACATTATCAAATTGATTATCATATACGGATTTCCCATTCACCTTTGTATTTAATTTCTAGTTGTCCTTGATTCTCAACGAAACCCTCTGTAATACGCAATGCTCCTGCAAAGCAGTATAATTTACAATATACAGATGGTGTATGATTTCATTTATAGAGGGTTACAACTAATACATAGATTAGGTTACAGAGGAGTTGATAATTGTGAGATTGAATCATTCCATCATTAATTTTACGACCGCAATCACGAGTTGGTTTACCGTTATTGAATATCTGTTTCACAGATGAAACATGTTTATGTTCTCTAAGTCAAAGCTTCAATCTCGTCATTTTTTTCCTAACGCAACGTCCAGAATTAGTCTTATTACTTACACTAGCAACACGACGGGTAGAGCAGTATCTGCCCACCTTTCCGAAGGACTTGTGATGACCTCAAAATCGTGGTTGGGTCCATGTTGCTCACTCTTTAGTTATCTATGTTGTGTTTTGTGTACCTATTTCTATCTGTTGGTCTAAAATCTAAGTCTTAGTCTAAGTTCTAGGATGTGGGGTTTTTAGTTTATTTTCAACTGATGAGTTTGAAGGTCTCCGTGGTATCTTTTGCACTCTTTTCTGTGTTCGAACTACATAATAAGTATATTAACAAGCATGCTTCTCTTATTATGTTTACGCTATAAAATCTCTTTGTTTAGTAATTATTATGTATTTAAATAGCCCATCCGAGCTCACCCATGAGAATGTATGTTAGGCCCGGTGTTTCTGCCGTGTTTGGGGAAAAGATCTTCATCAGTGGTCGACTCAATAAGTTGTATATTGGCGTATTATTTATGTTTTTTGTTTTATTTCGTATATTATATTGGACCATACACCGGTTGTCTTTGAATAACATATTAGTTAATTATGATTTATTTTTTGTGAGATCAGTATCATATTGTGTTGTGAAAGGTTGAGCAAACTATACCCACTAATGCTTTGATAATAGTTCTTGTAAATTTGTATGTCTTTTATAAGCTATAATAGGCTGGCGATTAAATATGTTCAAACAATTAGGGTTTAATGAAATAAGGTTCCAGTGTTTTGTAATTATATTTTTCAGTTTCTGTATAGATGGGTTGAATTTTGTTAACATAACTAGTGGTTGTTCCCGTTTCGTTTGGCGTTGTATAAGCAGGTCTTTCCTTTCTATATTTTGTGTTTGATTAAAAATTTCGTTGATTTCAGATATTTTATATCCTCGTTTGAGGAGACTTGTTTTAAAAGCTTCTAACTGTTTTTTAAGTTCAGTTTTGCTACTGGTGTTTCTGATGTATCTCAATACTTCACCCTTGATAAATCCTTTGAAAACACTTTTCGGGTGTGAGCTGTATCTGTGTAGATATTGAAATGGTTCAGTTGGCTTGAAATAGGTTTTAATGTCTAGTATGCCTTCGTTAAAGAATCTTTCTCCTTTATATATGACAGTGTCCAAGAATATTGTTTCATTACGGGAAAATTCGTAGGTGAACTTCAAGTGCGGATATGTAGTATTAGCTATTGTAAATAGTTCGTGTATTTCTTCTATAGGCCCGGAATATATAATCAAGCCAGTACACACATGTTTGAGGTGTAGGTCAGAGCACCTGACCCTGGAGACGGGATTGCGGACTTGGCATCCACTGAGACAGGTTTCTAAAGAATTATGGTCGATTATATCGTTTTATCTCTAGTTGTTCCTGGCCGGCCTTGACCGTCTATGAAGGGATGCATTTAGTCGGAAGTTTGGTTTTGGTGTATTTAGGATAATACGTACATTTGAATTGTATGATGTTTGAATATGCATTGTAATTAAGTCTTTCCACTTTTCCGTGGAAAGACCTATTGGATTTCTTCTGATTATTAGGTCTTTCCACTTTTCCGTGGAAAGACCTATTGGATTTCTTCTGGTAATTTTTTTTTTTCCGCCTTATTTTTTTTCTTCGCTGTTTTTTTGTTTCGCAAGATGTAGCTTTGATATTTAGAATATGATATCGAACAGTTAATACGCTTTTGAAACCAACTCTGCTTAACCGAATACTTTCCCAATTAAGAGTTATCTCCCCGAACACTGTTTGTCTTGTTATCTCAAAGGCTTCGCAACCGTATAAGAAACCGCCAAATTTATTTTTCCAAATTGCTCGTTATATCCTCAGGATGTTCTGTTTTATTTTGACCGAAGCCTTATATAGATTCCATATGAGAGTTATCCCCCCTTTTATGTTTGATATAAGAAATAACATTTCTAACTGGTAAACCATAAAAAGTGATAGAGACCTAGGATCTTTTGATTTGAGATCCTTGGTCCAAAAAAATGAAAATGAGGTCAAGGTCATAGGTCAAGGTCATATTATAAATTTTGATTTTGGCTTATTTTCATTTATTTTCAAAAGCCATATAACTTATCGACAAATTATTTTTACTAAATTATTAGTTGCGACATGTAGTAACACGTAAATTTTAGTCGAAAGAGTACGTAGACATTTTTTTTTCAGTTTTGCCCCCTTTTATATCTAATATTAGTTGTAAGGTAATACAACTCATTAACAATATATAGTAGAGGCCTATAGTCTAATGATTTGAGGTCCTTGGTTGATGACCTCGAAATTGAGCTCAAGGTCATAGGTAAATGTAACGTTCTAGATTTTGACCTTTGCTTTTACCTCATATGCATACATGATCAAGACATGGGACTTTTTATATTAGGTTGCAAGCAATGTGATCTAGAAAAAGACAACCGGAAGTGACCTTTTGTAAACCGGAAGTAATTATATTTTGTACTTAATTCATGAAAAAGTATATAGAACCATATATTTTTGAATCAGTGTCAAGTAAACATTCAAAATTACCGGAAGTAACATATTTTAAACCGGAAGTAAAAAATTATCTCCCTTATTTATATCTTTTTGTATAGAAACCATATACTTTTGGAATAAGCGTTCAATAAGCTGTCATTTGACGCTAAAATGGACATTTAAAACCAAATTTTAATATTTTCATATAAAAAAGGTCTAAACTGGTGGAAAGACCATCAATGGTTTTCTGAACAATTGGTTTTTAATTGTATTAATGATGATAATAATATTTGTAAATATTTATAATACAATCTGGCGTCCATCGAGCATGACGGGCTGTTGGCAAACTAAGATTATGTTTGCATTGTTTATATTTGCCACGAGTATGTAGTTAAGTATGGCTCCACCTAAGAATCATGCAGAGGGTGATACAGTGATAGTTCTCAAATTGACTTTTTTGGGCTTCATATATTCTATTTTTATAAGAAACTAAAAAAAATAACTATTACACATGTGTTGTACATTTGGTTGCTATGGTTACGATGGCACCATAACAACCCTTTGATTTCAGTCCTAAAATCTTAAAAATTTCTGTTTTTCATCACAATTTTTTTTATAAACTGCTAATTAATTTCGATAAAACAAATATATGTTATCATAGTTCCTCATTTGTTCTAAAAATTAAAGTTGATAAACAGAAGTTGCAACTATGGTAACTCTTGTTTCCATAGCAACCAATTGTTGCAGTTTTTCATTTTCTTAAAAGGAGTCAAAATTATGTTTTTCAAATTCTATTTTCTTCCAAGAGCAGGGTCCTTTGGATAACCTGTTTGTTTGCATTTGTTCATTGGACCTTTGTCTATAACATAAAAAATAATTGTTTGTAGCCTACTTTCGATTTTTCAGAAAAAAAAGTTTTTTTTGTCTCATTTTTTTTTTCTGACAATAAGCTAAATTATTTTCATGTGTTTATAGCACAATTCATTTGATTGTGTCTTTTTAGCTTGTATAACACCTAAATATTGAAACAAAGTAAAGAAAACAGTTACTTATTTATCATTATCCTCAAATCAAACTACCAGTTTCCATGGAAACAGAACACACCAGTTTTGAGAATTACACATTTTTGATAAATGTATGCTTTATAATGATGAAATTTTAATCAAGCATTTTTTTTTTTTTTTTTCTCCATTGCAACATCAAATTAATCAAAATAATGAAATAAAGGAAATTTGGTCGTCATGGAGACAAATGCCTACATTTACAAAATCTTCGTTTAAAATCACTTAAACAATATTTGTTCAAACTATCATCTTCTGTACAAAATCTTTGTAAGTAGCAAAAATATTAAATATTGATGCTATACTTTAATCTTTCAAACAACCCTTGGAAGATATTTGCCCCCCCCCCCCTTCCTGGCAGTTAAGCTCTATATTTCATCAATGAAAGCTTTTCAGATATGTTTGTAGTGCAAGAAATAGCCTTTAAATCATTAAAAAATGAACTTATTCCTTAATTTTTTCTAGATAATTCAATGTGCAATTTTGACAAGAAAAGAAGGGTATGAACCCTATCAATATAGTACAAATGTAGTAATGGTTCAAAATAAAGCTCAACACTGTTTTTAAAAAGGACAACAAACTGGTTGCTCTATAGGATCAGAATACACATGTTTCTCATAAACTAAACATCTTTTAAAGATCCATGACAATGAGCCATTGGGGTCAAGGTCAGACAGACATGGACACCCTACAATTGTTCACTTCAGTACACTAAAGTAGTGTTATCTTGTTTTGCTTATGATAATTGAAAAACATACCAAAACACAAAACTTACATTGACCAATGAATCATGAAAATGAGGTCAAGAGCAGATAAAACTACCTGGTAGGTATATTTTTTATGGTTTTGTTTAAACATTAAAATGTTGTCAAGGAAAAGGGATACCTGACAGAAGGAAACTTGTTAGCATAAGATATCTGCATAAAAGGTTTGAAGCATCTATGTCTTCTCCCCTCTAAAATATAAAGCTTAATACAAACAGTTTACACTGCTGCAGCCAGATAGTAATCAGTAAATCTTTAAGTCTCCCATATATAGAGCTCTATTTTCACAGTCAATACAAAAATCAGTTAGCATTATTTTCTTTATAATTCTATAAAATTTTTGTTTTTACAAACAGTCAATCAAGTCTTTTCCTTTAAAGATGCAGACACACACAAGTTAATTCGGTCCCTTCTAAACAAACCACTTGAAGCATTAGGGCAAAAATTGTATGGCCCAGTCCTTAATGTCAGATCAAAACTTCTTCAAGCTATAATTCATCCAAAAGGGTAGTATGTCCACTGTCGTATTGATATCTTATAAAATGCTGCTTCCAAGACATTATATGTGACTGTGATAGCTCTCTGTCTGTTATGTAACTCAATATGTAGTTCCTCTAGAAAATCTACAAAACAGAAATGAAAATATTATAATACATGCAAATTAATAATGGTACATGTATGATCATGTTTAAAATAATTGTAAGAATAAAAGTAATAGAAATCAAATGTCGTACTTACATTTTATAAATGCCTGTTTACTCAATAAGCATGTGACACCAAAACTTGAAACCGTTGAATTTAGTTTAATTGCTTTGGGAGAGGAAAAAGTGAAAGTAGACAGTCAGCAGTTATGAATAGATTTGATAAATAGTAAAAAAATCTATATTTATCTGATCCAAGTTTTCAAAAAAAAAAATTGACTCTTTAAAGTGTTGTTGTAATATACAATGTATATGCGTTACCTATTGTGATGTATTTCATTGTTATAACACAAATCATTGTAATCATTGTATGAAATTTAAAACCGGTAAGGGTCCATAATTGGATTAATAAAGTATTCTTTAATATTCTTATTCTTATTACCGGTAGTATTTTAAGTTCTGCTCATTTTTCATTTATTGACAAACCTCAGGCGTATAGAAATCAAAAGGATCAGTACTAGTTCATTTGAAAAAAAAAGCTTTAAAGATAAGAACAAGAGAACAAAAGTGGCACAATCTACTAACAGTTCTCTATTCATGCTATTTGTATGTTTGAACAACTAATTTGTCTAATATAAGAATATCTTTAAAAAATATTTTCTATTGGTTAATTACCATGTATACAATGTATCACTTACTTCATGGTTTAGATTTCTGCTCCAGTAACTTTAAATGACACTGGATGACTGGTAGAAGGTACCTTAAAAGCAGATTAATAATAAATATACATATGATTTTTAAATTAAGCTAAACAAAAACAAAAAATATAGAATATGGAGTTCAGTATGGCTTTCATTATCACTGAACTAGAATATATATTTGTTTAGGGGCCAGTTGAAGGACATCTCTTGATGCGGGAATTTCTCACTGCATTGAAGACCTACTGGTGACCTTCTGTCTGTTCTATTGTGGGTCTATGGTCAACACATTCTCCATTTCCATTCTCAATTTTAACCTGCATACCTTTTCTCAAAACATATTTTTGTATATATATTGCCTTATGTTCTTATGTTGTACTGTTATACCACTGTCCCAGGTTAGGGGAGGGTTGGGATCCCACTAACATGTTTAACCCCGCCACATTATTTATAGATGTGCCTGTCCCAAGTCAGGAGCCTGTAATTCAGTGGTTGTCGTTCGTGTATGTGTTACATATTTTTTTTTGGTTAATTTTTTTATATAAATAAGGATTTTAGTTTTCTAGTTTGAATTGTTTTACATTGTCTTATCGGGGCCTTTTATAGCGGACTATGCGGTATGGGCTCTGCTCAATGTTGAAGGTCATACGGTGACCTATATTTGTTAATGTCTGTGTCATTTTGGTCTCTTGTGGACAGTTGTCTCATTGGTAATCATACCACATCTCCTTTTTTATATTAGGAATCGAAAAAAAAGTGAAATACAAATGCAATTCCAAGATTCCTAAAAGTGAGTCCGGCAACAGTAATTATAAAGAGTAATATAGAGTCAGTGATGTCCACTGTGATATGTTACAAACAAAAATACAGTAAAACCAATGTATGTATAAATTCAGTTGCTCACTCTGACATATTAAGAAAAATAGTTTCACAATGCAAAGGCATCATGACATAGTAATCAAGATATTTAAGATTTCTGAAAGTTTCTTGCAATATTAATCCAAGTCCTGGTCTTTCATCGTCTTTGTGGAATTGCATTCATAAGTTCCCAAAATACAACTACATGAACATGTAAATGGCAAAAAAAATATAACATAAACGAAAACAAGAAAGCACACAAATTACACACTTAAATTGACATATAAATCCTTAAAACATGTTAAAAGCAGCCTTAAAAGTCTGTAATACATATAATTCAGTGCATGTGGTTGTCCTTTGTTCATATTGTTTATGTACATATGTACATGTACTAACTAAATGTTGTATATATATATATACATGTACATGTATCATTACGGCATTTGTTTTTTATATAAAAAAAAAATGGATAATAATCAGACCGATTAAGAGTTTTCTGTTTGGAATGCTTTACATTTGTTATTTCTGGGTTATTTAGATCTTACTATACTGTATGGATTACTTCATGGTTAAAGGATGTATAGTGGTAATGACAGTATCATAGAAAGTATGCGACTATCAATTGATCTCTAGCATGTCTACCTGTTACATCATGTACATGTAGCATGGTAATAAAGAATGCTTTCATTGCTATCGGTTCCGTTCGCCCTAATTACATGTTAACCCTGGGTTCAGTCGCCCATACATGTAGAGTCTGTTCGCCCTACTAGAAACATAATATTGAGAGCATTGAAGTTGAATAAAGATATTTTTATTCTTTAAATTTATGAAAACTGTATCATGGAAATATTTAAAAGCTGATGGCTTGTTTTTTTATCAATTATTGATCAATGACATAACAAATCAAAGGGAAAATAAAAAATTGGTTTCGGCTATACATGTACAAATATTAGGGTAACCTTTCCCTCAACAAAATTTCAACATATACTGTTCACATAATAGTCATAATAAACAAAGAAACAAGAAAACATTTTGGAAAAAAAAATCAGGGCGAATGGACCCTGGGCAAACAGGTACTAGGGTGAACGTGAATCAGGGCGAACAGCAATCATTCCGAATCATCCTATTTGAATATTTCAAATATTTAGGTTTATTTAATATTAATAAAATCAAAATTAATAATTCAACTAAACAGGCTAACTGTCATGACTCCATGTCTAGCATTTCACTGGCACCAGCAGCTTGAAAGCTATTGGTCACATACATGTACATACTAAATTGAGTCATACCCCCTCCCCCTTTCCAAAAAATAAAAATATCCTATTTTATGAATGTACTTTTATTCCACATTTAATAAAGAAAAAGTAATCATGTTGTTAAACCTACCACTTTCAACTGGGAGAAGTATTTTGTATTCCTTCAGGCTCCTTTGGCTATGAAAAGGCCTCTGACTGTCTGTATTTTGTCTTCATCCTCATGTCAACGAGGGGTTGTCTCACAAAACATGTCCAACTTAACCCCTGAAACCAGGGACTGCCTGAATGATATGTAAATCGCACGAGAATTCAGTAAAATCGCAAATAAATAATGGTTTGGCGGGATTAAGTTTGACTTTCTATATAAAAGGATGCATAGATTTTGTATGTCAGATGACAATTTGACAGCACAAGTGGATGTATGCAAACCCGGAGGTATGTACCTTTCATTATTTACCATCTATGTTTTCAAAAAAGTAATACTATTTGTTTTGTTGAAAATTTTTACACAGCCGTCTTCTTCTCATAGTCATCCGCCATTTTGAAACAAATGTTGGTGCACATGATCACTTATTCAGCGAATAGAATTTGATCTTGCAATATGATCGTGATCCTAAGAAAAACATATGGATCACCATAAGCGCTATAATTTACATAGTAATCTTTTTTTCCAAATGTGATATAAATGCTTTTAACAGTTGAAACAGCGTGTTTTTAAAGTTCAATACGTTTACCTTTTTTGTTAAGAATGAGGAAAATGATATAATTTACAGTATCGAATAGATATATATTGCAATCACTTAAGGATTTTAATTAATAAAGTAAAACATCATTCCTGTTCAATTTTTAATTATTTGAAAATTTACAGATGTCATCAAAAAGGAAAAAAAAGTGCAGCTGTAAAAGTCATGAAGATTATATGAAGAATGGAGTAGTCGGAAATATCATCAGACTTGACGCTAAAAAAGTTAGAAAGGCAGTCAAAGATGAACTTAAGAAACGCGGAGACATTTTCGAACACTCTACATTTCTATGTACAGGTTGTATTCAGTACTGCACTGATAATTTTCTAGACCAGACACCAATAAAAAAGACAAGAGAAGACATGGAGAAAAAGGTAGAGGAGATAGTGTCAGCAATTGATAGTGGACGCCTATCGGTAGAGGAGATGGCGCGTATAGCTTACGCACTTGGACAGTCAGTTTCCAGAGATGTGTTGATAGACTCGAGAACTATATCTCCAGAATATAAAGATGACCAAGTGTTGCAAACTTTTGATGTATCAGGTAACAATACATTATTCAGTGTTTAATAGTAGCTTGGATCGCTAAACAGCTTAACATATGATCGCGGTACAGTTATATTTATTTTATAATGCAAATGTTAAGACATGATGGCAATCAATGTTCAAAACTTTATAATCAAATAAAGTATAATATCAAATTTATTGTATTGCATTTATATTTTATCATATCTTTTTTTAGCCGGATATATATACATTATTGACATTACGGATGTCATTACATTTCACATTTTTTTTTATCTTCCTTTCTATTGACAAAAAAATGTATTTCCATAATTATTCTATAGAAACACTCATTATTCTTTCAGACTGGATTTCTAAGCGGAACCAACCCATACTGAATTTTTTTAAAGAGTATCCAACATGAAATGAAAGAAACTGAAAAGAACAACCTAAAGATTTTGAAATGTATTGAAAACATATACTACCTCAGAAACACCCAGTTTATATCACCGTTAGCTTTCGCACAGAATCTTCTTACCTACTACAAAACTGGGAGTAAAAATGCAGCCCTCCTCAACTGTCCAGGAGTTCCATGTGGTAGTTATACAACGCTACAAAACTGGATTAAAGACCACAGTAGAGAGGCGGTAAAGTGTCCAGAAAGAACAGATGTAGTTACATTTTTTGACAATAACCAGGTACACTTTTAAATTTGTTTTCATTATTATATACATTTTGTCCAAAACATGCATGAAATAATTGTCACTGGACATGATTCAATAAACAATCAATCTCATTTTACATTATCACAAAACATTCAGTTTGTATTAACATGGTGTTTTGGTATTTTGGTTGAGTTGAATTGCAGTTTTAATTTATTTTTTCTAATATACAATGTAGTTGTAGTACTGTAAATTAAAAATCCCACGTTTTCTAAAAAAATTAAAAGTTTCAAAAATATACTGAACAAAGAAAAGGTTTGTCGTTTGATATACATTGTTGCTAGTTTTGCCTTATTTTGAAACCAACCGTTATATTCCAGGTTCTACAACGTAAGTGGAGAGTAGTAACAAACTTTAAATCCTTCACCAGTGTCATAACAACTCTTATCCATGTGGTACCGGACATACAAGAAAATGTTGTATGATTGTCAGTTACAGACAAATCTCACCCGAGACTTATTGATGAAGACTCTATCAACAGTAACAAATCCCAATATCGCATTGCAAGTTATTATAATAAAAAGCATGACATGTTTAATACACGCATATTATTATTAAAAATACAAAAAAATTAAAAAAGGCATGACCAATAGTTTTCAATATGTTTGAAGATGGTATATTTTGTGTATTAGGAACTTGTATTAAATTTTTTTTCTTTTTCAGATCATCACAAAACATGGCAAATTTTACAGATTTTTATGTTTGCTATGGCACAGGAACTGTTGCAGCCTTACTGCAGACTTGAAGTGTTGTCTTGTAGAACACCAACTGTGGAAGGTTTTTATTTGTGGCTATCAAAAGTTTCCAATCCAAATTTCAAATTCATGTCAGACGTGGTTTTTACCAGCTGTCTCGCACTCCATGTTTTAAGGGCTGGAACCAGGCGTAACAACTCTACAGCTATCCAAGCTGGAAAGTTTAAATTTTCGCCACTTTTCTTTGGTCTCAATATGCCCTTTTACATGGAGACATTTATTAGAGATTCATTTGTAAGATTACAATGTCCGCATGATATACTTCATTGAGAAAAATGAATCTTACAGTGTCAGTGGAAACGAATCAAAGGGAGAAGGTGGATATTTCGTGCTAGAAAACTTTAATCGCAAAACAAAGATGTGCATACCAGCAGGTCTTCCAGACAAACCAAAGTGGCTGCAAGTGTGCAGAAATATTGACAGATTGGAAAAGGTTTTTTTAAATAAAAAAATAATACGCATTTCATTCAAAAAATAAAATTTATTCAATTAAAGTTATGTGTTTTGGTCAGTGGTACCTTATTTTACTAAGGGGTGCCTTGGTTTTTACACCAATGCCAATGCACTTGGCATGCACCCAATAATTACACGGCTCTTTGGAAGAACAGCCTACCCACATGGCTCTAGAATCTAGCTGCCCTTCCCCACATATTCTGCACTTATCCGGCTGTACTTCATATAATTCTTGAAAGTATGAACTTGCAGTTTGTGTCTCCTGTTCACAAGATGTTTTGGGAACAGGAGAAAATGATGGTGTTCCTTGATTATTTTCAGCAGTGTCTACTGTCAAAATCTGTAAAAAAAATGTCAATAAAATTGAATAAAGAAAGTGTGGAATAAAAAGTATCTTTTCGAAGAATGTTATCATAGTAAAAGTTAATTATAACCATTGATCCGTACCTTGACCTATAATGGTTAACTTTTATAAATTGTTACTTCGTTGGAGAATTGTCTGATGGGCACTCGTACCACATCTTTATATATCTATCTACATATAAGAAAATTTTAAACAACCAATAACAAATCTCTAAAACAGTATAATAAAAAAAAAACATTTCATATACCCAGATTTTTTTTTGGTGCATTGACTTCTGATGAATGGCAATAAAATTAAACGGTTAAGTAACTCTGCTGTTGCTGCTACAGTTGCATTGATACTGTTCTCTATAGCACCAAACCCCTCAGTCTGGTGCTTATAGACATTCCCCCCTGGCGCTTGTATGGTTAGGCTATACTCGGCCCCTGTGGACTCTTCTATATCATATGCCTATAAAATAAACACAAATAATACTACTTTTTGTTTCTTGGAAAATAATAATTTAATCTTGGATAATATATTGCATCTTCCACGTATAATAAAAAAAAATGTTTTTTTCAGGTACATGATCATCTACATTCTATATTGAACATCAAAGAATCTGATGATGACTACACATTTTCATATGACATCAGTAAGGAAATATTTGACTTTCGTTGTTTAGTCAGACAAAGCAAGTATCTTGCATACCATTCCAGGTTGAAGAACATAAAACATTAAGTGGAAAAAACCTTGACCACGACCTTGTTAATTTTATGGAAAAATGCAAACAAAATAGAGGTCAACATTTGACAAAGGTGGTTGAAAATGATCTTGCAACAAAACAGAAACTGTGTCCAGTGTTTATATTTCCATCTGATAGAGCAGACTTTTTTGATGTTGAAAAACAAACTAAAGCCAAAATTATTGATATTATAAACAAAGATCTCGAAAATCTTGATGAAACTTCGTATTATGAGAAATGGAAGAAAATTCGAAACAAGAACAAAACCATTATTCTGACGTTTTTCAAAGAGATCCAGGACTTGGAAACTGTATAAAACCATTTGCAATGCATTATGACTTTATCTAAACATACTTTATTAAAAAC
This sequence comes from Mytilus edulis, assembly GCA_019925275.1. NCBI lineage: Eukaryota > Metazoa > Mollusca > Bivalvia > Mytilida > Mytilidae > Mytilus > Mytilus edulis. The sequence continues at coordinate 44,200,518 of CM034362.1, forward strand.
AGTGTCTTTTCTCCTAGAGAATGTTTTATTTACAGCTCTTTTTGCTGTCAGTCTTCTCAACGGTCTGCTTGTAATTCTTTGGATGGAGATTATACTTTTTTTCCCATTCTTTGTTATCTTTGTCTACGATAAATATGATAAAAGAGTTTGACATTTTTGTGGGGTGAAGTATTTGTCTTACTAATACACGGCACTATATTGGATTGAAACAAATAGGCCAATTTTCTACATGTAAAATATAATAAATGGTATGAACATCGCAAACATGTGGCCTAAATATTTCAAAATCAGACCTAATAAAAAAATTTAGCGTTCTTTGATTGACAATATAATATATATTTATAAGTTTCTACCATGATTAAAGTAGTTGTTTTGTTGGTTTTTTAATTCATCAATTATGAAACCAATCTTAATTGTTTTTTGTTACATAGAAATTTATTAAAGTAACGTAGATTTGGATTTGTCAACGGTCTTGTTGTATTTAAAGCCAAAACTCATAAGTTTTAAGTAAATGTGCGTTCCATATTTATAGAAGAATTTTTGTTGAAGTAGCGTAATTTTGATTGGTTAATTTAATCTCCTGACCTTGCAACTCAACAACATGGTGGATATGGAAGTGCATAGTCAGTCCACGAAGTGATGTTTTGAAAAAATAGGATATTTTCATTATTTTAATGATAAGGTATCATGAACACGAACATCTGTTAAGGGTAAGCAATGTAAGCAGCCTGATTATGTGTTATCCAGACAACTAATTAAGACATATTTATGATAAATGTAACAGGAAAGTTCTAAGGTACTCACTATTTGATGCGTTTCTTCTGATGTTATCAATGAAATGACACGATTCGCATCTGTCCCCAGATTCGCGGGTTTTTATGAACCTGTTTTACGGGTTTGTCCCTACATTTGGGGGTATCCCGGGAAAGTGGGGTTGTTCCCAACCTGTTCATCATTATGTCAAGTTTCCATTTGTAACTTTTAATTACCCTATTGAAACTCTATACCAAGTTTGTAACAGGATGGTGTATAAACTCTGAGTGAAATGTAAGTAGTAAACATCCATTCTCTATGGGATAACACTATAAACAAGTCTGCTTTCTTCAGTTGTTATTTCTTGATTGTAGTAATTTGTACGGAGCGATACTTTTCAGTCAAAAAGCTAATTTCAAATGATATTTTACATCTCTGTGACACAAACTTAGCTTTAGTTGTGTCTTTAGAGTAACATTAGTAAAGAACACAACTAGAATTTCTTTGATGACAGCTGCATATTGTATGATAAACAACATCGTAAATTTGCCTCCACATGTTGTAAAGCAGAACCGGAAGTGATAAATTGTTTACAAGACACGATGCACTGAACAAAAATCATCAGTAAAAATGATTTATCTATCCAATTTAACGCAATAAACAATGAATCTTTACTAAATTATCAATTTCTCAACACTGTTAATTGCAGTTTTATAATAAATGCAGAATACATTATGAAATATTTTTACTTACTTGTTTTGAAGTTCAACTTCTTCTCTAAGTAAATTCCTCCGCAACGGAGCACCCGTGTCACACGGTATAAAAAAATCCCTTATTTTTATTTATTGCTGTTTAAAAACATGGAGCAGACTAGATTAGAATATATACAATCCTTAAAAGATTATTGTTGTCCTAAAACCGTTTATTAATGTAAAAAAAACACTAAAATAAAAATATTTACACCTACTATTTTATGTACATTAAGCATATAATAATGTTAGTCAAAATATCTTAAAACGCACAGATTTTAAAAGGGGTGAAATAGATTTACTGTTAAAAGGTAAAAGGGCATAGTTTATTTATTTCTTGACAGAAAAAATAAAAGGATTAATAAAAATATAGATTGTTATTTAATGGTCTGGGATTTATCATTACTATGTACACCACTAAAATTAAAATTAACTGTTATGTTACTGTACAGATCATGCATAATTTATATCAGTATATTTCTATTTTACCAGTTGTTCTACGGTTAAAATAGAGGTTGATCATATGGAGTCATGGAACTTTTATAAAATCTAAAATATTTGATTTGAAACATTACTAATTTAGGCTTGACAAGAGTTGTCTTTCCTTGAAATAGTAAGAAAATAACTTTTTACTGATCATAGACTAAAAATATAATTTTTTGATATGTTGTTTGGGAGATTCCATATTTTCTGAAAATGCTAAATGTTAAAATTATTTAAATGATGATGCTTTGTTACCTAGACAAAGAAACACATTTGCGGTTAAATTTACATCATAGAAAAATACATGAAAAAGATTTCCATTTGCAGAGGTATACAAATACATAGGTTTGCGAAAGTTTTGAGATGGTTATAAATATATGCAAATTCTAAACTTTAAAATGGTTTGATTAGGTGTTAATATATTTTATCAACCGCGGTCTCTCATAATCGCCCATAGCAGGGTATAGCACAAGAAATGTTGATATTTACTACATGTAAAGACAAGATAAAACTAAATGCAGCGGTTTGTAAATATATGTAAATGTCGGTCTCTAAATACATTTACATAACATTTGCACACCTCTTCAAATCCGGGATTTCGTGTAGTGGTAATGCTTTGTAAGTTATCACATGTACATTTACAAACACAAGCTTTTATATAGCTTTAAAAGGGAAATTGAAATGGAGTTGGTATTCTCAAGCATAATTTCTTTTTTTGAAACTATGATAAGAGAAAAAAATGAATAACATAGTTAGATTCAAGATAGCAACTACATATCTGACCGATAAAGGATACACGAAAGATGATAAATGGGATGTTTGAACTGTTTCGAAAAAACTTTTCTAAAGTTTTCTAACCCATGAATATATTACAAATATATTTGAAAAACTTTTTTTAGAATTTGTTTTAAACTATGTACCTGACTTTGCAGTTAACTGTTTTTGATTCAAGCTACACTGATGCAACTTTTGTAGACAACACGTACCTCTGTAAAACTATAATCCTGTTATCTCTGACAAATATATTTCATCCGCAATCCGAAAAAGATTAATTCATGAGGAACATTGTAAAACTGTAAGCCTTTATTCAAAGACATTGTAGTCATTTAACATAAATTGTATCGCACCATTCTAAGCACGGTTACATATATGTTGTTGTATGCCAAGGAAAAGATAAGTCACGTTTTATGGATGAGACAACCTTGAAGCAGAATAAGATTGGTTTTGCAATTTTCGGCTTGATTCATGAAATCAATGAATGAATTGTTATATTACAAAGCCAGTCTTGCCATACGAAAGCCATCAATCAGACTACAATCATGTGAGTACAATCAACATGAAGAGGTGTATGAATGTATAAGTGAAAGAATTCGAAGAGATTACCTACTATTGACAATAAAACGAACTTTTTGAACAAAACAAAAACATCCACGCAGTAAAATGTTTTGTAAGAAAAGTTACTCTTATAGAAGTTAGGCATACTATATATCTGGTGGTGCATCTGTCTGTCCGTCGTTCGTTTGATTCATCTTTATCAAGTTAAAGACTTGATTTAAAATGTTAAAAAAGATAGGCATTAGGTTTAGTAGCATTTAGACTTGTCCAACAAACGTAAGCTAACTTAAATAATTCGACAAATTTAATATCGTAAACGTAGACATTTATAAAAGAAACAAGACAAATGATATAAGTATTCCAGTCTTCAAGATGCAACACATCGTAGTTTATTTCAATCTTATTAAAATAAGTTCTCATCACTTGCTCCTCGATTTTTATGTCGCCATGTGAGATCATAATACACCCGATTGATAACCATGTCTAAGGTCAAATTTGCTGTAGCCAATCAACGACGCTGCTTCAAAGTCGTTGGTTATTGAACTGGCATAGACGTTATCGTGGTGTCATGAGTTGTTCGAGAGATTAGCGAAAACAGTTCCGACTGGAAGGTGTTAGTCTGCTGTCCCCTTGTGGCGCTAATGCAGGACCAAGTTGAGAAACTATCTCATATTGCCAACCTTTCTGCTGCATACAAAGGTTACTGTTTCATAACACGAAAGCCGCAAGGCTCAACCATCTAAATTAGAGAGCTCATTGTGTGTACAAATCATTTATGTACAGAAAAAAATATACATGTGCATCACTCTTATACTTAAATCTGTACCTTTAGTCTGCAACTAGTTCATCATAATATAATTTGACAAGATTTCATATGACTATTTGATAAAAAGGGGGGACAAGATTTTTTTTTAAAGTAAATAACTTGTCCTGTGACAAGCTGAATACTAATAACTGAGCTGTGTCGGAATGAAATATGACACGGTGTGGTTTTTTAACAAGTCTCACATTTACATCATTAGGCAAGAAAAATCCGAATTTAATTGCATTAATCATAAAAGAAGCCATTGACTTAGATTTGTATACCTCATACACACTAAACATTTTAGACGACTGGGCTGCTGGGCCTGTGGCGTAGCATGTTAAACAAAATAAACTATCTAAAACAGACAGAAGCATAACGACTATGTGTTTAAATGGCGTATTCATTTCCAACCAAACTACTTGGGTAGTGCCAATATTTCAGGGTAGGTACATGTGGCTGAACAGCAAACAAAGTATGTTTATCTTAAACCCCTTAATCTGCTTCAAATTATGTGTAAGCAACTGGTTTTTTTTATTACCTGTGTTTAATATTGACTGTCAACACACATTTAATGTACCTTTTTCTATTTTTAGGATCACCTTCCCAGATTGATGGCAATATCAAGGACAGGTTGATAGACATAATTTATGCATACCCATAATTGTCTCATTTGCAATAATACGTCATGGACATCATCCTATTTTTATATTCACCCATATATATGTTAAATATACTATGTATTCACACTTATTCGTGGAATTCAAATCTTAAATTACCACGACCCAAATAGTGATAAAATAAACAGATACAAGGGAGATGCATTATTCACATTTTGCTCCCCAAATGGCATAAAGTTTAAGAAGTAGCAAAATACTTATACGTCTCTGTTAAGGAGTTGTCTCATTGGCAATCATACCACAACTTTTTATATATATTTACTGCAAGGTTTGTTACTCGTGTTGTGTGGATGCATAAGAATGTGTCTCTTGTAGTGTATGCTCTTATATTTTTACACTTAGGATATTTTGCGTATTTGAGAGCTGTCTACATATTCCATTCTCTTGTGGAGAGTTGTCTCTTTGGCAATTATACCACATCTTCTTTTTTATAATTATGGCAGGCAGGTTTGGAGATATTGTTCATGGTTGTTGAAATATCTACCCTATTTTGCCCATGGGTTAAACCATACAACGTACACATGATCACGGTATTAAAATAAAGAAAGGCATACGTAGATCCAATGGACAAGAATAAACTGAAAGATAAAGACAAATGTATTACAAAATAACAATATCTTCCTACTTAAAGTGGCAATCCAATGACACAAAAGTTGACAAAAATATAATATTCTATTAACAGCTATACAAACAATATCTACGCCTTATTTCTAGAAAAATTTAGAAAAAAAATGTATATTTTTATGTTTAATAGAAACTAAATCAAATATTTGACATCAATTATAAGTACCATCAAAGTGATATTTTTGTTGAAGCCGCAACCCTGTTTTTCTTATCGATTGTAAAATTAACGAATGAGACCCATTACATAATTTTTTATCATTACATTACGTAACACGAGAGATGCCGTCAGTGACTCCGGATTTGCTTATCCTCCAGGTGTACTAAACATAATCTGATCAATTGTCTTAGTCTAATTTAAAGTGTTATGTGAACTAGTGTCTTTCTCATGGAATTATAATATTTTTCCATAGCCTTAATATTTATATCGACTTATGAGAGTTGAACGACCTTGGTCTTATCTGCCTTTTTTCTTGCCAAGTTGTAAGTGGTTCGCATGCTGCAGTCACATGGCTTATATATAATATATTTTTTTTACATTATCCGCTCATTAAGAAACCTAATGTTCATTTCTGTTACATTTAAGTGTCCTTTCGACTATCCTGATTTTCGAGTATTTATAGTACTTACTTGACTTATAACATCTTGTTAATTTTTTTCATTTCAAGATGAAACAATTCTAAACGCGCCCGGATCAATTCAATTGGTAGCATATGATATTCATGGTTCTGTATGAATACGGCTGATACACATAACTTTTGACATTTCAGCATTGACTAAATTATTACACATTAGGAAGAGTAAATTTCCAACGAAATAAAGAAACGACATGATCAGACAACCTTTAAATTGTCCATTGTTTGGTAGAATGTACTAATTTACATTTTAATATAAGATGTGTCACCAAAACACGACGAAAGGAAAAAAAAGACATTTTTACTTGGTTAATAAGTTTGTATTTGAAGACTCTAAGAATAGATATACATGAAATGAGTGCAAAACCTTAATAACATAGACGTCAAAGATAGCCGGTGAACATACATCTGATACTAGTCTTATGTCGAATTTATATTAAACCAAGAGTTCCAAATGGTGAAGTTGAAATCATCCCTTCGTAAATTTTACGGACGCCATCACGAGTTGGTTGACCGTTATGGAATAACCGTTTCACAAATGATATCGGATATGTTCCTTACGTCATAACTACAATCCCCTTCCCTTTCATGAATGTGACCTACCGAATTACACTATTTACCGGATTTGTAATCACATAAGCAACACGACGGGTGCCACATATGGAGCAGGATCTGCTTACCCTTCCGGAGCACATGAGATCACCCCTAGTTTTTGGTGGGGTTCGTGTTGTTTATTCTTTAGTTTTCTATGTTGTGTCGTGTGTGCTATTGTTTTTCTGTTTGTCTTTTTCATTTTTAGCCATGGCGTTGTCAGTTTGTTTTAGATTTATGCGTTTGACTGTCCCTTTTGGTATCTTTCGTCCCTCTTTTATATCTATGATATCGTAATATATTCCAAAATGAAGGAATTACAGTCTTATTGAACTTCTCGAATATTATGAAAGAATAAATAAAACCATGTTCACCAACCTCTTTTCACCAACCTAGCATATGGTTTGAATATAGAAATAAGACATTGGGAATTTACAATTCAACGAGCTAGCTTTGTAACCTTTGTCTTACTTATTATGATAAATAAGTTTGTCACTTGTTATACTTGTCCAGTTTTGTTTGCTAGTGTCTCTATCACAAAACTGTTAATATATTATCCTAATGCTCCTGATTTGTACAATAACAATAATCATTGATGATTGTGCTGTCACTTATCTGACAATCGAACTAAATGTCGATGTACTTAATTATACAACCATTGTATTTTGATATATAGAATATATTGTATGAAAGCAACTACATCTAGCAAGAATTAGTCTTAAAAACTCACAATAGTATGTTACAGAACAATTGCATGTCATATGAGGTCAGATTTATTGTGTTATGATGTTATTTATACAGAACAATTACTAATAATCAGAATAATACGGATAAGAAATGCAAATTTTGTAATCTAAACCTAATTCAAACTGTATTAGCATGACTAGCCATGAATAACAATGACTATACGAATCAATTAACTTTATACTTAAAGATGTCTGAAAGAATTAAATGGGTCAAACTAAGCAGTATAATGGATTGTTGTTTCGGTTTATCATTTTTTTTATAAATCAAGCCATTATTTTTCTCGTTTGAATTGCTTAAATTATCTTTTATCATTTCTATGTCATTTATAGCCTAATATTCGGGATGCGTTTTCTCAATGTCGAAGGTCGTACGATGACTTATAGCTTTTAAGGTCCATGTGAAAATGACTCTGCTTGAGAGTTATCTCGTTGTCATTCATACAACTCCTTTTAGTGTTCATATTGACCCTCAAATGTATAACGTGCTATGTATATGATCCTAATCACATGAGTATCGGACCATACACGTGTTTTTTATCGATTGTGAGATCTCAGAATGAGACTTGTTTAATTTGTATATTATTCAAATAATCATTTCGATAGATGTCGCCAGTACAGGTAGATCGACTTGCGCATTTGGCGCACTAGGATCAACATGTTCAACCCAAATTGTTTGTTTGTTTCAATTTGCCCAGTCTCCAGTGTTATATATAATGTTTGTGCTGAACTTGATTCTCTTTTCGTTGTCTTTCATATTTAAATTATAGCTTTACAAGTTTTTCAGGACTTATGCGTGTTAAATGACACTATGTAAGGTGTGTCTATACTTAGCTCAGTGTACAGTGTTTCACAATGACAAGACTTTTACTATGAGTTTGACTATCCCTCTGGTATCTTCCGCCCCTCTTTTAAACATCTCACTATTCTAGTTCTGGTCTTCAACGTGAGAGGAGAAAATGTAAAGGCACAACGAACGCATCCAATTAGTTATTTGTTTTATGCATTGTACAATATCTAATTTAATAAGTTTAATACGCATCACGTTCATTTTTTAAAGACATTTCCAAATACTCATAGAGAAACAAACGGACGATCAATTATTCTGCGTAAAACACAATTACAAAAACCAATTACATGGTCAAACAAGCCTCGTGAACTTGTGTTTGCCAATTATTGGTCGAAAGTACCTATTAATATTTGTATATACAATCTGCCAACATACGACGACAGAAAATAACAAATTGCAATTAAGACTGAGATTCAAGGTTGAAATATCCACTTTATAAATTGCTTTTTTTTATTTAGAGGAGTCTATGAATAGTAAGTATTAGTGCAAAAACCTAATACCATTGACCTCATCGATTTATGTAAGGTACCAACTGAATGAACTTAATGTGAATATGGAACAAAGATTTTAAGTGCCAGTTTCTGTAAGAATCAGACAAAATAGAAAAACACTTTTGGTGAGAATGATAGCAAATTAATTGCTAATTGCTAGTGCATTTGAAGTAAATTATATCTTGAAATACAGGAAAAGAAATGCCTTAACGGAATAATAGGTCATACAGGATAATATAAATTGTGTATTGTATTATAACATATATATCAAATTTATAACTGGTATACACAAAATAAACCTGACTGAAATAGGCTTCACATTTTTTTGTTAAATTATGCAGCAATTAAATCTAACGGAAAAAAATACTACAGACATAGAATGCACTATACAAATCAAAAAAGTCTGAAAAAGATTAATTTATGTACACATTTGAACATGACATTCTTGACATAATCAAAGATTTTTTTTCAAAGATTTAGCAATTTTTTAATAAGTTTATTTGAAAAGTAGTCGGTTCTTTGCAATATGACAAACGATTTAACCTAGTTACTTTAAAGATATTATAAATACTGCAAACCAACTAATTTTTTCGAGCGATTATTTTCGCGGATTTTAAGAAGAAAAATAACGCGAATTTAAATCATTGCGAATGTGTAACACTGGTATCTTTCATTATGTAGTTATATCAAATAGTTTTGGAAATCTCAAAATTAATCAGACACGAAGTGAGCTACAACGGGATAAACGCGAAATTAAGTATTTGCGATATAATCGCTCGCAAAAATTATTTGTAGTTCGATTCGATAGATGCGTTCAACATAGTCCTTAATTTTTACAAAGAACACATAAGATCCAATATATATTCCGACGTGACGTAATTCTGTTATCATGAAATGAATACACTTGTTTTTACAAACCTTATATTTTCATCTTCACGAATGAATATTTATAAAAGTCGAAGTGCGAACAAACATCATCATACAATGCACGATGGTTTGAATTGTTCTATTACGTTTTCGTGCTATATTATACTTAAAAAATTCAATAATTATCTCCATCTTGGGCAAATAGGCGATAAATATAAAGAGGTATTAATGAAGCTGGAGGCTCCATTACGAGATGCGATGACTTATGACAATGTTTTGCGCAATGGGCCAAGAATAATAACATTGCAATGAAGGATATAAAATATGCCTGGTTTAACATTCATTAGTTGCTAGTTTCAATATCCGATTTGCTCTTCAACTTTGTACTTGTTTGGCTTTATAATTATTTTGATATGAGCGTCACTGATGAGTTTTATGTAGACGAAACACGCGTCTGACGTACTAAATTATAATCCTGATACCTTTGATAACTATTTATAGATATAAAAACCTATTAAAGTATGTTCGTTGTAAGTATCACTATTCCTTCTAAGTACTAAAATACCGAACTGACCGGCATTATATTTCATCTCAAGGAAACATGTAAAAGGGATACGCTGCTCTTAACATCTACAATTTAGTGAGACACTTGATGAACTATAAACATGATAAACAATTGTAAATTGCATTTGTAAAGAGTAACTAAACATATAAACATATCACACATTCGGACATACGTGTCATCAACTTCTTTTGATGGTGCTATAATTTTACCAATAGATTTGATTACACTTCCGACAATTACACAGAACAATCAAAATGTCAAATTCAAGATTTTTGGTTTGAAACGTTGCATTTCAGGATTGGAACATACGATAAACTAACAAAAAATGTAATGAAAGGGAATACTTTATTGACTGTTCAGCGATTTTGTGCAACAAAAGAAAGAAAAGATAGAAAACAAACACAGCAGACGTTAAAAGGCAAATTTTCAACCTGGTTTCAAACCGATATCGTTGACAATACTATGTTCAGTATTTTTGTAATTTTACTTTTGTTAGATATTCACAGATATAGAAACTGCATGATGACATCACTACAAAAGTCCAAAAGTCTGAAAGACAATTGTTTGTCCCAATTTGCATGAACTCGACATTCTCAAAAAGTATCACTTATGTTTTAATTTTTCTTGACAATTTCTGATGTATGTCAAAGTATGAAATATACTCGACATATTCTCGACATTCTGAATATGGTCTTAAAATTTCTTTACATATTCATGATATTCTTGACATGGTAATAATGTCTGCACATTCTTAGACAGATTCTCGACATTATTTTATTTCTCAGTATGGCTTGACATATTCTGAACATTTTGTAACAACGAACAAATGTAGAAATAACAGCATATTCCAGAAAGAGAACAAAAGATAAAGATATACCATTTTCAAGCATATTGGTCATGTATTCACATTTGGACTCTTGGTTTAATAGCTTCCTTGTGAGCAGCAACCATCTATCAAGAAAATCATGATAGGAAATAAAAGCATGAGAATATCGTATCAATTGGGAGATATATACCCCGAATGCAGGTGCTGCTGGAATGTTGCTACTTATAAATGGAAAGTTCACAATTGTAAAGCTGAAATCATTTCTTTTGTCGTAAAGTTTTGTTTTCAACTTACCCTCATTGCCATTTTCTAGATTTAAGTCAATATTTGAGGACGACTTAACTGTATCTGTTGTATCCTTTATCCGTAGTTCGATGCGATAGATGCGTTCAACATAGTCACCAAGTATTGAATTCTTTAGTAAGAGAACATCATCTATATAGCAGAAAGTACAGTTAAAGGATATTACTAACTTTTTATCTTTCTTCCTAAGAAGTTTATGTATGAAGTCAGCCTCATAATAATAAAGATCGGCAAGAAGAGGGACACAATTGGTTCCCATTGGAATGCCGACAGTCTGTTGAAAAACACGTCCTCCGAACGTAACAAATATGTTGTCAATCAAGAAATGAAGCATCTTGATAATGTCAGATTCAGAAGAAAAAAAATTTGAATCTGAGTGATCCTTTACAAAGTAGGATTTATCCCTCCCTAATAAAAGACACTTGTTTCTACGTGGGCCATTATTTTTTTATGAAAGAAAGTAATACAAACTCTTTTAATTTGTCTTTTAGTTTGGAATGTTGAATACTTGTGTAAAGTGTAGAAAAGTCCAATGTACTATTCCAAGGTGAAAGAGAGTTAGATTGTATGTACTCTAAAAGATCTATGGATTTGTTTAGTATCCACATCTGATTCACGCCATCTCTAGAATAGGTAGTTTCATAATAACTTTTAAGCCCTGATTTAATTGCTGATAAAATAGAAATTTAGAAAGAGCTCCCGTAGAGCACTTGGAAGACAAAGCAATATACCGTTGTTTGTAAGGAACCTTATGTAGTTTATGTATCCATTACAGTAAGAGTATACTTATTTTGAGACATTTAATAAGTAATACTCGTAAGACGTATTTAAGTGTTACCTCAAAATAAAGTAATGTGCAACAAGCAGTTTGCACATCTAAGCATCTTAACTGCTAAATCGAGCTCAAATGTTGACATTAAGATGAATTGATACGTTGTTAGCGTCTATCACCTATCAGAAGAGATATAAGAACTATATTTGTAAGACAGTTATTTCACAAGCACAGTCCTACAACTTTGTCATAATTTGTTATTTCAGAAGGTACTTCAGAAGTTATATCGGAAATTCATGTCCCACGATATATATTTGAAATGCAATACTAAATATAATATTTTTAAGCTTGTGGGATTTACTCGAGCATTACTAAGTAGACTGTACATGTTGCTTTGACGTTAGAAATCAGTGTACGAGTGTAACATTGGTATGTGATAATATTGCTAGGTATAGAAATTAGACATTGAGGTCATGCAAGGATTGTAGAATAAATAGATGAAAGAAAATGTTGTATGAGTGCAAGTGAGACAATTATCCATCCAAGCCACAATTAGTAAATAGTAAACCATACCGTTCATTATTTGTATTACAATTCCTAAAAAAAACGGCTTTCGTTAACGATTTAATAAACAAAACATAACATGAAAATAGGTAAAAGTAAATCAATTGAAGTCTTATTTTGACAAATTGCCTGCTGTGAAGTACTACTCAATAAAAACAAGTATTTACAGAAAGTCAGTTGTTGAAAGAATCAAAAAGAAGTGACACACTGTTGTTCCGTTGTTTTCATTTTATAGTTGATGTTATAACCCGGTTTTAATTTGTAACCCGGATTTGTTTTCACTTAATGGATTTATGACGTATGTTTTAGATTTTAACGGGAGAAATTTATGTATTACTGAAAAATTATTACACCAGGGTTTTCGATATCACAAAGAAGTCAAAACATTTACCAAATTTTATCATCGGTATAAGGACATCATTCGTAAATATAGCTCAACATGCAGACTTCTTATACGTTCAGGTATTTCACATCCAATTTTTTATGGAAATATTCTTTATAAAACACAAAGGTGTCAGTATTCACCTCAAAAACTAACAAAACCTTTGAATAGACTTATTAAGAAGGGATATAGTTACGATACTGTTGTCAGGTCATTATAGATTGCATATTTTGGCGTTAATATTGATTCACTTATAGGGTCTTTGCATCGGAACTAAACACATTTATTCAAAAAGCAGTTGTTGGCATGACACGGGTTATGTTCTTCTCATATATGTTATGATGGTATGATACTAAACCTCTATCGGGAAGGATTGTGCCTGATGTTCATATGATGAAATCATGATCTTTCAGTCAGTTTAATTGAAGTCTGGAGCTGGCATGTCAGTTAACTGCTAGTAGTCTGTTGTTATTTATGTATTATTGTCATTTTGTTTATTTTCTTTGGTTACATCTTCTGACATCAGACTCGGACTTTTCTTTGACTGAACTTTAATGTGCGTATTGTTATGCGTTTACTTTTCTACATTGGCTAGAGGTATAGGGGGAGGGTGAATCTCACAAACATGTTTAACCCCGCCGCATTTTTGCGCATGTCCCAAGTCAGGAGCCTCTGGCCTTTGTTAGTCTTGTATTATTTTAATGTTAGTTTCTTGTGTACAATTTGGAAATTAGTATGGCGTTCATTATCACTGAACTGGTATATATGTGTTTAAGGGCCGGCTGACGGACGCCTCTGGGTGCGGGAATTTCTCGCTACATTGAAGACCTGTTGGTGACCTTCTGCTGTTGTTTTTTTTTCAATGGTCGGGTTCTCATTGGCACCTTCCCCATTTCCATTCTCAATTTTATTGAAAAGAGGTATACTATTGTCGCCTTTCTTCAAACTTCTAATAAGAAATGGACGTAAAATAAGACTGCAGTTAGTAAGATAAGGAAAAAACAAAAACAAGTGTCATACATTCGCAACGATTTATTGGCGTGTTATTTTTATTTTTTAGTTTCGCGAAATAAACGCTCGGCTGATATTCAAATAGACTTGTCTTTTCTATATTGAAATGTTCTCTGGTTAACCAATTACAGATTTTTAAATCAGTTTTTAATTTATAAACAATCCGACATTTTAATTGTACAAAAAACACATAAGACCGAATAGATTTTACATTGTGACGTAATTCTTTTATCTTGTAATTAATTGTTTTTTCGACAATCCTTCATACATAAGAAATCAAAGAGCGAACTAACAGGAACATGAAAAAAATAGATAATACACAAAGTATTTCATTGTACGATAACGTTTCCGTGTTTTATGTTATTAACATGATGTAAACAATTATCTCTATCTAGAGCAAATAGGCGAGGAATTTAAAGAGGCAATACAGCTTGCGGCTCCATTTACGAGCTGTAATGCATTATGACAATGTTGTGTGCGGTGGACCAAGATTAGTAACATTGGAATTAAGGATATAACAGAAGACTTGTTTAACATCCATTAGTAACTAGTTTAAGTGTCCGATTCACAGATTTAACAAACATATTCATGTGTCTTCTTTATAAGTATCACTATCCTTTATAACTGCAAAAACAACTAACCTGCATGATATTTCATCCTGATATAACAAAATTACAAGGATGAATATAAAACCTGCTTTTCGTAAAAATAACCAAACATATGCTTATACCCTGTCGACAATTTTGGTCTCACTGCGATTTGTGGTCATGCTTTTCCATAAGTTTTTTTTTGTTATAATTGCTTCATCCTACGTGATTGGCGATATTTGAACATCGATATTGCGTAAACTGGGCCGACATTCATGGTCGGATGTTTAATATATTTATTAAAGTTAAGTGTCAACAGGAAATCATTTCATTCTAACTGGATACACTATGTGGACCTCTAGCTGACCGGTTCCTGCAAACTGAGGTAGGATACACTAAAGGTATACTCGCTATCATAGATAGACGATAAATTGGCAACGCCATGCTAACAAACGAAAACGACTGCAAGGCAACATAGGTGTATACTTTGCGTTCAGAATATTCGTTTGACTCGACCGATCAGACAGAAAGACAGAAAACATTCCAGAACATCCCACTGCCATGAAACTACCAAACGAAGACGTAATGTTAATACTATGTGTGTGTGTATTTCGGTTATAAATAGAAATAATCAGTTGTCAATGAAAATATAATAGTTTAAACTTTGACACAATGACGTAAAAGCTAGCAATAGCCATTGGATACAGAAGATTTGGTTAAGACATGCTTTCAGTGTCTGCGGGTGGGCAGGTTATAACAAGTTCATACGTGTTGGAAGTATTTTGATAAATTTTAACTACTTTTATTATCGTTTGAGATAGTGATGGGTTGATGATAAATACTTTAGAAGTACTCTTAACAACGTTTTGAGATACTAGGTTAACTATCAACAATTTTATAATGTTTCTATAAAGAGAAACCAGACAATACAGTTATAAACATATCAAATATTCGGAAGTAAATGTCATTATCTCTAATTTTTTTGGCTATAAAAAGAAATGAATATACCCAATAGTTTTGTTTATAACGTGGAACAATTAAGATGTCAATGTATAGACTTGTTTTTGTGAAAAATGTCACATTTCAAGATTTAAACACTACAATAATTAAACAGAAAAAGTATTTATACGTTAGTGACTGATAGGCAGCTTTTGGAAAATAAAACCAATATTTGAAAGATAAAAAACCAATACAACAGACTGGAATTCTTGCAAAAAAAGCCAGACTGGCCGTTTGTATTTTGATATGCTGATAGGTGATTGCCAATAAGAAAATGTCAATTGATCCAAGTTATGTATTGAGGTGAATTTATCTGTAAAGATTCTAAAGGTAACATAGGTAACACAGTGCATGTTGCATAATATTTTATTGTGATGTTCCACTTATTAATGTCTTACGACTGTCTATAAAAAGACTGAAAATGTCTCAACCTACAAGGTCTAGCTTTTTTTCGAGAATTTTCTGTGTTAAATTAGCATTTTGCAGGCAAGAAATAACTAACGTAATTATCGCATAATATCTGTAAAGTGAAAAGTTTCTTTGTTATTATGTAACAACCCTTCTCATCTGCAACCTCTTTTATTAAGATTGTTTAATACCGGTACGATGTTTTTAACATTCTGAATCAACGGTTTGCATAAAACAAATAGACTGGTGAATTAACAAAACCGTCAGAGTCCAACCAATATATGGGTTTAAAACAGGCGTTCTCATTCTCTTCTTATTCGAAAAGATGAGAGTGGATAACGACGTTTGATACAATATCAAATGCGAAAGCTTCATTTAAAGCCGGAAATCCTAGTCACATAGACATCAGAAGCTGATTTGAGTTGAGTTAAGAACTGATATTGACAAACAATAGATACAATTATTTATGAATACGCCCTTTGGTCACCAATAGAGAGTTGTCTCATTGGGAATCATAATTCATCATAATTTTTAATACACAGTAAAAAATGAGGAGTGATTTGGGGTCTATCAACACCAAGTATTTAACATGGACATTGAAATTAATAGCAATTGTTTTCTTAATATGGAACCAACATTGTTTATCTTATACATTTATTCCAGTCTGTTGTATTGGTTTATTTTCTTTCAAATATTGGTTTTATTTTCCAAAAGCTGCCTATCAGTCACTAACGTATCACTATTTCAAACGATAATAAAAGTAGTTAGAATTTGATCAAAATCATTTCAACACGTATGAACTTGTTATTACCTGCCCACCCGCATAAACTGAAAACATGTCTTTACTAAATCTTCTGTATTCAATGGCTGTTGTTAACCTTAACGTCATTGTGTCTAAGTTTCAGATTTTTCTCAATGGACGTAATGAAATGATTTCCTGTTGACAATTAACTTTAATAAATGTATTAAACATCCGACCTTGAATGTCGGCCCAGTTTACGCAATATCGATGTTCAAATATCGTCAATCACGTAGGATGAAGCAATTATAACAAATAATTACTACTGTAATATCATGACCACTAAACGCAGCGAGACCAAAATTGTCGACCGGGTATAACCATATTTCACAAAGCAGGTTTTATATTCATCCTTGTATACTTGTTATAACAGGAAGAAATATCATCAATGTTAGTTGTTTTTGCAGTTATAAAGGATAGTGATACTTATAATGGAGACATATGAATAGGTTTGTTATATCTGTAAATCGTATACTTAAACTAGCTTCAAATGGATGTTAAACAAGTCTTATGTTATATGCTTAATTGCAATGTTACTAATCTTGGTCCACCGCAAATAACATTGTCATAATGCATTACAGCTCGTAAATGGAGCCGCAAGCTGTATTGCGTCTTTAAATTCTCGCCTATTTGCTCTAGATGGATATAATTGTTTACATCATGTTAATAACATAAAACACGAAAACGGAATCGAGCAATCGAATACATCGTGTATTATCATTTTCATATTCATGTTAGTTCGCTCTTCGATTTCTTACAAATATTCATTTGTACGAAGGATGTCGAAAAAACAATTATTTCAAGATAACAGAATTACGTCACAATGTAAAATCTATTGGGTCGTATGAGTTTTTTGTACAATTAAAAGATCGGATTGTTTATCAAACAGATTGATTAAAAAATCTGTAATTGGTTAACCAGAGAAGATGTTTATAGAAAAGACAGGTTTATTTGAATATCAGCCGTCCTTTTTCCAATACGGCAAATAATTAACTGAATGACTTTGATTGTATTATAAATACTGTAAACCAACGAAATTTTGCGAGCGAAACTAAAGCAGAAAAATAACGGGCGAATAATTCGCTGCGAAAGTATTATTCGTGTTTTTCTCTGTCCTACATGTTCTCCCATTTATTTGTATTGTAGTCATGTCATGTAATGTTGTCATTTTAATCTTATAATTAACATTGCCATAACAAAAGGAGGTTTGGTATGCCACAAAACCAGGTTCAATCTATATTTTTGTCTTAAAATGCCCTGTACCAAGTCAGGAAAATGGCCATGATTGTTATATTATAGTTCGTTTATGTATGTGTTACAAGTCAATGTTGTGCTTCTGTTGTGTCATTTTTTCCCCTTTTTTATGCATTTCTCTCAGTTTTATTTTATAATCCGGCTGTGATTTTTTTCTCTATCGATTTATGAGTTTCGAACAGCGGTATACTACTGTTGCCTTTATTCACACTTGTTTGTTTCCATATCTTACAAACTGCAGTCTTATAGTACGTCCCTTCCTTATTAGCAATTTTAAGAAAGGCGACAGTATTATACCTCTGTTCAATGGTCATAAATCTAGTAAAGTGAAAACAAATCCGTGTTACAAATTGAAACTGGGGTATAACATCAACTATACACATGGAAACAAGTATTGCAACACCTCGTTTTTTTTTAAAACTTTAAAAGTCAGCCTCTTATTTTGGATGGAATATGATAGAATAATTGTAAAACAATATTGAAACATAGTTAAAGATAAGATTGGCGTTGAAAAGAAAAAAATGCATGAACAAAAAATATTTTATCTCACCGAAATTTGGTAACAAAATGAAGTGTTTTTTGTACCAAAAAAAATGCATTTTCCAACATTTACTGTAGTCAAACTTTACATTGTCAGACATTTCAAAATCAATCTTAAGATTATTGTTATACGCCAAAAAAATAGTACTTTGTGCGCAGTCTCCATTCAAACGAATATCCGCCTCTTAACGTCTTCTGATTCCTGCCATAAGTCGACTAATTTGTTGCTAAGGTAGAAGCTCCCATTCCCAATGAAGGGCATTGTTTATTTCATTACGTGTTTGAACTCGGATGTCTTTTCGCGCACTTAACGCCCAATAGTGTCCAATATATGCTCAATATGGTTCAAATCCGGGCTACGGTCGAGCCAAAGAAGATAAACAGAGTTCCATTGGAACAGTGGATCTTCCTACACGATGCTAATTTCCAACTTTGACGAGCTCTGCACTACATTGGATACGGGCAATTATGTGTCTGTTCGTAAGCAAAGGTCCCCGAAATAGTTTTATAACACGATAACCAGAAGTGATCAGTCGATCTCGAACAGTTCTTGTTTAGAGGCTCCTGCATGGCCACTACTCTCTTATTTGGACTGTATTGTTTGCAATGGGATTCCTTCTGACCAACCTTCATTATGCTTGATTTACCCGAGCAGATGGGGGGGGGGGGGGGTCTTCTTGATCTTGGAAGGTCTTTAACATCATTTGTTGCCTGATTTTTATTCTCAAAATGATTTATAGTGGTATGTTGATGACCAACAATACGTACAATTGTCACGGCTACATACCTGCTTCTCTCATGCTGATAATATGCCACCTTGCTGCAGTTTAAAGTTGGGGATGACCCATTACAAGATGTCAATCACATAACTTTATAAACTTGGTTATTTAAAGTGTTGAAAACAATGAGGATAAAAACATCTGTTTTATTGTTTACGGGTACAGTTGCTGCATGTGCCCATAAGAAAAAAGTAAAATCACAAAAATACTGAACTTAGAGGAAGATCAATTTGGAAAATCCATAATCACATGGCAAAATCAAATAACAAAACGCATCAAAAACGAATGGACAAAAACTGTCATATTCCTGACTTGGTACAGGCATTTTCAAATGTAGAAAATGGTGGATTAAACCTGTGTCTACTTTCTACACCTAACAATAATATCACATACCTATGTTACACTCATACAATGATTTCTTAAGTCAAAGCAATATATAAAATCTTTTTCAAATGGCATTTAAAACCATCGTATACATGTATAAACAACATGTACAGTCTACTTAGAAATGCTCGAACAAGTCCCACAAGCTTCAACATAATGTATATGTTCCGGACCATATGAGTATTTGGACCATACGCGTATGGTCATGACCCTATGGATATATACTCATATGGTAGGGGTAATTAAAACTGTTAGTTTACTTTCAATACTTCTAAACTCTTCATATGGTACGATCTTTTATTAAAAAGATGCTATCATATAGGTTAATTAAATTTTATTATTATATTATAATAAAAATAACATTAGCTAAATAAAGATTATAAGTTTTAAATAGGAAATTTTCCTTACTTGTCAAAACTATAATAAACACATGTTATACCGATGGTCATTACATGTACTGATGATGGTCATTACCGATTTGTAATTACGAGTGAATGGCAATATGTCGACTTAAAAAAACAAAATCCACAAATTTCTAATGAACTGTTACACATGAAGTCACTGGAAAGTAACATAGTTAATTCAAGTTGTCTTGTGAATATTGCAGTCATGTTACAATATTTGAGATCTAGAGCTTCTCAAAAACTCTGTAGACATATCGGCATATAGACCTCTGTATCACTGTACGCTACTACAAAAATGATAGCTTTTCACTCGCAAATAAAAGGTGTAAATGAAATGGATCGTGCAGAACAAAGACTTGCAAAAGCAAAACAAAGCTATGATACCGTATGGAAGTAAATGTCACCCAATCCTACATGCAAGAATGTAATTAGCGATGAAAACTTATTATGGCATCAACATCTAATTTGTACGTAGTATTTGAATTATGAAAATGATACATTGTCATGTAACCATCATTGTTTTCTAGATAAAGGTTTTGTATTATTGAAACTTTTATAATGTAATTAAAAAGAAAACAGCCGATATGGTCAAAATACTCATATGGTCCGGCTCGTTAATAACCAAACGAGTATTATACTCATATGGTCCGACCATACGCGTACGGTCGGACCATACGCGTATGGTCGGATCATATGAGTATACGCATATGGTCATGACCATATGCGTATAGTCCAACTACTTATATGGTCCGGAACATATATAGCATTGCACTTCAAATATTTATGGATCAACACAAATTCCGATATAACTTCTGAAGTACCTTCTGAAATAACAAACTATGACAAAGTCGTAGGTTGTGCTTGTGAAATAACCGTCTTACAGATTTAGTTCTTTTTTATCTGAAAGGTGATAGACGCTAACAACATGTCAATTGATCTTAATGTCAACATATGAGCTCGATTTACCAACTAAGATGCTGAGAGTTACAAAGTGCTTGTTTATTTTTATTTTCCAATATACAATTATAAGTATACACTTATGATTCATCAACTATTATAAATCTAGCCAGCATTATTTAAAGTAAAAACATGTATCCTGCAATTCGTCATCCTGCCTTTGCGTTTTAAAAGTCATTTATTAATCGCATGATAACCTGACACTTGTGAAACATTATAGTTATGTCAAAGTAGATAATCAAGATATGTCAATATGAGACCAAACATGGAATTTAATTTAACATTTTGACGATAATAGTGCATTTTATTCAAAATAGTCATGCTATTTTTTCATTAAGCACATGCTTTAAGTGAATAGTAAACATTATTGCTGTATCAATTGTGATTATATTTTGGTTTTTTAATGCTATTTGCAGGCATTTTTGTAACAATGATGATGATAAAAACAGGCTATTTGTGTGACTTAGATAACATTGACGATACATTAATCTTTATATGGTTTAAGAATGAAGCGTGTGTCTATTGAGACTGTTGGTGAGATTTAAACTTTTGTAATGTCAGTTATTCACGTTATCTAGGAAAGCTAATAATTATATTAAAGTTTTATCAGACGCGATCTTACCTTGCAACCGAGACAAATGTTTACTAATTGTCCATGACATAATTTGTTTAAGCAATATAAGATTCTGGAAATAGAATCAAAACTGTAGAACGAAATCTCAGCTTTTAAGATTAATTACATGTTCAAGCCCACATTTAACTTTGTACGATTGATTTAATGATAGCTTTTCTCTGTAGTTGTTAATTTTGTCAAGTTTTAGTCAGTGTCCTTTATTCTACCTTAGCCCAATGTTATCACAGAAGATTTACTGGAATTATTGAATGTATTGTTAAAGAGTATTCCCCATATCTTCAGATCATATTGGATTTTGACTAAACAAAGTATTTTGACTTTCTAAACTATTTTAATGTGTAAGACGACTCGAACGGATGCAAATGATGTAGCTGTTATAAACTGTTATAAACTAGTTCTCTCGTTAAATATGCATTACAAGAAACTATCATTTATGCACGTACAACAGTAATACATGAAATGAAGATAAAGCTGGTCTAGAATTTCAGAATTGTCTATCGAAATAATCATACATTTGTCTTTTGTGATATTTTTCGATATTTGAATTCAAAGAAACGGTTGATATATATTATTAGTTACATAGTGTGCTAGTGACCTAATACGGTATATATGGGGTCAGTAAATTCCATATGGGGTGAGAGCGAAGCTCGAATCCCCATATGGAATTTACTGAACCCATATATACCGTATTACGTCACTAGCACACTATGTAACGAATTTATCTTACCGACTATATTAACGTGTGAAATTAAGACTAGTGATTCCCAAAATGAGCAAGTCTTCAATACTGTTAGCAGTAAATAAATACTTCCATTGATCCTACAAAAACAGATGCCAACAATAACGACTTGTAAGGTTTAAATGTGTTTTATGAATTTATTTCAATCTTAATCATAAATTTCTTCGTCTGTTGGAACGTTTTAGTTTTTTTCTCAGTACCGTTTTGTTTTTATAAAGGGACATAACACCATTACTAACCGTGTATGAAATAAGCCCCGCCCCTTCTTACCTAATATGGAATATACACGGTTTGCACGCGGACGCTTTTAACCAATCATATTCCTGGAAATTTATAGGAGGTAAGATAAATATATATATTCATGTGAGATGAACTTATGCAGAACACATTGATTTTCTAATAAAAAAAACGAAAAATAACTGTCAATTAGAAGAGGCAAAACAGTTCTTTTTTTATGACATAAATAACAAAACACACAATAATTTTGACATTTAAATGCATTAGAAGATGCCTTTAATGTTTTATCGACATGCAATCATTCCATTATCTATTTGTTCTCGTAATTATCTGCAAATTTGAAACAGCCGAAAGACGCCATTGTCTTACTTTTGTCGTAATATGAAACTTTCTAAATTCAGTTATGATTAAAATTGTTGAACAGTTGTCAATTAACTCCTACACTTTATATAAAATTCAACTGAAATAGAAAACATGAAAACAGAGTTAATGTCTACGACTTTATTAAAAGCAAAATAAGAAAACATACAAGAGAAAACACAATGCATATCGTTCATTAAACTGTAATATGCTTACCACATTGTATGTATGACAATCTCTTTTAAATTTGTAATAGTCTATACGAAAATGAAAATCAGAAAATAACTTCGTCAAATACAGTGTCGTATCGATAGCAATACTACACTTGTAAATATTTATAGAACTGATAAAGCACGTTGTCTTGGTAGATAGATGCGTAATAAATTATCCTGATCTATATTGTTTATGGTAATTAAACAAATTCAAATAAAAATATGCAATCAAAATATTTAACACGGACATACAATGTCCTCGAATTGATATGCATATGCAAAGTTCTCTGCAAGATTATGTTCAAACTAAATAATAACAAATATATGTTTGCCCCGTAATAGCAGTCCTCATGTAATGGTTAACTAGTAGCTCGTACAGTGTACCAAAATAGGATGGCATGTCTTCCTGTTGGTAAATATGTATATGGATAAACTCATCATAGATATCAGGACTAAATTATATATATATACGCCAGACGCGCGTTTCGTCTATAAAAGACTCATCAGTGACTCTCGAATCCAAAAAAGTTTAAAAAAAAAGCCAAATAAAGTACGAAGTTGAAGACCATTGAGATCCAAAATTCCTAAAAGTGTTGCCAATACAGCTAAGGTAATCTATGCCTGAGGTAGAAAAGCCTTAGTATTTAAAAAAAATCAAAACTTTGTAAACAGTTAATTTATGAATATAACAATATCAATGAAAATATCATTTGTCGTCTTTTATATGCATTTAATCTCTGACTCAACAGCCAAAAATAGTAATCATATACACATGTTTCTTTATGTCGTAACTACAATACCCTTCCCTTTTCACGAATGTGACCTACCGAATAAGACTATTTAACGGATTTGTAATAACATAACAACATAACCCACACGAGCGGTGCCACATGAGGAGCAGGATCTGCTTACCCTCCGGAGCACATGAGATCACCCCCAGTTTCTGGTGGGGTTCGTGTTGCTTAGTCTTGGTTTTCTATGTTGTGTCTTCTGTACTATTTTTTGTCTGTTTGTCTTTTTATTTTTAGCAATGGAGTTGTTAGTTAATTTTCAATCTGTGAGTTTGACTCTCCCTCTGGTATCTCTCGTCCCTCTTCTACATACATGTGTACATAATTGGATCAATATGAAGACATAAATCTGCTTACTCTTTAAGTTCACCTGAGTTCACCTCTGGTTTTTATTAGGTTTCTGTTGCGCAGTCTATTTTGTTGTTTTGTGGTGTTTTTTGTTGTTGCGTTTAGTATACTCTTAGTGGTCTTTTGATCTATTTTTGCCATGTCGTTCTCACTTCATTTTTGACGTACGTGTGTTGATGTCCCTTTGGTATAAGTCTTAGGTATTATATGTTCTAACATTTTCTATATAAGCAATTTACATTACTATAATTACCTTGAAAATATACATTTCACTGAAATTAATTTTATACATTTTTTCTATAACAGTGTTTAAGTATGAATATTATTGATTAAATTTGAAGATTTGTTAAACCAATTCGTCATAAGAGTCAGTGTCAATTTGAGTCGTCCACCTAACAATGCTGGGAATATTTTACCGAAAAAAATTATAATTAAGAAATAATTGATGCAAGCTATACTTTTTTGTAGTTTAACATGGGTAGGCATTATATTCGTGATTATTTTTGCCCGAGCGATAGTGAGGGCTACAAAAACACGAATATAATGCCTAACCATGTTAAAACTACAATAAAGTATAGCTTGCATCAATTATTCCGATTCTGATTAGGACAATTAAGGTAATTTATATGTCCGATGTGTATAAGGCTTAAACGATTGTGTAGGCTCTTCCATGAACCTCCCTTTTTTGTTTGTAAAGAAACAAACTGTGATTTTTCAGAGGGAGGAGTTTTTGAACAGCCAGCATGAACGGTTGTCGTATCTAGGTCAAATATATCAATTTCGAAATGCAACACATTACATTCATAATAAATGAATAAGTAACAACATGTGCATCATTTAATAGTTTAGAAGTGTTTTAAGTTAATGAAATATATTAAATGCATGCCAATTTGATAACATTCATTATTCTGCAGTAGTCTTTATATGCATGTGCAAAAACAAATTATTGGATTTAGAGCATGGGTTTATTCATAAAGCGAAAGAAGCACGTCATATTAGAATACCATGTATAGCCCATTTTATACTACATCTCATCAATTACATTAAATAATTTTATGAATGGTAAATGTAATTAATATATCAACGAATTATCCTCCTTATCTGACAAAATTGTTGGTAACACATATTATGTTGAACTATTTTTGATTTTGTTTACAGGTGTAATACCACCAAATCATGGTACGTCACATCCGGTTGCATACGAAAGTAGGTCTAAAAAAATATTCCCTTGAATTTGACCATTGTAGGTAATTAATCCTACATTTTATTGCAGTAAAACTATTTCTGTGTCATAAACATATGTCTTGGGTATTTCAAAACACCATCATTTTTTATTTGTGATTTCTATAGAAAATTTTGTAATCTTGAGGTTACATGGTGACTAAACCTTGTACACAGATAGAATAAGGGGAGAAATTTGATTGGTTAACTTACAATGATGGTTATTTTCTTATATGCAATGAAATGTTATGTGAAACTTTTTCTATAGAACTGGACAGGATAAAACTTTACTCATGCCAAGTATTTCTTTATTTGAAACAAAGATAAATTCTGCACAATTTTTTGAAAAGTGCAAATTTAACAAAGACTAATAGGGGAAAATCAATGGTGGTATTACACCTACACTGTTTATAAGTTCGTGTTGTCTTCTGAAAGTCTTATATCAATTTATTAACGTTTAACAGAAATTAACCGAAGATCTTATTGATATCAGTTATAAGTCTATTTAAATCTTCAAATTTGACGTTTTCACGAAAATAACTCAGGAATTTTACTCAACGGACTTCCTTCTTTATGTCTGTCAAAACAATAAGAAATAAATCGATACATTTCTCAGTGTTTTAAACTTATATGGCAATTATCTAATATTATTTTTAGATTGGAGCTGTTGTTTTGTTTCATATATAAGAACACCATACACAAATTATTGTCAACCATATACCTCGTTACATATGAATTTAAGCGAGATGTTATAAAATTGTCAATTAAAAAAGCAACTCGAAATGTATATCAGGTCATATGCATATTGTTATTGAATATTATGTATGACAAGCTTTAGATAATCCAAAGCCTATCCATAAACAGAAAATAAGTAAATAATTGCAACAAATATAGCGTCATATCGACACAGTTTATAAATTTCTGTAGAAATATAAAATTTTTGAATATGGCCTTTTAAACTATGTAAATAAATTTGACAAAGAACACTTTGGTAGATACATGTATGATAAAAAAAAATGCTCCACTAATTAATCCACATTTTCTCTATCATACATTCGAAACACAAATGAAAACTTAAATCTTCAATAAAATGAATCCAGAAAAGAGACATGTAGTATGTACATGGAAATTACAAAGTAGTAATACAAACATGAAAAAGTCTTAACTAATGCGTATTTATAAAGTTTGGTTTGGAAAAAGAGCGGAACCCAGTGCGGCAAACAAACACCATAATTATAAAAAAGTTGATAAGAATAAAATAAAACGTTCTCATGTAACACAACACAGGAAATAATTGAGATTAAGCAAATCAAGTCTAATCACAAAACATCAGAACATGAAAATAATTTATCCTAAAATTTGCAAAAAAAACCCTGTTTTCTAACAAAAGGAAAGAAAAAAAAACGTCAGCAGTTATGTAACCTATGTTGAAATCTCGAAAATGTATTTCAACATATTCCCTAAATAAATACAAATCAGAGTAAAACATTTCAAAGGAATTAAGTCGACTACTAACAAATTGATAGTATGTGCGTCGTCAACAAAACAACTGTTGGGTTTTGCTTGCATTATCCGATGGTTAATACACGTAGAATTATGTTTCCTCTCGCGCAAAATTGGTATAGTTTGATCAGGATGTCAAGGTCACTACAAATAATTCTACATTTTTCATCCTAAAATGTGTTTGGTACATTTTCATAACTATTGATACATTGATAATATATGTCAGAGTATTCCACATCATTTATCTGTTCTTATGATTGCGTCTGAATAAGTTTTCAAGTGAAGCTATTTCATATTGTAATAAAAGCAACAAAAAACAATTTCAAGTAATAAAAATAGGACGGAAACATATCATTAAATGTTCGGGAAATAAAATAAAATCATACTTTTATCCCAACATTGTCTGAAATATGACAACATCAACTTTGCAATCATGCAAACATGCGGGACGTTCGATTAAGAAAAAAAGCTCTTGTTGTTTTTTTTAAATTTATTTGCCGGATTGAAAAAAATATAAGTGTATTTCTCAGATTACAGGACATGACTAAGACTCCTTTAAAAAAGGATAACTTATGTGAAGCATTTATCATATGATTAAGGATATGAACTACTCTCTTTTAAAATAGTTTTTGAAAGACTATTTAAAGTTTACATGCTAAACAAATAATGTACGTCAAGGTTATTAATAACCTTTAAATGTGCCTTACAGGATAAGGATTCGGTCGAAGTAGACAAATTCGTATAATAAAAAAAACTATTTGGCCTTTTAAACATTTTTTTGTTCGACCTTCGCTGATGAGTCTTTTGTAAACAAAACAGGCGTCTGGCGCAAATATAAAATTTCAATCCTGGTATCTATGATGAGTTTACTTATATTCAAAATACTTTTTACTTTGACTAAGGAAAGGTTTTTGTACAAGTATCATTAAATCTAATAAAACTTTGACAACGTATTTAATGTTAATAGAAATTAACCACAGACTGAACTAAAATATGTTTTATTATGACGCCGACGAAGAGACTTAGAATTGCTATATTCTGTAGGGTCAACAATAACGTGTTGTAAACAAATATTTATTCAGATTTGATGACCATATTAAGTTTTAAACAGTATCATGTCAAAATTATGTGACCGTCATAGTAAAACTGTCAGAAAGACCTCTGACATTATATATTCCGTGCATGCTACGGCCGTTGCATGATAGTTGACCACTGTAATCTACATTATGTGCACCGTGGTACTGCTTACAGAATTGTAGTTTACCAGTTGAAGAGTTCCAATCACCGTTAATACTAAATTTGCCTATTCCGTCATCTCCTTGCCCGCTGACTCTGTCATCGTCAAACGCAATGTCTATCATAAAGGCATGGCGAGCACCATATTGATTGTAGGAACCAGTCCAACGTCCAGAGACTGCATTGAATGACTAAAAATAAAAAAAAATACGAATTAATGAAAGTTGTGCAAAACAAACAAAAATCTTGTACTGAGCAAAGCTTTCTTTTGAAAAGGAAGACATTCTAACATTTTCTTCAATATTCAGGGAAAAAAAACATATTTAAAAATGTGTGTCAACAAGTGATTTAAATCCAAAAAAAAGTTAGAGAGTGTGTTCATTGCAGTAAGTTACTTACCATTGATATAAAATAAGAACAAAGTTCTCCTTTCTGGCCAAAAAAAAATAAATGTAAATACTTAAAAGTAGCAGAGCATTCTAAAGAGCATCGAAGACTCGTGATAATCATGTAAACCTTGGCTGTATGTGCACTCGTAAGTGTCCTTTAAGTGACCACTGTTTAAGCTGTATACCGAATAAAGCTTAAGGATATATATATATATAGTTTAACGAAATGTAAATGCTAAAATGGGAATTTCTGCGTAGAACAATATAAGTGAGGATCGCGGTTTGTGTCACGATGAGATATTTACCGGTATAAACTGTTTTACTTGTGGTGTAAAAATTAAATACATACGGAAACAAATGATATCTTGAATTTGTCACAAGAGCTACACCCATTTAACCATCCGTCTATCATACAACCATCCTGTGAAAGCTGACCATCGTAATCAACAATGTTTTCACCTTTGTTTCGCTTACTGAACTGAATTTCTCTAGTATAAACGTCCCATGCACCAGTAATAGTAAATTGACCATGCTTATCGATTCCTCCACCTGTCACACTTCCTTCTGAAAAATCCATGTAGAGGTCAATTTTATGTTGGATGCTGAACTGACTGTAAAATCCCATCCAGCGTCCATTTCTTGCATTACATTTCAATTTTAAACTAAGACGAACATAGTATTTTTCCCAATTTGTTGTTGACACACGAATATTACCAATCGATTTAACAGCAGTGATAATTTGAGATATCAAATCATTTGGTTCAAATGTTAACATTATTGTAGTCATCTTACTGTTCATTTCTATTTCGTATTTGTGGGTTCTAACGTCTAATGTTTTAATTGTTTGAGCAAATTGTATTTCATTTGTACAATCTTTAAACGTTTTTAAATCGTCTTCTCTACCAATAATGTCTCTCTCTTGTTTCTCTATGGTGTCTCTCTGTTTAATTAGAAGTTGTCGGCATGCATTGTACTGTTCCTGTATTTGATTTGTTATATCTTTCTCAAGCTCGTTAAGACGTTTTTCAATATCTTTTCTAAAGGACGATACGATTTGCAGAATATCATTCTTTTCCTTAGTGAGTGAATTAAGATTTATTTCAACTTCTTTAAGCGATGTCATCAAAAAAGTTCTGAGGTCTTTTAAACGGTTTTGCAAAGCGTCTGCCATGGTTCCTTTCCACACTATCGTGGCTAGCACAATCGGCAAAACGGTTAACCAGTTTGGTAAATATGTCGAAAGACACTGGTTAAGTATGATTTGCGTTCAATAAGACGGCACAGTTTGTTTTATCACTATAGAGTCTGCAATGTTTGAAATTTCGAAAAGAGAAATACTGTTCTCACTTAACATGTTCAATCATTTAAGAACTATTTCATGCGAAGGATCACATTGCCTCTTTTCTTAAGTACATTCCTCACACTCTATATATAAACCAGCACTACAACACGTTTTGCGATATTTTAATCCTCCTCTCATAAACGTCCAGTCATAACTTTACATCAGACACACTGAAATGTTGTAGTTGTTATTGGTTTTGGTAGGCGGCTTAATTCAACCTGAAATGTAAAAAGTAAGAAACTTATCTTATTTTTTTATTTTTTTCTTAATAAATCCCAATATCAGTTGCTTTCATTTATTGTTTAATTGATAAATGATTTTTGAACAGCTTAGACAACTTGGCCATCGAGGCCTCTCGACTACGTTGTGTAATGCAGCTATCAAACCATTTTTGAAAACCTTTTCTTCCGTCTTAGATTAGATCTTAGTGTTATGTTCCTTGTTGTTACAGATCACATATCTTTTCAGGAACATAAATGAAGGCAACAGTAGTATACCGGTGTTAAAAATTAGAAATAAATTGAGAAAAAACAACGATGGGTTATAAACCAAAACTGAAAGAAGCACATAAAATATAAAAGGAAAGAAAAGGAACAACATGAACACTTAAGTGCAACAAAATCAAACACTAACACACATAGAAACGAATTATTTGATAGCAACTGCATATTATTCCTGCCTTGGTACAGAACATTCATAAAAATAACATTTACCTGTAAATGTCTCAACAAAAATGTCCTGCTGCATTTTTAAATATACATATGTCGCACACTTATACCGTTTTTATCCATAACAGAAAAATTCATCGTTATCAACAATCTATACCCGGAAAATAACAATCAACTATTTTTGTTATTCAACAAGGCAAACTATTATAAAGTAGGACTTAAAATAAGATTTACGATTAGGTAATACATACTATGCGATATGAATATTTTTGATAACTTGAGATAATACACAAATATGATAAATAATGTGTATGGTATGATGAGGGGAGCATTACAGAAAAAAGCACATTTTTCTCATATTGAATTTAATATTTCCTGATCATGTACTTTCGTTTGAACTCACTTGTGCAATTGTAGATTTGACGGTTGTCTCCATCGTGTTCTCCTGTATCAGAAAATTATAATAATGGGACATTAGGTTGAAGTCATCAGCAGCAGTTCAGATGAGTTTTATGTTTTTATGTTTATAATTTTTGTGCCTGTTATGTCGTGCAGACGCTGGGTGTAAAGTTGTATTCATGGTTAGAGATTACTCTTCTTTTGATTTATATACATTTGTACATATTTTCAAATGACAGATTGTTACATCTACGGTAACACTCTTAACTATTTCTGACAAATACATTCTTTGTTATCTGTATCCGTTTAAAAGTATATTTGAAGCTTCAAATACGATATTTCAGGAAAGTAAATCTGTTATATTTCCTTGTCGATTTCTGTTTAAGAAAATATTTCAATCAGGCAACTCTTACTTTTACAGCTACAGTTATATCGTTGACATTGACTTCAAAGAATATCCATGTTAAGATGATATCGAATATGATTCTTATGTCATTACTACAAAGTTTCCCGTTCCTAATTTACTAATGTGACTTACCGAATAAGTTTATTTACCGGGTTTGTAAAAACATGAGCAACACGACGAGTGCCACATGTGTAGATCTGCTTACCCTTCTGGAACACCTAATATTACCCCCAGTGTTTGGATGATGTATGAGTATGACAGTCCCTCTGGTATTGCTTGCACTTTTCCGCGCTCAGTTTTCTCTTTTTCATTTATTCATCGGTCAAAACTGAAACAGATAAACAAAAAAGAAAGCACAAGTGAGTGAAAGAAGCTCAACATTATCATTATAGAAAACAGATTCTTTATAGAACTTGTAATTTGAAGTTTGTGGAAGTCAATCACAGAAAATTTTCGATAAATACTATAAGCATTTTTTCAAATACTACGACAAAAAAAATGCATTTTCTAATTGACCGTAAATAAACATATAAACATATAACATCTCATATAAGAGAGTTCTACTGATATCATCGAATAATAAGTATAAAACGCAACATTTTGAAAGTGCGTTTTTTGCACATTACATGCCACATTCTATATTCCAGCAACCCAGCATGTACTAAATATCCTGACATGAGAATACTTATTTGAAACGAGAATTATTCAGGATTTATGATCTGAAAAATATGCAAGAACTAGAAAATCATATAAGATATTGACAAAATATTTTCATAAAATTGTTAGTTACGACATGTAGTAACACATAAATTTTAGTCGAAAGGGTACGTAGACATTTGACGTGAGTTTTCCCCCTTATATCTAATATCATATGTATGGTAATATAAATCATAAACAATATAAAGTAGAGGACTAAAGTCTTTTGATTTGAGGTCCTTGGTTGATGACCTTGAAATTGAGCTCAAGGTCATTGGCAAAATTAACGTTCTAGATTTTGACCTTTGCTTTTACCTCATATGTATACATGATAAAGACATGGGACTTTTTGCAATAGGTTGCAAGCAATGTGACCTTGTAAAAGCCAACCGGAAGTGACCTTTTGTTTACCGGAAGTAGCTATTTTTTGTTCTAAATAAATGTAAAAGTATAAAGAACCATATATTTTTGGAATCAGTGTCAATTAAACTATCAAACTATACCGGAAATTACGTCATTTGAACCGGAAGTTAACAATTATCTCCCTTATCTGTATCTTTTTCCATAGAAACCATACATTTTTGGAATCAACGTTCAATAAGCTGTCATTTGACGGTTCAATTGACATTTAAAACCAAATTTTTAATATTTTCATATAAAAAAAGATCCTTACTGGTGGAAAGACCATCAATGGTTCTCTGAACAATTGGTTTTTAATTAAGGTCTTTCCTTTCTTAAATGGAAAGACCTTACTGTATTGCGTTTGTTTATTATTATTATTATTATTATTATTATTATTATTCTTTTTCTTCCGCCGTTTTCAAAGTCGAAAAAGAAGAAAAGTACGCAACATATACAAATGATCTTTGGTATCATGTATCAAGGGTATAATATCTTTCTTGTATTAGAAGAACCAAGATTTACTATTTACCTTATAGGAGTTATCTCCCCAATTACAAAAAACACTGTTATCACTACTCCTCATAAACTATAAGACTTAGCGGCAAATGGTTTTTTTTTAAATGTTCCTTGTCAAAAGTTACAACTTCAAATAAATTTAACCGAAGCGATCCAGTGACCTATTATAGGAGTTATTTCCCCTTGAATATTTAAATTTTCGATATGCATATAAATCTCATGAACCGTAAGTCATAAAGACAGCGGGTCTTCAGAATTGAGTTCATTGGACCAAAACTAGAAAATATAGGTCAAGGTCAAAGGTCAAGGTCATATTTTAGATTTTAAAAAGTTTTTCATTTCCCTATAACTATTGAACGGTTATAGATACAGAAAAATAAAGCAGTGAAAAATGATTGGTACTTCAAGGGGCAACTTTTTTACATTATGACTATATTGATTTTACCATCATGTAAGGGACATAACTCCCATTAATGGTTTTTAAAAAGCTATTTTTAGGCAAAACTCTTAAACAAAAGGTCCTTGACCCATACGGTCTTTTGCAATGACCTTGTGGAGCAATGACCTTGACGAAGGTCACAAGGTCAAAGGTCAAGGTCATCAAATTATGTGTTTTTGGCACTATTTCAACAGTTTTATGTGTGTTTGAATTCCAATCAATCAATCAATCAATGAATCAATGAATGAATGAATCAATCAATCAATCAATCAATCAATCAATCAATCAATCAATCAATCAATCAATGCACGTTTCCGTTCATGTGTTTAATACAGGATCCAAGGTCTCTTTTTTTCGCTTGTTTTAATTGACCCTTTCCAACGTGTTTAACCAATCAACGTGTTTAAGCAACATGTTTACATGTTTAACCAACGTGTTTAACTAACCAACCAACGTGTTTAACCAACCAAGCAATCAATCAATCAATCAATCAATGCATGTTTCCGTTTCATGTGTTTAATACGGGACCCAAGATTTTTGTCCCGCTTGTTTTAATTGAGCCTATCCAACGTGTTTTACCAACCAACGTGTTTAACCAACGTGTTTAACCAATGTGTTTAACCAACCAACGTGTTTAACCAACCAATGCATGTTTCTGTTTCATGTGTTTCATATGGATCCCGGTTTTTTTTCGCTATTTTTAATTAAGCCTATCCAACCAACGTGTTTAACCAACGTGTTTAACCAACATGTTTAACCAACATGTTTAACCAACATGTTTAACCAACGTGTTTAACCAACCAATCAATCAATCAATCAATCAATCAATCAATGCATGTTTCCGTTTCATGTGTTTCATACGGGATCCAAGTTTTTTTTTCCGCTTGTTTTAATTGAGCCTATCCAACCAACGTGTTTAACCAACGTGTTTAACCAACATGTTTAACCAACATGTTTAACCAACGTGTTTAACCAACCAACCAATCAATCAATCAATCAATCAATCAATCAATTAATCAATGCATGTTTCCGTTTCATGTGTTTCATACGGGATCCAAGGTTTTTTTTCAGCTCGTTTTAATTGAGCCTATCAAACCAACGTGTTTAACCAACATGTTTATAACCAACGTGTTTAATCAACCAACCAATCAATCAATCAATCAATCAATGCATGTTTTCGTTCCATGTGTTTCATACGGGATCCAAGTTTTTTTTTCGCTTGTTTTAATTGAGCCTATCCAACCAAAGTGTTTAACCAACGTGTTTAACCAACATGTTTAACCAACTAGTTTAATCAACCAACCAATCAATCAATCAATCAATCAATCAATGCATGTTTCCGTTCCATGTGTTTCATACGGGATCCAAGTTTTTTTTTCCGCTTGTTTTAATTGAGCCAATCCAACCAACGTGTTTAACCAACGTGTTTAACCAACATGTTTAACCAACGTTTTTAACCAACATGTTTAACCAACGTGTTTAACTAACCAACCAACGTGTTTAACCAACCAACCAATCAATCAATGCATGTCACGTTTCATGTGTTTCATACGGGATCCAAGGTTTTTTTTTCGCTTGTTTTAATTGAGCATATCCAACCAACGTGTTTAACCAACATGTTTAACCAACGTGTTTAACTAACCAACCAACGTGTTTAACACAACCAACCAACCAACCAATCAATCAATGCATGTCACGTTTCATGTGTTTCATACGGGATCCAAGTTTTTTTTTTCGCTCGTTTTAATTGAGCCTATCCAACCAACGTGTTTAACCAACATGTTTAACCAACGTGTTTAACCAACATGTTTAACAAACGTATTTAACTAACCAACCAACGTGTTCAACCAGCCAACCAATCAATCAATGCATGTTTCCGTTTCATGTGTTTAATACGGAATCCAAGGTCTCTTTTTTTTCGCTTGTTTCAAGAGACCCTATATCAAGTGTTTAATTAATAAACCAATCAACCAACTAATCAATAAATTAATCAATCAATATATATGATATTTTTATTTATGACAGTATAATTAAAAGAAAATGGAAGGAAAGACCTATCAATTATTCAAGAAGAATTGAACTTTAATATTGTTCTTACATCTCTTCTGAAAAAAAAATCCACATGTTTGTTATCAGTTAAACTCTGAAACTACAAGTCCAATCGACCCCAAACTTTGCAGTCAGCAGGGCATACATGTACTAAAGGTTCATAAAACAACGTGGTGCCGATATCTCTCAAGACTTTTCCTAGAGCAAAAAAATTGCAATGCCGTTAAAATTGCTTGCTAGGTCCGTAAATCTCAGTGAAATGCTACAATAAAATGTCCGCTCCTAGATTGAAATACTTATCTGTGTTACAAACTGGTGCTGAAAAATGTATATTATCAGAAAATAATCCTTAAATGTGTTTTAAAGTTACACCGAATCAATTAAATCCAAAACATGCACTGCTACTGAACTGTGATCAAAATGTCAATTTCCTCCTACAATGACAAAAGAAATTACATTGTGTACATTCCGTCTCTATACATGTTGTCTGTTCAACATCCCGACCTAAAGAGAAATAAAAAGACTAAGTTTTCGTTATTATAAACCCAAGTCACGTGATGTCTCCCCAATCTGGCGCGCGCGCTGGCCTGAAATAAAATAAAAACTTTCCGAACTAAACATGAAACTTTCCCGGAATAATATAGACCCCTTACAGAAACAAACAAACAAACAAACAAACAAACAAACAAACAAACACACACACACACACACACACACACACAATCATGTGTCTAAGGGGGGAAAGACCGTTTACAATTGCTTTTGAAAGCAATTGATTTATATTGTAAAACGGCAATTTTAACCATTCTGTTCCATTTATATAAAAAAAAAAAAAATCTCCCTGGGACCCCCCTTTTGCCCCCCCCCCTTTTTTTTTTACCCTCCACTTACAAATGAATATAGCTTGTGTGCTATCTATTGTATCAAAGGATAAGAACGACAACTCCAGTTTTTTCCCTATTATTAAGGTCTTTCCTTTCTTAAATGGAAAGACCTTACTGTATTGCGTTTGTTTATTATTATTAAGGTCTTTCCTTTCTTAAATGGAAAGACCTTACTGTATTTCGTTTGTTTATTAAGGTCTTTCCTTTCTTAAATGGAAAGACCTTACTGTATTTCGTTTGTTTATTATTATTATTAGGTCTTTCCACTTTTCGTGGAAAGACCTTTTGTTTTTCTTCTGATTATTTTTTTTTTTTTTTTTTTTTTTTTTTTTTTTTTTTTTTTTTTTTTTTTCTTCTGCCGTCTGAGATGCTTTTTTGTCTTACAACATATCGAATGGATTTTTTGGCCAATGATGTTGTACAGTAATGGGGGTTTCAAAACTCACCCTGTGTGACCGAGCACTTATTCTTATAGGAGTTATCTCCCGCGTCCTTTTTTTCTTGTTATCGCTATATCTCTAAAACCGTAAAAGATTTTAACAAACTGTTTTCACCAAATTGTTCCTCTACTCTTGAGAAGGAATTGGTGTATTTGACTTGACTGATCGGAAGACATCTTATGGGAGTTATTTCCCTTTGAAAATTTAAGATAGGCGATTTGTTGGATAAATTCATTCGTTATAAGTCGTAGAGGCCTACAGTCTTTTGATATGAAATCCTTGGTCCATTTGAAGGAAATTGAGGTCAAGGTCAAAGGTCAAGGTCATGTTCTAAATTTTGAATTTTGCTTGTTATCGTTATACCACAGAAACTGTGACAGAAAATGATATGATGTGTTTGCCAAATAACTGTTTACAATAAGGCGCAACTTCAACCTATTTCAGTCAAAGTATTTTGGTTAACCCTAATAGGAGTTTTCTCCCCTTATGTATTTCAAATCAGTATTTCTCCACAACCATACAAGTGATTGACCTC